>OX424575.1:98464387-98656887 GCA_949152435.1 Gastracanthus pulcherrimus | reverse complement strand
TATGGGAAAAAAACAACTTGCCAACTACTAAAAAATGAATATAACAATTTTAATAAAATATTTAGTAAAGTTATAAAAGATGCAAAATAAACATATGGAACTAAAGAAGGACAATTGAATAGTGGAAATCCAAGACAGTTATGGAATATAATTAAAACTATATTGGGAAAATCTGATCATCAGGGCAAGGCAATTGATCACATATATGAAAATAATCAAACAATTGAAAATAAAACTAATATTGCTAATTCTATGGATAACTACTTTTGTGAAGTGGGCGCTAAATTAAATGCGCAAATTACGCAATTAGTCACCGATAAATTGAAATTTCCTATAAGGAACCACAATTACATTTTTTTTCGTCCTACAGATTCCGACGAGATACATAAAATTATTATTTCAATAAAAAAGAATCCGGAGGTGTAGATAATATAAATGTTAATACAATACAATCAATATGTAAATATATACAATTACCACTAGAACATATTTTCAATTTGTGTATTGAGAAATCCATATGGTCACATGCATTTAAAAAGCTTATGTAGTCCCCATATACAAGGCAGGGGAAAGATCAGGTATCTCAAATTATAGGCCAATTTTGCTTATATCTAACATTCCAAAAATTTTGAGAAAATAATCCGCAACAGACTGCACTTATTTTTGAAAAAATGTAATATAATATCTGACAAACAATTTGGCTTTGTGAGAAATGGAGGTACGACGGATGCTTTCAATTATATAACAAGTATTATATACAAAAATTTGGATAATAGCAAACCTATAATTACGGTCTTCTTAAACCTGGCCAAAGCTTTCGATACTGTGAATCATAGAATACTGCTAGATAAGCGTTAAATATATGGTATAAGGGGTAGTGTATTAAAACTGTTAACTAGCTATCTCTCAGATCCTGTCTTAGGGATTGTGGGACCTAGTCGGGTGCCCTTCGGGGACGGTAGAGAGGCTTAACTCGTGGGCCAAGGGAGCTAAAGCTCGGACCTGCGGGGATTGAAAGGGCGGGGGGACGGTCCTCTTCATAATTCACTGGACTCTATAAACGGGTCTCGAGTGCGGCGGGTTGAGAATTGAGTACCTCGACGGGCGGGGTGGCGCGGGCGAGGGTCGACGAGAGTCGTAAAGCCGTTCTCGGATGGCCCGAGCCAGCAAGACCTTGCCCTAGGCGAGGTCGAACCTCACCTGGGATCTCTCTGCAGGACGGGGCTCTCTGGACCGCTGAAGAGGAGCCAGGAAACCACCCTGGTGCCTGTTTGACGGAGTAGAGAAGCTCAGCTGACCCCGAGGAACGAAGGAACAACCCTCCAATTTCGGGCTTGGTGAAGCCCCTTTTTGGGTTTACAATCACCACCCTAAGCCAGGTGGTGTGAGCTTCCGTGCCGGTATTGGCTCTCTTGGCACCGGGGTTAGGATGGTGTCGCAAACGGAGCCTCGGGGACACCGGGCGACCTCCCTGAGTAAGCAGCTTTACCCCCGTAAGAGGCTCTGCGGGGGTGGACCGTCATTCCTCACCACTCGTGGGAACAAAAATGAATTACAACAATGAAAAAAAACAAAAAAATATAAAAATAATAGAAAATGTGGCTGAGGAAACGGAAGTCGGCAATATGGAGGTCGATGAGGCTCTTGAAGCCACATTGCCCCATTATTCCTCGAATCCGTCGCCAGTCATAGACCAGGGAGGAGCAGAGGCCGGTTCTCAGGCTGTAACAGCCGGATAGTTGGTGACCCACAGCCTCCTGGTCCAAATCAATCCTAAAGAGGGCAGTTCTGGACGGTCCCACAATAGACTATGTGGGGTCGCCAGGAAGAGGCTCAGAAGAGAAAAGTTGGCCCATGAGGCCGCCAATTCTGGTGGCCCTGCAACTACGGGTAATTTTGGGGGGACACCGAAGAGGCAGAGTCCACGGACACACCGCCATCGGCTTCCCGCCAAAAGAAAAAACCTAAGGGGGCGACTGATCGGGAACCCTCGGCCGCCCACCCGGCTCCTCCCAGGAGGAGTTGGTTGGACGGGGGAGGGTTCTTGACGGATGCTCAGAGGGCCAACCCGTTGACAATCGTGGTGGTGGACGAAAAATATCCAGAAAGCCCGCTCACCCCGGAGATGTTCACACAGTTCCGGGGGGCGGTCAGGAAAGGGTATTTGGAATCGCTACCCCAGGATTGGCCTAAATTTGACAGCTCATTCTGCAAAGAAGGGGCTTTCATCATAGTGGCTAGCAACCCAGAGGCGAAGTGGTTAATTGAAAACTTACCTACTTTGGAATTACCCTGGGAGGGCCGCAAACTAAAAGTGGGAGGGATTGAGCTCCTCCAGGGCCAGGTAAAAGCCGTCGCATGGTTTCCAATGCCAATTGAGAAGCCAGAGACGATCCTGAAGATCCTGGACGGGTTCAATTCGACCCTTAAAACGAGCACATGGCGCGTAATCAGTGCCCCGACTGTGGAGGAAGGAGCCAGGCGGGAAGGGGATAAACAACTCCTGGTCCTGTCGGTTCCAGAATCACAGGTGGAGGCGCTGGCCGCCTTGGAAGACAGGCCCTGGTACGACCTTGGACGTGCCACCTTTAAGGTGTCGTGCCGAAGGCCGCAGGGGCCTGTAGGTAACAATGAGGAGAAGCAGTCGGTGATGTCGTAAAATGGCACCATCAAACCTTCCCATTATTCAGACTAACTTGCACCACAGTAATGACGTCTCAGCTATAATGCTCAGGAGTATGACTGGAGTGCACACAGGCATCGCGCTAATCCAAGAACCTTGGGTTGTGAACGGTGCTATTAAAAGGTTAGGGAACTTTGTTTGTTGCAGGGATCCAGAGTCGAAGAGGCCCAGGACCTGCATACTGGTCAACGGAACCAACGTGATACCACTACTCGACCTCAGCACAGGGGATTTGACGGTGATTTCTACTACGTTAGAGGGAGTAGGCAGGATAATACTCGCATCAGCCTACTTCCCGTATGATAACAATGACAACCCACCCAGGGAAGTCTGCAGATTAGTGGATTTCTATACAGAACAGGACATTCCACTGATTTTAGGGTGCGATGCTAACTCCCATCATACGATTTGGGGGAGCACGGACATTAATGCGAGGGGAACCACACTTCTGAATTACTTGGTTGGCACAAACCTAGACATTCTGAACATCGGTAACACTCCTACTTTTCGCGATGCAAACAGAGCCGAGGTGATTGATATAACCCTCTGCTCAAACAACATCACGCACTTGGTTAGAAACTGGAGAGTCAGGGACGAGCCATCGTTATCTGACCACCTTCAGATAACCTATGAAGTGGGTAAGCCAGGGTGAGAGCAACCTACATGGTTTCGCGACCCTAGGTTCACGCTCTGGAATGATTACAATATTGAATTGGAGGCCATTTTAAAGAAAGTACCAGTCAACATAAGGGACAGGGAAACTCTACAAGAGGCAGCTCGAATCTTCACAAACGGTATCACTTTTGCCTTCCAGAGGAACTGCGACCTCAAAAGGACCAAAAACATAGGTGAAGTTACCTGGTGGAGTAAAAAACAGGAAGCACTCAAGGAGAAAACGAAAAGACTCTTTAAGGCGGCCAGGAAAGCACACAGCATTACGCTGTGGAATACTTATAAAACGGTAAGGGATGAATACAAATCCGCGGTAAGGGAGGCACGCAAAAGAAGCTGGGCCACCTTCTGCGAGAACATCAATGGAGGCAAAGAGGCGGCAAGACTGGACAGGATTCTATCCAAGAATCCGGAAGCCATTCTGGGAACGCTGAAACTCCCTAACGGCAGACATGCCTCAACTGATGAGGAGACTCTCTCCCTCCTGATCCAGGCGCTCTTCCCGGGATTCAGTAGAATCAAGGATGACGAAGTAAACCCTGACTCCGCGGAGTTCGGGGTTGGCTGCAGGAAGTCATTCACCGATTTAGGTGAACGACGCCGGCTGGCCAATAAAATCGTCACGCCGACCAGGGTCAGGTGGGCAGTAGGGTCTTTTAGTCCTTATAAGTCACCGGGACCCGATGGTATATATCCGGCCCTGCTACAAAGAGCGGAGGACGTTATCATCGGCCCACTGACACGATTAATACGGGCGAGCATTACACTTGGGTTTGTCCCGACCAAGTGGCGGGGCACAAGAGTGGTGTTCATACCGAAACTGGGTAAATGCGGATACACCTTCCCAAAAGACTTCCGCCCTATCAGCCTTACTTTATTCATACTCAAGACTGTAGAAAGGCTGATAGATAGATACATACGGGACACTGTCCTGGAAAAAGAACAGCTCCATAAGGACCAACACGTTTACAGGGCTGGGAGGTCAACAGAGACCGCACTTTTTAGCGCGATCTTGTTTATCAAAACACAGGTGGAAGCCAAAGGATATGCCATTAGTGCTCTGATTGACATAGAAGGGGCCTTCAACCACACATCAAGGGAGGTAATCAGAGAAGCCTTGAAAAGGCACAAGGTTCCCCCTTGCTTAATCGACTGGATCGATCACATGCTGAGTAGTAGATTTCTCGAAACCACCAAGGGCGATACAACGCTACAAGGGAGGGTGGGGAAGGGGTGCCCACAAGGAGGCGTCCTATCTCCCCTTATCTGGTGTTTGGTGGTAAACGAGTTGTTGAAACAGCTTAGCGATATGGGGTGCAAAGTAATCGGCTACGCTGATGACATCAAAGTTATCATCCGTGGACCATTCCTGGACCCCCTTATGGGCATTATGCATAAAGCTTTAAAGCTTGTTGACGCCTGGTGCTCACATACGGGACTATCCGTCAATCCAGCAAAGACGGAAGTAGTAGTCTTCACCAGGAGATACAAGTGGAATAGACAATGCAATCTTGTACTGAGTGGACTGAAACTGACACTAAAGAGCAAGGTAAAATACCTAGGTGTAATTCTGGATAGTAAACTATCATGGAAAGAGCACCTACAGTATGCTACCGGAAAACTCACAGCATGTCTGTGGCAACTGAGAAGGGCCGTAGGAAGAAACTGGGGTTTGAGACCGGAAACAATGAAATGGATGTATGAGGCGGTCCTTAAGCCAAGACTTACCTATGCGGTCAGTCTGGTGGAACAGAACTGCCCTATCAACAGCAAACATCATACTAGAGAGAACAAGAAGCTTGATTCTCAGGGCCATCTCCGGAGCGACTAGGACAACTCCTACTGCAGCTCTGGGGGTGATCCTGAATATTGAGCCTTTCAGACTGACTTTGGAGGCAGAGGCTGCAAAGGCCCTGCACAGAGTCAGAAGAGTACCCGGGGAGGAGAGTATTGGGAAATCCCTAAGATATCCCAAGGGACTGGATGGAAGGGACGTCCTGAGGATGACCCTGGACACCACGAACGCGCGCTTCCTCTTCGATAAGAAGTACAGAATCAGTCTATCATCCAAGAAAGACTGGGTGACAGGTAAAAGTAGCCTACCAAGCGGGAGAAATCTGTACTACACAGACGGATCCAAGAGTATGGCAGGTACTGGAGCGGGCATATACTGTAGGCGGAACGGTAAGAGCACTATCGTACCCCTTGGCCAGTACGCCACTGTCTTCCAAGCCGAGTTGGTAGCTATAACACGCTGTGCTGGGATGGCTGCAGAAGCCGTCTCAGAGGGACGGGTGTATATCTGCTCGGGCAGCAAGAGCGCCCTACAGGCGCTCAACAGTTATACAACTAAATCCAGATTAGTGTGGGAATGCTATGAAGCCCTCAATGATCTGGCAGGAACCTCAAAGGTCACGCTATTATCGATCCCAGGGCACAGCGGTATCAAGGGAAACATGATAGCTGATGACCTTGCTAAAACCGGAGCTAAAGAAAGCTTCATCGGCCCAGAACCAGCTATAGGCATCAGCAGCAGCCTAGTAAAAGACACAATTACTGGGTGGGTAACTGCGGAGCATCAGCAGGTATGGGATAAAGAGGAACGTTGCAGGCAAGCTAAGGCATTAATCGCTCCCACAGCAGAAACAGACTGGACAAGAGTCATTCTTGGTCTCAGTAAAAGCAAAGCCAGGATCATCGTGGAAATACTCACGGGCCACGGTAATCTGAGGTTGCACAGGCACAGGATGGGCTTGGAAAACAGTCCTGAATGTCGATACTGCTGCCTGGAGGAAGAGTCATCAGAACACCTCCTGTGCAGTTGCCCAGCGCTGTCTGAAAGTAGGCGCCGATTTCTGGGGGCCTACTTTCTGAAAGCCGAGGAGATAAGGGCCAGTGCTGCCCCCGGAATCTTTTCTTTCTGGGAGGCGGTAACATCAAGGCGATAACTGGCATGACAAGGAGGGACGCCAAGGGAAACCATGCGTCTAGGGCTCCACTGAGCCCAAACCCAGATTGTATAATAATAATAATAATAATAATATCTCTCAGATAGATAACAAAGATTTAAAATTCAACATTGCAAAAGTGAATACAAATTAATCTCCACAGGTGCTCCGCAAGGAACTGTAGTAGGTCCTTTGTTATCTATAGTCTATGTAAATGATTTACTGAGAGATATTCAAAATGACAGAATCATGTCTTATGCCGATGACACTGTCATCATCTCAAGTGATGATACGTGGCCTTGGGCACAGAATAAACTGAATGTATATCTAAATCAAGTCGAAATGGCTTCGAATAAATTAGCTTTGAATGTAAGTAATAGTACATTGTGTAACGAGTACGGTATAGTGGTCAATAGCGTACGCGGGCGCGCTATTTTCATTACATAACGCTGTCGAGTGTGTTATAGGAATAATGCTGTCGAGTGTGTTATAGGAATAACGCTGTCGAGTGTGTTATAGGAATAACGTTGTCGAGTGTGTTATATGAATAACGCCTGCAGTGTGTTATTGACCATTTACCGTAGGCAAATCCGTCACGGAATATATCATTTTTCCAGCACGTATGTTGAAAAACTGTTTACATAAAGTATGGAAATTCCTGTGATAGTGTACCAGATACATTAAACATTAATGTAGGTAATCAACCAATAAATTGAGTAGGATATCATACCTATCTAATATTATTTGATGATTGAATAGAACTAGATATCTAATATTTATTTTGTGACGGGTAATGGCACCTCGTCGCATACTATCTCCCTCTCAAATATAATACATGTACTAATTATATCAGCTGTTACAGACAGGAAGAGAAGAAGCCGAGGAAAGGTGAGAGAGATACAGAGGAAATATAGGTAGGCCGAAGGGAGGGGCCGCGCAACGCGGAGCTGCAATTATTCGAGAGAGACGGTTTGACTACCGAACCGAGCGGACGTTTGTGATGCGAACGCGACAAATAGCTCCAATACCTGACACTGGTGAGCGTGAGTTAGCCTGTACCGGGATTTGGGCAAGATCTGCGGAGACTGCGTGCGGCGTCTGCCAGTGTTGCTGAGGACGACGCTACATCTGGCTTCCTCGTGCATGTAAGTGCGAGTTAGGCTCTAGGCTCTCCTATCTTTTTCTCTCTCGTCCAATCGGTATCTTTTCTTCCCCTTGTGCCTCCAAGCGCACACACGCGGTGTTCGTGTACCGCTTTTCTGTTCGTGTTAAATATACATATATTTTATATTACAAAACTTGAGTCATCCTTGAGTACACCACTTTCTCCACGTTATCCTCGTGTTTTATAATAAAGATATACCGCGGGTTTATTGACTAATACAATTTTTACAATAAGACCCCGTTATAATTTTTGCCAAAATTAAAAGTATTACGTAATCCGAAACATTAATGATAATAATAATATTAACAGAAATACCCTAAATCCAATACAAACAATTCAAAACAAAATATTAAAAATCATAAATAGAAATCAATTCTCAGAGTGATCTCTCCCTCTTTCTTTAAGCCAATTATTCCTTTCAGAATCTATTTTGTTTCATTATGAAACACTAAAAGAAATATATAAGTCTAAAACAAGCAGTACTAGACATAAAAGCATTCAATTTCCGAAAATAACTAAAACAGTAGGTATAAATAACAGCTACATAGAAGCTATAGAAGTATTCAACTAGTTAACAAATGATCTCAAATCATTAACTACCAATAAAGTTAATACAAATAAAAAACTAAAATTATTTGTAAAGAATCTATAACTTTCGATATAACTATCAGCTTAGATTACTTTTGCGTGGAATTTTTATTTGATGTTAACAAGAAATTCGTTTTTTTATTTTAATTTTTTATTTTTAAGATAGTTTTTAATTTAGTATTTAAATGTTTTTGTTTCGTTTCTAGGTTATATAAGCCAGCCTATGTACAGGTAATTTTATTTATCTCTTTAGGATTTACCTGTAAAATACTAATATAAAATACTAATATAAAAAACTAATATAATACTTATTTTCTTTACCTTTATTGGTTATACATGTAAAAATGTTCCGGTCTAATAAATAAATAAAGATTAAATTTAATCGTGGATTACTCGAGATATAATGCTGTACATACACACATGCACACACTCACACACATACACACACAGATATACACACACTCACGCATGCATACGCATACACATACGCACGCGCACACCCATACGCACACGCACACGCACACCCACACGCACAAGAACACGCATACGCACAGGCATATACATATACACATACATACACACACATACACACTTATTTATTTATTCAATCCAGTACATTCACATAGTAAATCCTATAGAGGTAAATTATATTACATATATATAGGCCAGACAAAACCTCACTCTAAATTAATATTACCTTAAGAACTACACTTATTACTAAATACTTAAAGAATAAAAATAACTTTAATAGACTTTGTAAGATACATAACTGATCTATTCATATTTCTTACTCTTCGTGATATTAATAAAGAGATCATGCTCATAACTTATAGTTTCCATCCATACAGACATTTTCCAAAAATAGTGCATTTTGATTCCTAATATCTCAAAACACGTTTCTAACATATTTTTAGCAAAACTTTTTTTTACCATCACATAGCTTCCTGTACGAAAAGTAACGATCGGAAAACGACCGACCATTGATAAATCATATAACAAATTTTTTCATGGTAAAAATATACTTATTGCGTGAAAAAAAACAACAAAAATTTTCCATACCGTAAATTTTCTGAATTTTCTGGACAATCGGCGGTAAAAAAATTCTTAGCCCTTCTCGGTTAAACACCCACAAAATTCATGTTCAGTAGGCCAAAATAGATAAGAAAATTCTTGATGTTGACCATAGAACTTGATTGGCTACGAAACTTGACCTGCCACCCGGACTATATCTTAAGCATCTCCAATATCTTAATTGTCTTACATCCTAACGCAGATACTCACACAAAAATTGAAAATAGTTCCACGAATGTTCCAAACTTTAACGACATGAACAATGCTATATAATACTAAAAAAAATATTATTAAAATTCAACAGGAATATTATCAAATCGTTCATAGTACCACATAAATTATTAGCCAATAATATTGTTGCATATAATATTATAATATAATTTGATATCTACTTGATATAGCATGCGTATCAAAGTGACATTTTATTATTATTCACGATATATTACTGTTTACTACAATAACGGCAATAGTTTAAATATCATGTAAGGTTTTGTACAAAATATATTGTAAGGTTTTTAAATTATTTTTGCAAATCAAACGGACAATTTATATTTGCCAGCGACGTTCACGGCCCTCATCAGGCTATAACTTTATTTAAGTATTAAATATTACACCATTATAACAGCATATGTACTATATATTATGGATATGGTTATAGTTGTAATGCAAACGAATATAAGGATTTATTTTATTCAAAATATATTATTTTAAATAGAATATGAAAAACCATGTTTTCAAATATGCAGATGCTATAAATTAAAATAATACTTACATATAATAAATGGAATTTGGTAGATAGCTGGAACGGTCAATCCAACTATGACACGTGTTATAGCCCAACTCCAAAAGTTACTTGCTATAGCAGTTAAACAAGCCCCAATAATTAACGTAGCAAGACATGCGAAAAACGATAATCTTCGGCCAAACCTAAAATTTTTTTTAATAAAGTTTAAGTTACTCATTAGTTTTTTTACATTAAGCTAAAATGAGCTTCAACGATAAGTTATTTGAATAATTTTTTCAATTTTACAGTATCGTTTTCATGACAATTTCGTACTTTTGTTTGAGCTACAATATTATCCTTTAATATTAGTAAATTGACAATAATAAATTTTATTAAAATATACGCGGAAACTATCTGTAGCAATCAGTTTTACATTCTCATACTCCCTCAACTTTTGGAGTGGTATTTTAGCTCTAATTATACAGTGAGCAACGATTCGCTCTAATTGGAGTAATACCACTGTAAAAGAATGAATGTACTCACTCTATTACTAAAGAGTGAGTTTTATCATTCTAAATTCAAGAGTGACTAAGAATAGTCTGACAATTCTCTTATTATCACACTAGTTTGGAGTGATTATTTATTAAATCTGTCAATTGATCGAAGCTTTAAATTCAAAATTTAAGCATCGTTAACAATTTGATTTTATAGAAAAGGAAAAATAATTTTTAAAGAACTATGAAGGGGCTACCCGATTTGTAGTTTACCGACTTTTTCGGTCGAAAAAATGCCGATCTGTGCGCTCCGAATTCGCACCAGAAACCTTAAGTAAAATTTTCATGAGATTTCATTATGACATATATGATAAAATGGGTTAAAAATTATACAAGTGTAAGTCAAGGGTACTTTTTCAAACTGTTTTCTGATTACAAATAATAACAGAATCTCTTAAAAAGTTTAACATGATGTTTATACAAATTCGAAGGGCATAGTAAGCCGTTTTATCAAAAATCAACCTTTTTTACAGGGATATGAATTATCGGATTCTCTATTTTAAACGATTATAGTAGATTAAACGAACTGTTTGGGGAAATTGGATTACTATGCCCTCCAAATTTGTATAGTCAGTATGACAGGTCCTTGTCTTCTAAATTGATGCTGCGGAAGGGGTCGTGGGTTCGAATCCAACTGCAAACTGAGAATCCTTCATCTCGTTTTGCTTTCGCAAAGAGAAAGCTTTGTAACGATGATATTTTTTTAATCTGAGATTTCGATTGATTTCGATGTTTTTGAGGTCACTGAATTAAATTATATAGGTTTTAAAAAAGTCTGTACATGTGTGTGTGTATGCGTGTATGTGTGTGTGTGTGTGTGTGTAAATGTGTGAGTATGTGTGTGTGTATGTATGTATGTATGCGTGCGTGCGTGTGTGCGTGCGCGTGAGTGAGTGTGAGTGTGTGTGTGAGTGTGTGTATATGTGTGCGTGCGTGTGTATGTGCGTGTGCGTTGCGTGTAGCTGTGCGTGTGCGTGTGTGTATATGTGCGTGTGTGCATGCGTATGTGTGTCTGTGTTTGTGTGTGTGTAATTGTGTATGTACGTATGTAGTAAAATTCTGTGGTCACCGTAACTTTTGAAGGCCGCCATATTTCGGGCTGAAACATTGCAGGTATATCAGATATGACCCAATACAGAAATGATTAGATTTTGGAGCCAAGTTGTTGAAACTTATTGCTTATTTTAAATAGTTTTAAATTTATAAAACATGAACATTTTTGTTTGTTTTATGCTTCTATATTTGTTTCTTTATACGCTAAATATGTCAAAATGATGCACAGATTCATGAAACTGACTTGATTTCCTTTTGAGTTATGTATCTTACATGTACTTACAAGTTATTTTTGCGAAAGAAATGTAAATTTAAAATCAGAGAATTTGTAAAAATTAAAGAAAAAAATCTGTCATTTTATATGCTAGATATGTCATTTTAATGCATATACTCGTAAAACTGACTTAATTTTCTTTCGATTAACGTATCTTACATTGTAACCGTGGAATTTGGTGGAGAGAATATACTATTTCTCGGGAATAATATATCCCCCAATCGTACCCTCTAGTACATTGTGCAAAGCTTCGAGCTGCTGCTCCGGGGGCTCGAGCTATGTCGCGCGCGCGACAGCTCCTGTATGTGTACCAGCTTCGTAGCTAACTCGATGCTTATATCATGCACTTTCCCACAAGATAATGCAGTTTCGTTCCTGCTTCCGTAGCTATTCCTCAGGTACGCCGTGCTTCCGACCAGTCAGTCGCTTATGAGTCCGCGTGAGCAGGGGTAAACAGGAAAGAATGGGCAACGGCATGCAGAATGAATACGCAGGCGAGTGAAGTTAAAACATGTAATTATAATGTTATTATATTATGTTAACAGCAATTACATAGGCACGAGACACTTCTGGGTCTCGCAAAGTACACGGTCTTGGTTATTGGCGCGTGGGTGATATGACGTTGGCGCGCGTCAAAAACCGATAAAATATCGCGCTCGTTTAAAAGTGTACGTCTCGATATTATTAGTGCTGCTGCGATAATTGCCGAACACAATGCACTTACGTTGGCAACTCGCAGCTGTTCATAGTATCCGCGGTTCTTACTCATTTTCTCGTTTTCACACTCTAGTCGCGCCGTGCGTGTCGCCGAAGATGTTGATGTGCCGGCTGTTGATCGTCCTTCCTCTCTACCTCACTCCACATTCCCTCTTTCCAGTAAGTTGAGGTACAGAAACGCCTCGCTATATTTACATATTTTGCTGACTGTTTTTCACTCCTAGGAGTGATTATTTGCAGCAGAGAGTATATTCCTAATAGCTCTTACGCTTATGTCAACAAATTTTTCGTAAATTTTGTTGTCTTTGTCAGTACTCATGTGTATACGTAACTTATTTACACTTTAAATTATTATATCATCTAGTCAATCTTTTGAAACAATTTAATTTCTAATTACGTAGCGTGTTTTTAGTAGTCTCCGACTTAACCATAGACTTAATGTAGGTTCGCATAATGTCTTTGTTTCTATCGTCTTGTTCGAAGTGCAAAAAAGCTACAAAAAGAAGGACAATACGGAATTGTTACGTTTGTTATAAATCTTATCATGAAGCATGTTACACCATTATAGGATTAGAGAGCACTAAGTATATTTGCAAGAACTCTAATATCATCAGAAAGAACAAAATTAATAGTAAAAGTAAAAATAATAGCAATAATGATAACACTGGGCTAAGCAAATTCAATACTGCGGACAAATCAGCCAAATAGAGTCATAACGATGATAATAGTAATTCTGACTTATTAAACAAGGTCGTTGAAAGGGAAAAACTCACCGCGTCTACACCCTCTATCACTTTAACTAAGCCCAGCACAATAGAGAGCGACCTCATGATATTTCTTCATTAACCTCTAGCACTATGAACTACTGTACTGTGCCATCAACCATGCTAGAACTATTTAATTCATAGTTTCATCTAATTACAACGACAATAGACGATCTTAAATCTCGTATGGTCATGAAACTTGAAGCCGTCAGTAACACTACATCTACCACTACCATATCAGCCACAGAGGGGTCGATATAGGAGCTGACGGCTCAGGTTTTGTCACTTGAAAGTAGAATCAAAGAGCAATCGTCCAAGCTGGAGGGGCTGCACAATGATAGTTTATTGTTGTTGCAGAAAAATAAGAATTTAGAAGAAAAACTTGCGAATATGATGAATAAAATTGAAAACATGGTTGATGGCATAAAACTTCAGAGTAGCAATAACGATTCACACAATGAGCATATTGCGGACGACTCACTGATTTGTGTCTCTCTCATGGTCCTGAATAAATCATTTACAGCTAGCCAGTTGCCTTCCGAAAAATTGGACTCTCTCGACTGTGCGATTGAAAATGAACACATCGTAAGCGAGTCTCGAACGCAGAGCAGTCGACCTCGAGCATTCACCTCACGTCGTAAAGACAACTCTGCGTCGAACACTATCCTATCGCATGCCCATGGAGGAAGCGATTCAAGCCATAAGATGAGGAATGGCAGCAGCGGTATCGTTGACTGTTGTAAAGCTGATAACGATCTCGTTAACGTCGCTTATGCGATTCTTAGTATCGTTCTGCCATCCCTCATCAAAGACGATATTATTAGTACAAAGCAAAGTACTTACCCTACGATTTGGGAAACGCCCACCAGAGCAGGCGCTGTGAGTCATAATAATACTTTAACAGTAGAAGCAGATATACCGTCGCCTTTAATTGTCCGTCTTGTGAGTGCGGCGAAACTCACTGAAGCAATACAAGCGAAATCAAGCATTATGGGATTCAACACCAACGGTGTAAATCCATCACGGTTGATAAGAAAAGCTTATCAGAAATCTGAGTCACACGAACATTTTTATTAACGAGGCATTAAGCAAATATGATTATGCTGAATTTAAAAGCTTGAAAGTTGTTGCAAAAAAACTAGGTTTTAAATTCGTATAGCACAAACGTGGTACATTTCTCGCTAGACTAAATGAAGGTATGCAAACACGCGCTTTTACGTCTGCCGCAGATCTTTAAATAATTGCCGACTCGTACACATATACAAACACTGATGCAGGTAATAACATAAATATCAATAATAACAATAGCACCAGACCAAGGATAACCATAAACTGCACACACAACAATTCCAATAACAGTAATGATGAAAACACCGAGAGCGATAATAATGCATAGCAAACACAAGTACCATAGAATTGACTACATGCAGATAATACTCACAAGACGGACGAGGGAGTCAATATGAGAGCGGATTTCTTAAAAGCAAACTTAATTAGGTATTGCATCGAACAGATCCGTGAATTTCTTAGCAATAATTCCTATCACCTAATCGGTGTGGTTGAAACGTGGCTGGATGGCGAGAAGTCCAATGATCTCATTCACATCGATGAATACTCACTTGTGCGACAAGATAGAAATGTACATGGAGGGGGGGAGGTCGCACTTTACGTCTGTGATAAGTACAAGGTCAAAGTGCTGGCCGCATCTCGCATTGATTGTTCTCAGAAACCAAAAACGCCTGAGTACGTTATATGCCGGTGCAGATCAGGACACATGAGCCTGTATTTGTTGCGGTTGTTTATAGAGCTCCTGACATTGCTTTTCTCAAGGATTCGGACCTTGTCGACAAGTTGAGGGAATACTGTGACTTGTACAGTCACAAAATTGTTATGGGCGATTTGAATGCGGATCTATTGACAGACAGTGAGAACACGAGGCTTGTTCGCAAGCTTACAGCTGAACTGTCACTTCACATTGTCCAGCACGGAGCAACTCATCGCACTGATGTATAACATACTTGGATTGACACTATACTGGTGGAGAGCAATGACCAGGTAACAGAACACAACAACGCTATACCAACGTGGCCTTGCAAGCATAACATCCTTGATGTTTTTATAAATGTTCGTGCCCCTTCTTTATCCGCAGATCTTGGGCGGGTGGGTCGGTAGGTCGGTAGGTAGGCAGGCAGGCAGGCAGGATCATTTAAGATCAACATCTAATTTAACATTAAATGACAATTTTCAATCTCATTATTCTCAACTAATGACGCGTTCACTACTAATGATGTGTTCCATTAATATATATATATATATATATATATATATTGTAACATGGCATTCGTTATTGAAAATCAGAAACCACTACAATTGTGATGCTTACCATTGTCTCGACACTTTACCAAAATTTCTCAATTAATGGGCGCCAGGTAAAGCGCGGCTAACTCGTCACGAGCCCCCTTTTCCCAGAGGAAGTTCCGTGAATAGGAAAAATCAGGAATTCACAATTTATAATAATTTCCCACAAATTTTACTTTAAATATAAATATAACTTTATTTCTCCTCGTCGGGTAACACTACCGGTCGCAAGTTACAATATCCTTATATCTACGTGGTCGCGATACATAAAAATGGCTACGCTAGCCGTGTCACGCGTCCCTCGCGACTATCACATTCACCACGTCTCACGTCTTCCTGAGTTGCGGAAATTTCCCCACAATAAGGTGTAAATTCGCTACTTGTCCGACCCGCACTGATTTTATATATCGGTGTCACACCACCACGGCTTTAATTTTCGATGTGCCCCGAGCACATGGCGGCGAAGTACAATAATGATATAATTTGCTTGCAAGTGCCGAGGGAAGCTCGGCAATTACAGCCCACTCACCGTGGTTAATCAGGCGCGTCCGCGGTGTTCGTCCTAGCAGGTCACAGGTCGCCAATTAAGTCTCTCCAAAATCTATCGCTCGCCGGGATTTTCTCCTTTACAGGTTTCCCCACGCGGTCTCCCTTCTCGGACGGCAATCCAAAAATTTGTCGACTATCGCTCTTGAAGGCCGGGCAGTCAATGCTCAAAACCGGAGAGGGCGGAAATCTCTTCCAAAATTTTGGCTTTTCTTCTCGCGCAACTTCAGCTCAAACTCCTGTTGCTTCCGCCCTTTCCTTTACGGTGATTTTCCCTAGATGCAAAAATCAAGGCCAAGTCCGCGGTGATTTGAGTCGCTACTCCTCATTGGCTCGCCTCGCTAATACCGCCCTGCTTACGCAGCGCGGGCAATTATGAATTGCTAGATATACACGCGCGGGCAACCCGGCGTGTATATCTATATCGGGCGCTTTCGGTTATATCGCCGCCGGACCAACACAGTTGGCAGCGGTGTGTGTGCCGGTCTGCGGCCCTCCTCGGTCGCGACTCCTTATCCTCATTCCCTCAACAAATAATAACAATACTAATTAAATTTGAGAAATGCTCGGCTCTGGTGACGGGCGACTGGGTCGCGATTGACTGCCCGTATTTAATATTATTGGGACGTGAAATACACGTCACAATATATATAGCTTAATTGCTTCGTGTAAATAACGCGAACTACGATCCCTACATACCCACGCAAGACAACTCTCCTATCCGTAACAATTTCAAACAATTCATTTATTGAACATTTATACGCGACGTATTGAGATTTATGAGCTTACACTTTGTTGAAACCCATTTATTTATTGAACTTTTATATGCGGGGTATTGAGGTTTACGAGTGTGGTTCATTTAAAACAGTTCATTTATTGAACATTCATATATGAAATATAAAGGTGTACGGTTTTACGGTTTATTTATAATAATTTGTTTATTATTCTATTATACGTGGGGTATTGTGGTTTACGAGTTTACGGCTTATTTAAAACAATTTATTTATTAAGCATTCATAAGCGGGGTATTGAGGTTTACGAGATTACGTTTAATTCAAAATAATTCGTTTATTATTGAACATTCATATGTGGGGTCTTGAGCTATACGAGTATACAATTCATTGAAAACAATTCATTTATTGAACAATCATACGTGCGGAGATATGAATTGAGTATTCATACATGGAGTATGGAGGTTTACGGATTTATGGTTTATTAATAACAATTTATTTATTATACTTTTATACGTGGGGTATTGAGGTTTAAGAGTTTACGGTTTATTTAAAATAATTCATTTATTGAGCTTGTATACGCGGGATACTGAGGTTTATGAACTTACGCTTTATTTAAAATAATTCGATCAGTGGCCATTCATATGCGGGGTATGCAGATTTATGAGTTTACAGTTCATTTAAAATAATTTATTTATCGAACATATTGAGACGGCCTATACCCTTATTATCAAGAACGGTACCATTAATTATTATTGTTAATGTTAATATGATATTAACATTAGTAATCATTATAAGCAAAATAAATTAGTTAATACACTTAGGTTATAAAAAAAACGTAGTATTAATTAAAAGTTAGTTTTTTTATAAGAAATCATTTAATTAATTATTTAATTATTGCGGAAATGATTCGGTTTTATATTTGTTAACTAAGATGATACGGCGGGGCCAACGTAATGGCTAAGAACGCGCGCGTGTGCATATACACGCACGAGCGCGCAGACATACGAAAGCGTGTTCAGCGAGGAGCAACGAATTCGCGAATATTGGAAGAGTGGGGATTCGCGAATATCGTGAGAAGGAGGACGGGAGCGAGAGAGATGGAGAGAGTGGGCTCGGGTATATATCGGCGACGCACATCCGAGGAAGCACTGAGTTTTCTCTGACCTCTCAAGCCGTGGCTAGCCAGCGAACAGGCCTCGCGCTCGGGATACTAGGGTGAACTCGGGCCGCTTCTTGTGGTGAACACACGGTGATGTGGCGAATCCTCGCCTATCTACCGCGTGTAATCTCTCTCTTTCGCTTCCCTCTATCGCAACTCCACTCCTCTTTAATTGTACTTTTACCCTCAATAAAAAAACCAAGTTTCACACTAATAATTATAACTCATTTTTCCCCGCCTCCACCTATTATTCGGGTACGCCGGACGTCCTTCAGTAGCCACTGGAGGGGGAAACGCGCTAACGAATTTCATAAAAGGCATAGCTCGGGGTGGCCAACGCGCTGCCCGAGACTACGTCTTCAGGGTTTTACCCGAGAAAAGCGCGCTGGTGCCTTTCTCGGGGTTTTGACTGCTTGCCCGGCGGAGAGCTAACGCGCCCTCCTGCTGGTTCGAGTTAGCATACCAAAACCCAAAGCACAGTTACACTTCTGCAGCTCCGACCTCGGCGGCTGCAGGAGCGTAACTATCAGGGGGAATCCAGGAAGAGGTTGTTTCTCGCGCACTTCTTCGGGTCCGTACGCGAACCGCGTGTAACAAAAACACAACTGGAAAACGAACTCTCCTACGTTGGAGTAGAAGAACGGCTTAAGTCCGTCACAATATTTATACGCGGGGTATCACGGATTACGGTTCATTTAAAATAATTTATTTATTATACTTTTATACGTAGGGTATTGTTGTTGGAGAGTTAACGGATTATTACTAATAAAATAAAAAGTAACTTTTGAGTAATTTTGCGTTAATTTTTTGAGTAATGATAACGTGACGTGATGCTTTATTTTGAAAATGTACCTGTAACGGTAGCGAGCTTCTTTTCTTTCACATATTAAAGTAAAGGTAACGAATTACTTTTTACTGAACAACTTACCCAACACTGTCTTACATTTACTTTCAAGTTATTTTTGTTAAAAAAATTTAAGTTTGAATTTAGAGAACTTGTGAAAAATTTGAAAAAATAAATATTTTCATCTTTCTATACGTTAAATATGTTAAAATAGCGCACACATTCGTAAAGTTGACTTGATTTCCTTTTTAATGATGTATCTTATATATACTTACAAGTCTATTTTGTTAAAGAAATGTAAGTTTCAATTTAGAGAATTAGTAAGAATTGAAAAAAAATTCTGTTATTTTGTACGCTATATATGTCAAATAAATGCATATATTGTTTTCGCGCCGAGACACACTGGAAGTGTCCGGATCCCTGTCGGCTGTTTCTATCGGCATAACCCCTGTTCCTCCGGGCGAGCCCGGGTCCGTCCGGGTATTCCGGGACCGGGAAAACAAAGGCTGGACCTCAGGGAACTGGGGTAGGAACAAAGTCTCCAACAGGGTACACCCATTCTCAGCTATTTCGGCCCGCCTCTCCACGCACGATGCGCCGGTTAAACAATCAAGAAAGAAAATGTCCCAATGCAATAAAGAGATGAACCAGTAGGTAGGTAAATTCCAAACCTGCAAGGAAGCAATAGTGGTAGTGGAGCACCTTCCTTCACACATATTTCCAGATGGCAAAAAACAGCCCAGCTGCCCGCAGGTAGGAACAGTCCACGAATTCGTAAATCAGGTGGACGAACTCCTCAAAAGGATGGGAAAAGGATTGGAGAGGCAGCCTGGTGTCAATACCGACATCAAGCACAGCGTACCCACCCTCGTCGAACTTTTCGACCCTTGAAGGGACCGCCTGCTAACCAACACTGAAGAACATTGCGCGACTATCTCAAGCCAGCGGCCTCAAAATAAGAGGGTGCGATCGCGAGACGGTGACTCCGATAGTGCTGAGTCTTAAATCATTGACAAGAAGGCTAGATCCACCGGGCTAGATCCACCGGGCCCTCGGAAATCGACGGCTTTGAGACGGTCCTTTCAAAGAAGGAGAAAGCTGTAGCTAAGAAACAGCAGCAGCAGCTACAAACACAACCTGAGCAGCTGACACAAGAACGACATCTGCAGCGAAATCAGCAACAGCGACAGCAGCTGCGACAACAACTGCAGCAGCAGCCGCAACAAAAGAAGACTCCAACAGCCAGCACATCGGCGGGCAAGAGGAGCGAGGCTGCTCACAAGAAGAAGAAGAGGAAGATGCATAGGAAGCGACCAAAGGCTGTCCTTATCCGACCGGGGGATGGAGTCACCTACGCGGACGTTCTCTCAAATGTCCATGAAAAGGTCACAGCAGAGTGTCCAATGTCTGATATTAAGTGCATCAGGGCGGGCAACGTCCTGGTAGAATTGGACAAAAAAACAAACAACCAGGACCTGGAGACAATAGGAGACTCCATCAGGAAGGTAATGGGCACCTCGGGGGCCGTAAAGACCCAGACACCTGAGATAAACATGGTAGTCGGAGACCTTGACAGCCTACCACCAAAGAAGAAGTGGAGACGGTGATCAACGGGTGAGATTAGCGTTTCGCTGACCAAGCCCAACAGTAGAGAGCAGCGACTGGCCATCGCAGAGATGGACCAGAAAAAGGCAGAGTTCCTCCCTGAGAAGAATCGCGTGAAAGTCGGCTATACCAACTGCCGACTGAGAAGATGACAGCGGCTCAGAGGTGCTTCAAACGTCTGGGTTACGGGCATCAAGCGCGTGGTTATCCTGGCCCAGACTGAAGGAAGTCCTGCTACAAATGTGGCGCGGAAGGTCACAAAGGAACGGCCTGCAAGGTTACCGAGGCGAAGTGCATCTTGTGCACTGACCTGAAAGTAGAGCAAGCACAGCTGGGCCACACGCCTGGCTCAGAATAGTGTAGAGCATTTCGCGAAGGGCTTAGGCAGACCAAAGCCGACCATTGATGATGGACCACATAACGGTCCTTCAAGCGAACCTCCATAGAGCCAAATTAGCCAACAGCCTTCTGACTCAAAGTATATCTGAGACGAAGGCTGATGTGCTGCTGATCAGCGAGTAGTACTGTGATTGGAATGTACCTACGTGGTACAAAGACACACTTGGCACAGCAGCAATCTACGTGGCCCATGAACCATCAGAGTGGACGAATACGGGGCCGGAAGTGGCTTTGTGTAGGTGAGAAGCAGAGACGTAACTTACGTGAGCTGCTACTTTTCTCCCGTTGAAGAAGTTCAGAGTCCCAGAGTACATCATACGGGTGATACGGGACTACCTAAAGGACCGTATCCTCCGCTACGAAACATCAGAAGGCAAACGCGAGAAATATTTCGGCGCCGGCGTGACACAGAGGTCTATCTTTGGCCATGATTTTCGGAACATCCTGTAGGATGTCCTGTTAAAACTTGGGCTAAGCCGCTAAGATATAGATCGTGCCGTTCACTGGCAAACGGGTTGAGACCATCTTCTCCATGTATGTGGGAGATGCGGAGGCTTCGAGAAGGAGAGAGTCTATGTATCTGGGAGTGAAAGTCGACACTAAGCTAACTTTCATTAGTCACCTAGTGCATGCAGCGAATAAAGCGGCGAAAAAGACGGAGCAGTTATGCAGTCTCATGGCGAACACGAGTGGACCGAAAGCGAGCAAGCGTCGACTCCTCATGTCAGTCATTAGATCCATATTATTGTACGGTTCTGAAATATGGGCCGATGCAATGGAGTAGGACTCATACGATCAACCTATACGCGACGGAGCGCAAGCGAATCAACGAACGGAAGAAAACAGGAGAGAACAGAACAATAGTCCATAGAGAGGAACGACAACGCACCATGGAAACGTGGCAACTATCCTGGACAAGCACAACCAAGGGTAAATGGACAGCAAGGCTGATAGATAAGCTGGCCCCTTGGATTAATGGAGATTATGGGGAGGTAAATTACTACCTGACCTAATTCTTGAGTGATCATGGGTACTTCTGCTCCTACCGCAGTCGTATGGGGAAGGTTCAGAGCCCGAGTTGCATCTTCTGTTCCGCTGATTGCGACGATGCGTTTCACTTGTTTTTCGTCTGCGAAAAATGAAACGAAAAAAGAACAGCTCTTATCGGCTCGGTCGGACACTTTACACCTGAGAACATGGGTGGCGAAATGCTGTCCGCCGAGAATAAGTGGGCCGCCACGGCAAACATTCGCCGAGTGGGTCTTACGACAAAAGAAGCCGTACCTAGATAGGGCAACTGACGAAGGTATCAATGAAGCACTGGGAGACGCCCCGACACTCCAACATACCCCTGGGACTTCGGATGACTCCATGGAAATGGACGTGGAGAGAGAAGATGGGACGCTTTCTTAATCGGGAGACGCTCATTTTCTCTCATTTTATGAATGTCGCGGGAAGGCACAAGGATACTTCTCCTTTTCGAACGGAGATGAATGCACCGGTTCGAATACGCGTATAGGTGAGACGGGTTAGATCTGACGTACCCTCAGGAGATTTAAATTATAAATTTTTAAATTTGTTTCAGGTCAAGGCAACGGCGGTTGTCGAGACGATACTAGATTGGCACCACCCTGAGGTACTGTGATAAATGGTACCAGGGTGGGTTTCGCCATAAGAGGAAAAGCTGATAGGTTTTAGTGGGTCGGTTTGCGATGCAACGACTGTGAAGTTTTTTTCGCGTTCTTGTTTATTTTATTTTTCGTCCTATATCATACACACGGCGGATGCATCCCCAACCAGCTCCACACAATCAAGCTGTGCGGACCCAGTCGGATGTGCCTTAGGTGGCATTTCCTACATACCCGAAAAAAAATAAAAAGATTTCTCTTGAATTTTAATGCTTTAAAAATATAAATATTTGATAGGACGACGAGTGGTACATGGATGATCCGCCATGTTGTCGCGTCTCTTCGACGGTTAAGATAGACTGATGTAAAAGAGGCTCGAGCTTACTCCTAATATACTCGTGAAACAACGTTTGGAAGGAGAAAGTGTAGACATTGTAAAAAGATATCCAATAACAAAGACTAATCACATTTCAAGAATGTTGCGTCAGACAGAATATCGTGTTACAACAAATACGAATTATAGTTTTGTAAACGTTTGAGAATGCATCCACCGTTTCTAATGAAATGTCTGTCAGCATTTTTATATCTTACAAAATTTCTGGCTATTTTATCATTTCTCTCCAGATCAGTAGAAAAATTAAGCAGAAACTTTTTAAAACTTAAACCACAGCTCATGTAATAGAAGAATATTAAACAAAATTGCCCGCATACCTCGGACGGTTCACTCTGTAGTTGGGCTACATTCCAACGAAATTGTTTACAAATTTGTCGTAAGCGACTTATATGATGCGGTATAAACGGTGGTATTCCGAAACTATCAAAATGCACAGCATTCCAAAATTTATCAACGTATATAACGATCCAGTATATACCGGGTCTGTCGTGCCTGTGAGTGTTTATTACAAATGCTGTCGGTATCATCCACCGCTGAGGTGCTTGATCTGCTGGGAACACACCTACAGTATAGGATCGAATTCTCGAAAGGTTCTTCAAGATTTGTAGACTGTCCATTAGAAAATTCAATCAAGATTTTACAATTTTCAGAATTTCGCGTACACAACCAAGATTTTAAACAAGACACGTTATTTGATGCGCAACGATATTTATGTCAGAAAGGTTGTAACACGGTGAGAAGATTTCTAATTTTCTCCGCGTTACTCACGCGCGATTAATACATCAAAGGCCGATTTCGAGACGAAATCCTGCCATGACCGCGAGAGGAGTCTCTCAACCTTGCGTTCTGAATCATAGTAGCCTAGAAAAAAAATACTGCGTAGATTCGAATTAATTTTTAGGAAACAAAAAGCATCTTTTTTTACGGCGGAAATCTGTCGCCAGTCATCAGCAACAGCCCATTAAGAGCTGTGTCCCGCTGCCTCTCAAAGGCAACGAGCCGAGGCACGCCTAAAACGTCCATAAGACCTCGCAGCTCGCCGTATAATATCATTGCAACGAGCGTCACCGTCGGCCGCCAACATTAGCTACAAGTTAAGTAAATCTTCGAAGAACACAGCTACTCTCTCCTTACTCTGTCTCTCTCAGTTCTAAGCATCTGCCTGGTAAGACAAAATACTCCATAGTGTAGAAGCTTATTTTTCTTCCCAACGGCGTACGGCAATTACGTAATAGCCCACGAACTATTGACAGGTAATGTACTATAGACATTTCTATATACAATGTCTCCTAACTTCTCCCCCAGCGAGCATGGAAATTTCCAGTGCCTTACGCAATACGATTGTTACAGCATCAGGCGATTTCGGGGAGAAGAAGACCAAAGGCGAGAACAAGAGATTCCAACCTGACGTGAGGGTTGCTCTCAAATCAGAGAGCCTGGCGACGATGAGAAGTCACCAATCAGAGGCAGCGACGTGGAATTCGGGTCCAAGGCCGCGGCCTTCGAGCCGGCAGCGAGCTCAGACTCGGTAGACTCTTCTCCGGCCTCCCGGGCGACCAACACCTTCCTGGCTACGGGACTTCATCCAACATCCGCGCCGCGAGTCCCTTCTGGACTTTGATTTTTGTCTTGTGTTCAGTCGTATAATTTTTTATTTTTTTATACGAATTATATTTTTTTGTAACTTTGATTTAATTTTGTTGTATAACTTCTCGCCGAACCTCTTCGTGTGACTGCGCTACTCGCTTCAGCCTCCACGCCATCGACGAGAAGGACACTAAGCTAAGTCACCACGATTTTGTGCCTAATATGGGCCAGTAATTCGACGCCGGGTTGCCTTTCCTGCCCCGGGCGTATACTATTTTTTTCATACATTTTTATTGATACAATTTTTTACATAGTTAATTAAATTCAAATTAAGTCTAATTTTAAGGAAAAGTTAAAGTAGATATGTTAAATTTAGTACGGTTTAGAGATAAAAAGTAAGATTCAGAATTAAGTGGATGTAGCGATAATTTCGTTGGCGAATTTTTGTAAGATTGTACCTTGGAACAAAATTGGAATTTTGTTAACTCACGGAAAAACTTTGTTACTTTCAACGAGGTGCCTCGTGGGAGACCCGATAAAAACGTTATTGTATAAAACGTACAGCGTGTTCTCCCACTCGCATAGGTTCTCCGGGAAATAAAAGGCACTGCATTCATTTTAAAGCTTCGCCTATGTTTTCGCGTGTAAAGGTGAAAGAAAAGTAAGGAAGCTGTAACCATCGAGACCCCACGACTCTCCGCGTGTAGAAACAACTCTTAGCTAGCCGTGTCTAAGTGTGAACACTAGAAGTAGTTAATATGAATTAGAACTCCCTTTCGGGGAAGAAGCAAATAATAAATTCAAAGAATATGACTAAGGGCACTGCTCGTCACCGTTTGTAAAATGTTAACTAAATCGGAATACAATGCCTGGCGCTCAAATTTAAATAAAATTATGACTCTTCGGAGGTCTATGTTTGATAGCTTGACGGCGTATGTCGATTGGCAATTAATAATAATTTTCTTAATAAATTGCCTAATCCCCATATACCGTGGTTTCGGGCCGCATGCCCACGGCAGTCCGAGCCACGCGTTATAAGGTTTTACAATGTGATGAATGCAGTAAGCATCGGCCGATAAATTGTTCAAACTTGGGCAGTCTAAATTATACCTCAAATTAATAGTTTCCCGAACTATAATTGTGTGCAATATTAATCACTTCTCGTTTCCTTTTATGTATATTTCTATTACATTCTTGGTAATGTTTTTCAGAGTCTTATAAAGCACTTTGAAAGATACTTCACCCTCAAAATAGTCAAAAGCAGACTATTGTGGACCACACGATGCAGAGTGCAACACAAGCATTAGTAAGAAGAAATTGTTTACCGCACGCACCGAAAATATAATTGTACATCCAGCCCACTATTACCGAATAATTGAATTTCTGACAGTGTTTCTTGAAATTTCTGACATAGTAATCTGCAGATCTTGTAAACTAAACATAACATTTGCAGAGAACGGGAATCGAGGCTTGGGTTTCAAAATTATATTATCATGTACGTGCGGTCGACGAGAAATCAATTCAGGACCGTTAATAAACACCGGTTCCGAAATAAATAGACGAATTGTGTTTGTTATGAGGCTTCTTGGTGTTGAACGAGAAGGCATCAATCTGTTTTGTGGACTTATGGATCTATGTCAAGGTTTGGCATAATCAACATATGATAAAATAGTGCAGCTGTTATCCTCAGCGTCGAATTCAATGTTTGAAAGTGTCTGTGAATAAGCTGTCAAAGATGAGCAAGGAAAAAATGTAGAAAATGGGAGAATTGCAAATCATTTGAAAGTTTCCGGCGATGGATCCTGGGAAATGGATCCTGTCATTCGTGTGCCTTAATAAAAACACATTTGACAATGACGAGTTTGAGGAATAGTATAAAGTAGAAAGAATCATGTTCCTCAAACCACGACGGTTCAGCAGGGAAGATGGAGTTGGATTCAATCGTGGAAATGTTTTTGAGATCTGTTGAAAAAGTCGGAGTAAAGTATATGAATTATATTGACGACGGCTGTTCGGAAACTTTTGCTGGTATTCTCAAAATGAATCCATACAGTGACGATTTCCTTGTTACTAAACGAGTGCCTGGGGCATGTACAAAAGCGTATGGATACTCTACTTCGAAATAAAAGGAAGCAAGAGAAGCTCGGAGGTAAAAAGCGGTTGACGGAGAGCATCATTAAATAGTTAACGATCTATTATGGTTTGGCCATCAGAAGAAATATTAATTCTGACGAAGATATGAAAAAAGCTGTAATGGCAACGCTGGATCATTATTGTTCGAGTGATAAATCTCCTCGCCACGAGAATTGTCCGGCAGGCGCTGAAAGCTAGTCTAAATGGCGCAAAGTTGAATCCACGAATTATCTTGCGTCTTTCAAGCACCCTGCTCGATTGATTGACGAAAATGTGGAGGAACGTATTCGTCCAATCTACGAAGAGCTCTCGAAAGACGAACTTTTGAGGCGATGCTTAGGCGGGCACACGCAAAATTCAAACGAATCTTTCAACTCCACTGACTGGCGCATGAGGCCGAAACATCTGACTTCTGGCCAAAAAATCGGTGAAATTGCTGCGTACATGGCTGCAGGAATGTTCAACAAAGATTTTTCTGCAGTTCTAAGTACCATGCAGCTGATGTTTGCAAATAACGTCGACATACAACGAATCGAGAGGGAAAACCGGCGTGCGCCTTTGTCCAGCAAGGAAGCTCGCACGGCCCGTCGACTCAAGCAACTGCATCAAAATGAGTTTTATGAGAAAGCTGAAGGTTTACTTTATGAATCAGGGATAGTTTATCAGCATATTATTACTGTAAGTAATCGAAAATTAACATTTTTTCTGATCTTAAAATTTGAAACGCTTTATCTCGAGTTTCCGTTTTTACGATTTATCTAAACTGGCGGGCGTGATTGGAAGAAAACTAGACGACCAATCAAAACAAACAAAGGCTTGTTAGGTTCAATTTTGTATTCTCTTCTATTTGAATTGAAAATATTCATGAAAAAAAATTCCAAACAACTTTTAGCAAGTTGAAATGATTTTTTTTTGCAAAACGCACATTTTATTCAAACTTGAGAAAAATTTTAAATTTTACAATTTTTTCCGGTTTTTCTTAGTTTACCTAGAAGAAAAATGTATGAAAATTAAAATTTTCTTTAGTTTTTTGTTTCAGACGAAAATTACGAATTCCATCTCTGTCGCCGATTGGAGACTGCAATTGCAAGATGCTGCCCAAATGTGCATAAAAATCAGCTGTGATTGAATATTTTTCTCTCAAAAAAATTTGTTTGTAATGTTCAAATATACATTAAAATATTCTAGAAATTTCGCTAGACTTGCTTATTTTTTTCTGTCCTAAAAAAATCCCCCTAAAAACGCTTTTTTATGCCTTTTAAAGCAGGTTCCCCCCTTAAGTCAATAGCTCACCGTGCTGATAGCAATTTTTCTCGGTGTACAAGTCCCGCGTTAGCATTTACCACATCATTCATTTTTCCAGAAGAATCTTCACACCACAAGACACTAGTCAAATGAGAGTTTTTTCAGCAGGTCCATAGTTAAGCAGCGTTTCAATGTAAGCTCTATAAGCGTACATATTGGTTCGTGGTGACACAGGTTTTTGATTGAAGAAGACATCCGCTTGATTAAATAATGAATTCATTAAGTTGTTATCGAGGCCAACTTTGTTCATTGGAGGTGCTGGATCCGAAGGTAAATCAGCTAGCTATAGGCATGTCACAGGTTACACGGACACGTAGACTAAGCATCGTGTGAGCAAGATCAACGTATTCTTTGCTGTTACGAGATATAATGAATCCTATTCATGAGTCGTTTTTCAGCGATGTTATTGGTTTGTAATTTATCGAGTGAGAGCATTCGCTCGTCGTCTGAGTCGGAGGAATTTCAAACAAGAGTAGCTCCGACTTTAGACATTCGCACGAATGAGTGTGTAATAAAGCCATCTTTAACTATCAAAAATATCTCTCGTTGTTCTTTTTTAGTCTTCTTTTTTTCGTTTGCTTCTTGTTAATTTTACCTTATTTTCTCAACGGTTTACTTGCGCCTTGATACCTTTCTCGTCGTTTTAGATACTCTTTTCCTTTTTCTGCCTTTGCGGAGTGTGGCAGGTTCACCGAACAACTGCAACTGAAAAGGATCGGCGGGCCAGGGCAGTTTATATCCTGACCCCTCCATCAGCTTATCTAGTTTTTCCTCAGTCTTTCTCTTCAGAGTTTCGCCAGATTCTCTCATAAGGTTGCGTAATAATACTTTGATTGGTGTATTTCGCGTGACGACATCAGATATAATGTTCATTCCTGCACGCACAGCCTCCTTCCCAACCGCTTTGGCACCACAGCTAAAAAGTGGGAGAACACGAAGAAATATACCAGCCAGGAATTAACCAATCGCACCATGGCCCCTCTGGTAGAGGGATCCAATATAAATGCGTTCAACCCCACCATTGTAAGAAACCCCACCAAAGGTACCCGTACCACTACCAAATTGGATATTGAAGTATTCTTCGTACCGATCCATTATTTCCGTATAACACAAGCACTTTAGTCTACTCTTTTAAAATAAAGTGTCACCGTCAATGTACCGTACTCGAATGGTATTGGATGTCTACGTTGGTCCCTTATATCGATTTCAATGGTCTGAAACTAACTGAATAGTAGAAGTAGGTACATCGGATGGGAGAACCTTTTGATTCTAGTATCACCGTACGTCTAATCGTCTATATTTAACGAAACTGCTCGTAAAAATCTTGATTGAACGTCTCCCGTTCCGTAAAGTTCACAAATGTCACTGTAAATCATGAGCATCATTGGTAAGCCATTGGAAAGATGAGCTGATCTATTGCCCAGTATAGAATCTTGATCTTTAATATGAATGCGGAGCATATTTTCAAATCTCAATTTTTTTTGCAATTTCTTAGACCGCTAAAACTTGTGACTAAATTCTGCAGAAACCGTCCTTGCACAAACTCTATTAACCGTCACATATTCATACGCGACTCTAATCTCCAAATGATTCTTCGTACAGTTCAAATTATTTATTTTGCGTACTAAGCTCTGTACGACTTTGTAAATTCCAGGCCGAATCAGCGAAACAGTACTACTGAAATTTTCCACTCTGAATTTGTTTTTCTCTAGAGACGTGTGTGGTATACTATGTACGGTAACTCTTCTATTTTCTTCTTCTTTATCCGATG
Organism: Gastracanthus pulcherrimus; assembly: GCA_949152435.1. Classification (NCBI taxonomy): domain Eukaryota; kingdom Metazoa; phylum Arthropoda; class Insecta; order Hymenoptera; family Pteromalidae; genus Gastracanthus; species Gastracanthus pulcherrimus. Next base: position 98,627,211 of record OX424575.1, on the reverse strand, counting down.
ACACATTTCTGGCTCCTGTCACTGGGCAAAATGATATAAATCTGGTCCTTCATTTTTTATATCTCTTTAAAATCTCTCACTTTAACCGAAGAATTAAACTTATCGGGGTAACCTTTCCAGGTAACAAAATATTCCTTAGAGCGACCTTTACCTCTACTCTTTAAAATTTTTTCAACCTCAAAAATATCGGCTTTTAAATCTTTTCGCACTCTGCTGAACTTTTCAGCGTAAAAAAATCCATCAATGGCGGCCTTTATTTCAGGACTGCGTACCTGTATACGCTATCCCCTTATTTTTTTTAAATTTCTTGCATTTCGCGGACGATAAACTCTTTTTCCTTGATTGTTTTAGGACACACCGGGTTTTGATTGTTACTTCTCAGCAAGATACGTTTGAAAGTATCAGCGACGTTTGTCGAAGTTTTGTCCTTGACTAGACCCACAAAGCTGTACTTACTTACTACGTCTATAATGGCTAAAAGGTAACTGTAACCATCGTTGTAAGTGTGTATCGATCTCACGTCCATCAAATCAGCTTCCCACACATCGTCAAAATTTCGCAAATTGTAATTTCGTCTTGAGAATCGTTGTCTAGCAGGTGTGTGCAAGTTGTAAGCATCTTGACCCTCGAGCCATTCAATAACACTTTGTCGTCCGTGTTTTTTACGCATAGGTTGAATAAGTTTATCACCCGCTGCGTACGCCAGAGGCTGCAGTGGATTGTAGTAAAGATTTGTATCTTTATTTTCATTTGTATATTAATCATTCGTCTTTGATTTCTATTTGTTTTTGCTTTAGTTTTTTCTTTATAGCCTTCTTGATGCGAGAAAAAAATTTGTCAAAGGTTATTGTACTCACCATGCAATAAGCTCTAATTAAAGCTAACGTTCTTTCGTCAGATTTCTTATCCTCCGCAAGTATACGAGAAAAAGCGTATTCTGCTAAAACTCGATCGGCTTGACAACGATTACCTTCTTTGTCAGCATAAGCGAGATCATGTTGACGACAGGCTTCATCAAAAGGATTAATTCCAACGTCCCTGCGCTCGATACGTTCTGTTAATTTAGTATCTGGTCCACAGAATCTGTAACTAGGTACATGCCTCTCAAATGGTAGTAACTCGTTCAGTGCGTCCAAATCGCTGGTTCTCTCCGATAAATTATCGTCTTTTTGCAAACTCAATTTTTCTTTGTCTTTTTCTTGAACTACCCGCTCAATCGACGCCATGCTTGATCTTCTGATGATTTTTTTTTCTTCTTCTCTACGTAAGGTATCTTTTTATTCTTCAGTCTATTTCTTTTGACTGGTAAAGCGCTAGATCCTTCACCGCGGTCGTAACTGTTGCTACTGCTGCGAGCAGATGAGGCTTTATCATTATCACCACTAGCGCGATCACCTATACCAGCGAGATCGTTCACAGAGCATGGGAAATGATTGAAAAAAGTTTTACCAAATTCTTTTGTTTGTAGTAGTGCCCACTGCCAATGATCCACTTGGCGACGATTGAAAAATGTTTCACCAAACTCTTTCGATACCGATAAACTCTCGGGGAATGAATGCTTGCATGAGTGAAACGGCAAACTGAAGATTCCTCGGTGGTGGGGATACTCGTCTCTCTCTCTCTCATAGCGTCGATTAATAGGTCTACCATGTTACCACCATGTATTCATACATCACCTATCGTGACAGATCCGTTAGCACCGCAAACAATGTGACCACTGGCCCGCAACCGACGCAAGAGTTGTTCTGCCTTATTTCTATACTTTTGAGGAACGGAGACGAAAGTCCCTCTCGTCATTTTGATTAATAAGCGAAGTAAAGCATGCACAGAGTGTGAAGTGTACGCACATCGAAATCCGCCTCGTAGTTTGAAACCCTTTGCGAACGCGAGGCGGATGGATGTGGAATGATAGAGAGAGAGGAAAAGCAGCTCGACGGCTCGGCTTATGATTAGTATAGGCAAGCGTCTGGTATAGTAGCCGTGCAGGCAGCGTGCCGTGGGAGAGAGAGAGAGAGAGAGAGAGAGAGAGAGAGAGAGTGGGAATCCCTGGCCGCGCGCGCTGCACTGGCAGGCTCTGACCGACGGTTCTTGCGCCTGTGCGCAGTGGGCAAAGACCGAAAATCGAGTCGCTTGCCCGAGCTCTTCAGTTTGACCGCGGGTGCGGAGAGGTTTGGTTGGCGCACCAGCACGACTGATCACGCTCTAGACCGAATGAGTCTGTGACAGCGCTCACTACTCACGACGAACAATCCAGGCTCCTGACTCGAGGCGCTCCGCGGTCAGCATCCTGACGTTACCGACGTAAAGCGCAGGTACATCCTCAGAAGGATATCGCAACGAGGCGCACCTTGCTCGAGGTCCGACTGTGGATGAACGTGCGCATATCCTGACCCTGTAACCTACCTCTTGTATACTACGGCCGAGCCAGGTTGTGCAGGCGCTCCTACCATCCTACCGTATCTGGTGACCGACTCGAGGCGCTCCTCGGCCGGTAACTAGATACCTGCAGCAAGAGAGACAGTAAACCAAGCGCACCCGGGTTCCTGTCGGTAGTTAGGTCTGGCCACGACACGAGGTGATCGTTGAATGTGCGCATTTAGTGTTTAGGTTAGCGGGCCACATCATGGCGTGCTCCTCAATCGTGTGCACGTATCGATAGTAATTTAGCAAGTAAAATATGGAATTCACCGGTCAGATTTACAGGAGCTCTTGTATCTAGTTTACTGCAGAGAACCCCGCGTGGCACTCCTCGAGTGGTACTCCAGTGTTACAATGCTAATATACTAGTAAGACGGACGCATCCAGATTACTAGTGCACGATAGGTAGCGGCCTCGTGGAGACACGCCTCCAGGAAAGCACTAGTTCTTAATTAGGTATACTAACAGACACACGCACTTACACTCCAATATATCAATATAAGTTAATATATATTGTTCTAATTATTTTGGTCTCTTGTACCTTTTTGTTATAGTTGACTAAGAAAGCCACGACATAGAAAACCAGTTTGGACTTTGTTTATTTGCGACTAAAGGTTATATTTCATAGTTTGTTTACTATTTTTCTCTTTTCTTTTGTTAATCTTATTTTATTGTCACTTTCATTGTTAGGATGATAAAATAAATATTCATTATTATTTTAAATCATAAAAATACACCATTATTTATTTGATCATTTCCTATCCTCCCCCCCCCCCCTAAATCGAACCCCGGTGAAGCTGTTGAGTATCCGAGGGGGGGGGGGGGCAGTTGTTATAAACACTCGGCAGGATATAAACATCTATCCGCTCTTCTAACTCTTCTTCATTCTCCTGCATTACTCCTTCTTCATCCTACTCTTCGATATCCGGTGCATTTTTCTCTTTTCCGCACCCTTAAAGTGAAGATAATGTTGTAAGACTTAGCGATACTGGGACTACTTTTAACGTTCATCATTACGCGTCGACGAGTTTAATATTTCGTTCATTTCTGCATCGAGACTGCTCATAAGTATACCTGGAGTTTGCACCGACTTTAACGAACCATTTGCGAGTTGTACTCTTCAGACGTTCCACGTTCTCCTGTGGTAGGAGAACCAAATTGATTCAAATATTGTTCCTTATCCTCGTCTGTGATACACTCGAGTGAATATCTAGAAGCCAAAGCTTTCTGCATAAAAATTTCGTCAATGTATTTATCAAACAAACCCCCTTAACGGGCTCTCGAAATAAATTGCGTCATTTCATAATACTAAATCTCATACATATTTTGAACAACGTATCCCAATTGTACAGCCATCTTGACTTCTTCGGAGACCCATGTGTCTCTCAAAATATGTTCCTGTGGAACTTCGTGTAGGCAATCTTCTTTAATTATTTATTCGCAGCACGATCCACATGACGGAAACATCAGTTTACCGTAAATTCTTACCGGTAATAATGGGTGATAATACATTATACACAATCAAGCTGTTTACTCGCGAGATATCGTTATTTCGACCCACGAGTTGTGCACACTCTTCTTGACCGACGAATATCCGCGGGTGTCTAATGGGATATTTACCGTGTTTATAGATAAAGGGGTATAATGAGCATACATCCACGTACTTGCTCTTTTCCTGACCTTGGAAATCAAATACTTTAACGGTGTAGCCTGTGCGTTCACCGAAAAGTGCGTCGCGGGAGTCAAAAGGTTTTCGCTTCAACAACAACATCCGTATTTTCTCGAACAAAACATTGAAGTTCCTCGTTTTGCAACAGCTCGCAATTAAAGACGCATTCCCATTTTTCAATCAATTCGTAATTGTTTTATCTTATCTTACTGCTAATGGTGAGTGTGCTCTCGTAGCTAGCGTTCATCGAATCACCGCACGTCAAGGCTTTATCTCTTTTTATTCTGTAGCACCGAGGGCATCCGTGCCAAAAACAACCGTGAAATTGAAGTAATAAACCTCGATGATTTTTACCGTATTGCGACTGACTGAACCCATCTACAATGATGCCATCCGGTAGTCTTTCTCGCAACATCGACCAGTGTGCTCGATAAAACGATTGAGAGCATGCGTCTCCATCCAGGGGAGTCAATGCATACCTTTTTCGGATTGGTTATCAGTACATCTGTAACCTTGCGGTGATACAATGCCTATTTGATTCTTTAAAAAAAAAATTTCTAAATACGTGGGTACAAGACGATACAATACTTGAGCACTCGGCAAAAAGATCCACACCAAATTTAGTAAAAGTTTTTCGAAATGCTAAACAAGCTAATCTTAAAACGGATACATCTTTTTTACAATATTATGAAACTTCTTGTTCAAAAATAAATTTATATTGTTTTATTGTTTGCTCATTGTACTACTCCAAAATCCTTTTTCTAACCTTATTGTTCATCGCTTCTCGTGAATATGCATTTAAAAGCGGGAGTGGACCCACGTACGACTGATTTTCGAGTGTATTGAAGAAGTGAGGAAAAGTTCCTTTCTCGATTTCTTTAAGTCCATATGTAGTCGGCAATTTAGATAAAGCCATGCGAAAATAATTTAAACTATCTATGAAAATTTTTTTTGTTTAATCTCCATTAAATCTATTTTTGACCCAGTCATCATCACTGATGGCGGAGAGGTAACCTTGCGTGATACCTTCTTTATTGTATTTTTCGACAATGTATTTAAATATAATTTGTGCATCAAATCCTTACGCTTTGTATGCGATGCAAATTGCTTTCTTGAATCTTTCTCTTGAACCCAATGCAAGATTGACCAATTGTTTTACCGGTTCATTTTTTAACACTAATTCACGAATACCGCAAGACTCATATATAATTCTTATATCGTCAATCTCGAGAAAACTAGTGCATACTTGTTGCACGACACACAAGTTTGGAACGTGAATTTTTTTCTTCGTCACCTAACACTGTTATCGTTTGCTGGGTTTCAAAATCGTAGAACAGAAAAAGAATGTTTGATATTGTTTCTTTTGATTTCATAGGCTGCATGTAATATAAGTGGCCATTTGGCAGGGTTAATTTACACGTACTACAAAAAGATATACCGAACTCGTATCCTTTAGCGTTCTGACCGTTCTTTGCACGTACTGTTTTGAAACAAGTTTGACAATTTTATATTTTATCACATATACTGCTGTTTTTGTTAAACAATCCTATTTTAAGATGATTTCCATAGCAAGTTTCACCAAAAAACGATCTGAAACACACGTTGCACTTTTTAAGATTTTCAGACATATCACACTTCGGTAATGTCATACATTTGTAACATTTGTTGGAACATCGGTGATCTTCGACTAATCCGTAACTTTTATTACAAGGTACATAATAACAATTGCTACCACTAGCTCCTATCAAATTAATTATAAGTTAATAATGCTTGTTGCGTTCATAATACATAATTCCCAATGAATGAGTAATGGTTCCGTATATATCATTTTCAAACCGCGTACCATCTTAGAGAGGTGGTGTCCACGTAAAGAACTTGTAAAATTATGAACAGCTATAGTTGTGCCACGTGTAGCAAAAAATATTTGAAATTTATGAATTTCTTAAAGTCCATAACCTTGTGCTAGAAGACCTTTGGGTTCTTCCTTGACTTTGGCGAATTAAATTCCAGTAATCTTGCAATTCACATACGCGGAAGCTGCAGCTAGCCTTCGTGATAGAAAATGGTTGCCGTCGTTTCTGATGCATAGAATATATTTTTTATTCCCCATTTCTTCGGTAAATCGCACAGGACCACGCACTGCTACACCTCTCAGAATCACACAACTATCAACTACCAATCATTTATATTAAAATCATTCGCACTGTGTACGGCACTAAATAACAGTTCCCAAAGATCTATAGCGTTAAGATCTCGAATTAGTCTAAACGAGAGCTACAAAGGTCCATGATTAAATCTTTCAGAGTTTATAGTCACAGCTATAAAATCCAACGGCTGACCACTACCGCACAGCTATCGATAAAAATCACTCACACAGCTCTCTAACCATTCGTAAATATTTGTATTTATTAAAGGTAGTGCTAGAGTTCTTCACATTCCTTCGCCGTGTTTTAAGGAAACACCTGTAGGAACAGTTGAAAATCTTCATCTTATAAATCAAAATAATCTCTATACATAATTTTACTTTCATTATTCCTCTCTTCTTCTTCAGCTGTATCAGTATCACTGTTGCCGCTGCTGTTACTGGTGTCCCTACTACTGCTGGAATCACAATGGTCTTACTCTTCTTCTTGGGGGGTTGTCAATGATGCACTTTGTGAAATTAAAGCATTGAAATGTGCATTTGATTACGTAAAACTTTATTAAATCACATTCGAGACTTACAATTAAGTATTTACTGATTATTTTGGTGATGATGTGCTGAATCTGTCGACGTTTCTGCTTCTGGAACTGTAATATTGGGATAAGGAATAACAAATCTAAACTATTATGGTTTAATTATAGCATATTCAATACTCACAATAAATAGTACATGTGATTTTAATCTGCAACTATCGATGAGTCTGTTTCTGAAACTAAAGTATTGGAATGTGCAATCATAATGTAAAACTATTATTTAATTATAACACATTCAATACTTACGTTTAACTGTATTTAAATTATCTTGATCCACGTTGGAATCCAGTGTAATCCAGTATTTGATTACTTTGATCTAAATTCTGGCTGAAAGGTCCCTTTGCTCTGTTGTATTGTGCTCTCTATAACTACAACTGCAACGCGGAAATTACTACATGATGCGTGCGAGCGCTCGGTTAGACACTAGCTGCCGCTAAACACGCACCCTACTATGCCGACCGGAGTGAACACACCGGTTAACCTGACGACTGACCGACCGCTCACACACCCCACTAAGTCATCCGAATCGCGGCGGCCATCAGCGCCAATGCACGGTACGAGCGAACAACGACACTCTCTACGTACCCCCAGGAAACTGCAGCCATGATGACGGAAACCGTTACTAGACCGAACTGCCACAATTTGGACAATGGATGAAATAAAACCAACTTACGGTTTCCTGTAAAAAGGCTAAGCCACATACCCTCCATACAAACAGTACTATTTCCCTCCAATTCTACGTACATATCCTTACAAGCCTACACGAACACCGAACATACACATTACAAAAGCAATCCCATTTCGGCCACCCTCTAAAAATATCATCCCCTAAATCACTCCCTCCGAACGTTCTCGAAGCTTGCTTCCACGCTATCAAGCTAAGAAATCAGCCTATATAAACTGGCCAGCCGATCAAGCGCCACACTCTTCTGATCTAGTTTCTCCGGAGGACGAACCTCTGCCTGACGGAAGTCTAAACTTGTAAATTCGACTTTAGAATATTGTAATTTGTTTCCGTAACTCAGATTGAGACTTGTATTGTGTAATCGTATACTTACACTATTAGTTCAGATCATTAAAAGTACCAGTACAAATTAATATACATTGTCGGCAACTGCATTCAAACTTCCCGCAACTCCCTAATCCCCCTGCGCTCGGTCAGCACGAAAGGACCAAGCAGAGAATGCGTCACGCCGAGCCGAGCGCAGCCGCCCACTGACCGCGGGTTAACCCTAAAGGTACTGCGCAAAAGGTATGCCACAGAAACCCATTACATTTTATATTTTTATAACTGCTTGCTTGTGTTTCCGTCATTTACTGATGTTGTAGTGACTGTCATTGCGCATCTACGCTTATTCGCCGCCCGTCTGTAGGTAGAGTGACCCTAGTCATCAAGTACCTAAAACTGGGCTCATTTAACCTTTATTATTTAGCGCTTTACGACTACCCGGACGTAACAGACTTGGGGGCCCCCCTTTAAAAGGATTAGAGCGAACAAAGACGTTTAAAAAAAGAGAAGAGGATGAGTAAATATGCAGGGTATACGAAACGATGACGTAGCGAGAATTTTATTAGAACGGGTATTAGAAATTGATCAAACAAGTTTCAAAATCATACCGAATCCTTCACTACCGGATTTATTGAAATACTTTATTGGAGTACATATTGGTGGCTCGGTCGCGCTTACTAAAAAGGACAAACAAAATATTAGACGGATTACAGAATTATTAGCGAATTTCTTGAGCGAGAGTGAGATAGAGGATTTTCATAATGAGTCAGTTTTTGACAATATCTTGGGGGATTTAGTAGCACAGAGGATAGACCCTCGTTTAGTCGTAAAGGAGATTCAAAACGGTTATTTTTCAGCCTCGGATGACAAAATAAAAGAATTTAACGTTTAAAGAAAATTTGACGAACAATAGACTCAATACTTTTCTATACTGGAGGATCAAGATAAAACGGTAGTGCAAAGAAACCGGGTCGAGAACGCGAATAACGCTGCTGGCACCCACAAAAAACCATTGTACACACCAGCGATACCCAGTTTCAGTAATAGATAAGGTAATAAATTCACTTAGATGAGGTAACCATAGGGACAGACAACATTACGGAACGTTAGCATCAAATTTTTCAGCAATGAATTCGACGCTCGGGTAGGTTAGACTTCTATCAATAAAATACGCTTTCAAACTTATACCGAAATATAATGGATCAAATATCTCTTTAACGGCTTTCGTAGAAAGGTGTAGAGGAGCAGGAAATATCTTAAACTTACAAAAATAAGACTGTACGGAGAAGCAAACAAAGCCGCATCAAAAAAGACTTTCCACTCTATTGATGAAATCGCTCAATTTTTAGATGTAATATTCGGGTCCGCGAAAACATATCATCAATTGCACGGATAATTAGCTAATTTAAAACAAGAACGAAGCGAAAGCGTGATCCAATTTTCAAATAGAGTGCGCGTGGTCGAACAAGAAATAATAGCAGCCGCGAAACGGGAGAAGCGATTTATCGCAGAATTCCATTTTTGCCTAGAGCAGGGTCTAGTCAAATTCTTTTTACGAGGACTTCGTCGGGTTATCAAAGTCCACAATTTGGACGCCGCGACGTCCGAAGCAATCGAGATAGAGAGACTTCGCGTGTTCTGAACAAGAGGAAGTATCGAGTACTATGAAAATAAGCGCGTCTAACAAGCAGAAAGAGGAGCAGGTAACTAGCGTAAAATTTATTGATAGTAATTTGGTAGAAACGTGCCAGATATGCAATAGAAGGGGACATATGGCACTTAGGTGTTGGCATATCCGGCAAGCGATGGGCAGAAAACACGCGCGCGCATTAGGCGGCCGACGTGATGACGCATGGGCAGGGCCACGCGCAGAGGATCGTAATGCACGGCCGTCGCAATGGCAACAGCGAACGCTATACAGGACTGATAGGACGCCTGAAAATCAATACGTACAGAGACAAAAGGCTATATTTGCAAATACAAATAAAGAGCCGATTATCTGTAGGTATTGTAAAAATAAGGGGCATTCAATCGAAGAATGTATAAAACTAAAATATAGAAATTGTAAATATAGAAATGGTAACGTAACACGACAGAGAAATTGACAGGGCCTCCAGCAGCAGGACGCAAGGCAGGAGACCCAATGCAATTCGCGTCCGCCGGCACAATACGAACAGCGAAATACTCAATAAGGTAAGTACACCTGAATACAAACGGTATCTCGCCTATTATAACTCTGAATAACCCGTTGTCTCGTAAAGATATCAATTTAATTCTAGATTCGGGTGCGGGACCCAATTTATTAAAAGCAAGCAACTGTCAAAATAGAAATTTGATCGATACTAATGAAATCTTAATATTAAAGGGAATAACGAAAGAAGTAATTTATACTACATGCAAAACAATGCTCTACTTGCCACATTTCAAGGTACCATTTCATTTAGTCGATGATGATTTTCAAATTAAGGGGTTATATCCCACAAATTTGATGGGTCTTGCAAAGCCTGTTTTTCAAACAACTTACAGTAAGATCATATCTAATATCGCCACTGCTACTTCATCTGTTCGAATTATATCTATGAAAAAATCAGCGATTATAGAAAAAGAAATTTCTATCGAACGAGGTGAAAAAGAAGGTCTCACGGTGTGAGGCGATGGATCTTGGCGAAGAGTCCAATGCATGAGGATGTTATTAATGCAATAAAACCCATTTATAATGAACTCAGCTCCGACAACCTTCTGTCACGCTGTTTGGGTGCGTATACTCAGAACAATAACGAGTCGTTTAATGCTGTAGTGTGGTCAATTGCTCCAAAGTTGGTGTCAAGCGGTAAGACGTAGCCGTTATTATCTTCAATGACGGCTTCTCGGGTCTGTTTGCCGTTTACGATGCTCTTGGGTTGTCTGTTGGACCAAACATGTACGAGTTTTGAGTGGAAACGGACGCCACTCGCGTCAATACCGCTGAGCATCGTATGTCCGATATCGCGAAAGAGGCCAGGCGCAGCATTACATCAGACAAAAAAAAAGAAGAAGTGGAAATGAAGGCCCTGGAAGGAAAATTATATGGTGCAGGGATAGCAGACTGAAGGTAAAAAAATTATTATGGACTATATTTTTGCGATTCTTAAGATTTATAGCATTTTGAAACTTCAAACGCGTTTTTCTCGAAACCATGTTTTCAAAATCGGCAAGCAGTAGAACTCAAAAAGTTTACATCCGACTGACTTAAAATTGTAACAGTAGCTTCATTGTTTGATTATCTAGTGAAGTACACACGATTTTAACGATTAATTAACAAGCAAAAAAGTGATAAATAATGTAAGTCGATTTTTTTCGTCGAAAACACGATTTTTTGTTAAAACAATCGCCATTTCGCGAAAAAAAATTCTAAAAATATAATCATGTGTACTTCACTAGCAAAACTCATGTAAATAATAAAAAAAAAATTTTCTCTTCTTCAAGAGTTGCTTAATCCAATGTTATATTATTTGTATACCTTTAATCTCAAATGTCCTTAAAAAAAATAATTAAAAAAGCCTTGTTTTTTAGAGCATATGGGCGATATAACCCCTTAAGTGATTTCTCAATCATACCTTAATCAAATTGAAAATCCAGAGTTTCCTATCACACACTTATAGTGAAAATTGTAAATCCACAGAATTTTCCATCATACATTAAGCAAATTGAAAATCCACAGAATTTTCTATCAAACACTAATCAAATTAAAAATCCACAGAATTTTCAATCAATTTCTAATAAAATGTGGAATTCACAGAGTTCCCTACCCAATCCTAATCAAATGGGAAGCCCAAAGAGTTTCTTATTTAAAAAATCAACCAAAACCCATTAGAATTTTCGAATCAAGGCTAACACAGAGAGTGTTCGAAAGACTATCCTTAAAAACCAAAATCCTATACATATCTCCATTTCTTATAAAATTAAAGTACGTAAAAATAGGACGGAGAGGAAACGTTTTTTACCAAAAAAGACAAAATAAAATCTTGAAAAAATTATTTAAAGCTAAAAAATCACTACGACGAAACAAAGACGGAAACTAATGCCATTGTTCCTAATCCTGAGCACCACGTACACAACAGTCCAAACTCCCCCTTTTTACATTCACGAAGCATTGAGGACAAAAGTTACTAAACGACAGCTCTACAAATAATAATGAAATACTTTAAGATAAACAAAAAATTGACAGTGCAACTACATTAATGCTTAAATTCACAGCAACATATGCAAAATTCGATATAATACAAATAGAGTTCAGAAAAACTTTAAATAACTTTTGCTTCTATTTAGAGAGGCAACGCATAAATGATGCACATTTTCATAGAGCCGTCGAAAGTGTCATAAAAGTATTAAAGCAGGTAAAAAGTATTTTAAAGGATAAGAAAATAGGAAGCCCGGCAGTGGAAACTAGAGTTTTGCAGGTGAGGCAAGGAACCCCCGGGCGCACGGAGGCAGTAAAAGGTACGCCCCGTCTAGACCATTTATTAAGGGAGGAAAAGGCCGAGATCGAAAGACGTTTTTAGTGACATATTTTATTTGGAGGACGAAAAACTTTCGACTACCTCCATCCTTAAACTCACAATACCTACCACCGACTAAATCCCAGTAATCACCAAACAATACCGATTGCCACCCGTGCATGAGAATAAGCAATATCATATGGTAATAGAATATCGTAAGCTTAATAGCAAAACGTTAGACGGCCAATATCCGCTACTCAATATAACAGAAATTTTAGACCAATTGTCGGAGCCCAATATTTTTCTGTTTTTGATCTTAAATCTGGCTATCGTCAAATTGAGATAGACGAACACTAACGGCACAAGACAGCGTTCGCAATATGTGGGGGATTTTATCATTTTAATAGAGCTTCGGTTTACTCATAATGCCGGCGTCTTTCTCTAGAATGCTCTCAATTGCACTGGGAAAAATGCTAAATAAAGAACTATTCTGTTTTATCGATGATATAATTGTGTATTCGAAAACATTAGTTGAACATGTTAGTAGATTAAATAATTTGTTTGCGCAATTAAGAGATGCAAACCTAAAATTACATCCGGAAAAATGTGATTTTTTTAAGCCGGTAGTAACTTATTTGGGACATATAATTTCGCAAAGTGTCGCAGTCAGAAAAGAATATTAAACAATTTTTGGGTTTAGCAAGATATTACAGACGTTTCATTAACAATTTTAATAAGGTTGCTCAACCGATGACACATTTGTTAAAAGACGATGTGGAATTTAACTGACCAAAGGAAACCCAGGGGGCTTTTGAATTTTTACGCAATAAATTGTGCGAGCATCTGATTCTTGTATTCCCAGATTTCACAAAAAACTTTAACTTAATAACAAATGTAAGCGGCTACGCAGTGGCCGGCATGCTTAAGACGGGAACTATTAGTCACAATAACGTAGTCGCGTACGTATTGCGAGTCCTCACGGATGTTGAACAACGGTGGGACACGTTTAACAAAGAAGGTTTAGCTGTAGTATATAGAGTAAACCATTTTCGACAATATCTCTACGAAATAAAAATTACCTTAGTTACCGATCAAAAACCCCTGCTGTGGTTGCAAATGCACAAGGATTCGAATTCTAGAATCACACGCTGGCGGCTGATGTTAGCAGAATATGACTTCGAGGTAGTGTACAGGCCAGGCAAGACAAACGTGGCCGACGCGTTTTCCAGGCGGCCGCAACAGAAAGCATTATTGTAGTCAAGCCGACCGAACACCGCGCGGAAAAAAATGAGAATCCAGCATCGCGATACGAGATGGCTACGCGCGCGCAAATGAGACGAAAATCAGGACAAAAATATATAGAGGTTATAAAGGCGCTGGTTCCTAGGAAAGGTAAGAAAGTAGGAGAACAAAAGCAGCAGAATAAAATAGGAAGAGTTGGAGTGTGTAGTAACGTTGCGGGGGAGCAACCGCCGCCATTTATGACTAGTAACAATAGGTCGCAGGAGTAGGATAGGAGTCCACCTATGCCGCACCGAACCCTTCAGACGAGAGCAGGAGGGAGGAAAGAGAGAAAGCACGCCCGGGCAACTGCAAAGCGATGCACACGCACGACAACAGCGAGGAATGTTTTTTTTACTGTCAACGATTTTCAACCTCCCGCGAGCACCCCCTTTTACGAAATAACTTGCAGTGAAAGTTTATTTACGAGGAAGGACAACTTTCTGTATTTTATTACAACTCCAGACGAACCGTGCAACGAAGGAACGAGGCAGTTAGAAATGAAAGGGAAACTTCCGCGATTCAAAGACATAGAAATAGGGGTACCTAATTTAGTCAAAGTTAACACAAAACTACATATAGCTATACCATTGCGCGATGAGGAAATCGTCGTGCAATCTATAATAAGCCATAACATTGATGTTTTATGTATTAATTTGAACAATCTTTTAACCGATATACATATACAGTCAGTCAGTGTAGTAAAAACAGACCGAATCGAAAACTTAGAATGGCAATTAATTATCAGTAGGCTGCGGGGCGTTTTTACAAGGAATAAAATAAAATTAATAATCTGTTTAGGTTTAATTAAATACCCCTAACAGGAGAACCGTAATAAAATAATTCAGTAAGCGCATTGTTCCATAATTGAAGGTCATAGAAAGGTGACAAAAACCTATAATCGCATTAAGCACCATTTTTACTGGGAAAATCTTAAGGAGGACGTGCAAAACTTCATCCGCGTATGTTTAGATTGTCAGCTAAAAAAATTAGTTAGAGTAAGAACGCGATTGCGTATGGTAAATTCCGATTTGCCAGTAACTCGTATATACAAATTAACTATGAATATAGTGGGACCACTGCCGCTAACATCGCGCGAATGTAAGTATGTATTAACTTTTCAAGACTTGCTATCAAAACTCGCTATTGCCGAACCGCTAGTAACTACATCCGCAATATCAGTAGCAAATGCGCTAATAAAGAAGGTAATATACGTATTTGGGGCGCTGCGAGTGACACTGACAGACCAAGGTACAAATTTTCTTAGTAAATTAATGAAAAGGGTAGCCAGGCGATTTCGCATTAAGCAGGTAAAGACAACAGCCTTTCAGCCGCAATCGAATAGCTCTCTTGAGTGATCGCATGCAAGTTTTATGGGGTATATAAAGTTCTTTAACTAAACTACGCTCCACACTCCGTACGAGATAGTGTTCGGAAGGATAGCGCACACGTCGATGAGCGGGGACTTAGAAGCGGATGATTTATTGCCGACCTTCGAGGGTTATATGACGGAGCTAGTAACACGTATAAAGGGGCAGGCCTGGGTTAAAAACAAAAAAAGACTTTTTTTCTACAAGTCCAGAAAACTTTTTATGTTTAAAAGCAATCATTCTGAACATTTTTATATTACTAAAGCACAATAATATCTTAAATTTTACCGTTGTAAAACTTCAGAATCTTTACCCAACATGTCTCAATAAATCACTGTTTTTAATACCATATTTATTAAAGGAACTTTGATCCTCACACGATTCAAGGTGACATGGTGAACGAAATTTCTTTTTCGATGATCATTCGATTCCTTTTGAAATTTATTACAAAAAAAGCGGAGCACTTTTTCGTTAAAATTTTTTTTATTACTTTGTTTCTAAAATCCAATTAATTTTTTAAAAATATTACAATTTTTTGTTTAAAAATTGATTGGATCTCCCCAAAAAAAAAAAATTTTAATGAAAAAGTGCTTTCATCTTTTTGTAATGCATGTCAAAAGGAGTCGAATAACCGTCAAAACAAAATTATTTATTCATCGTGTCACCCCGAATCGTGTGAGGATCAAAATTCCTTTAATAAATATGGTATTGAAATCAGTGATTTATTGTGACGTGTTGGGTCAATATTCTGAGGTTTTACAACGGTAAAATTTAAGACAATATTGTTGTTTGATAGCATAAAATTTCTTAGAATAATTGCTTTTAAACATACAAATTTTTCTGGACTCGTAAAAAGAGTCTCTTTTTGGGTTTAACCCAGGCCTGTCCCCTTAAATAGCATTCAAATGGTCCCATGAGAAAACATGATTAGGGTAAAAGAACGCTCAAAGCAATATTACGATCGCAAAGCAAATGAGAAAACATTAAAAATAGGAGACTCAAAAACGGGACGACTATACGGGACCGCACGCGGTGCTCGACATTGAGAAAAATGGGAACGTAAAAATTCAGCTTATCAAAAACACGTCTAAAGTAGTGCACGCTAATCGCTTACGCATGTCTTATATCGACCCCGACGAAACCCCGATTGATTATATGCCACACGCAGTTGTGGTTCCTCAATTAAACATAATGCTCAAACTTTCCTTTTAACAGCGGCGAGAATCTAAAACATTACATTTTTTTTGTATGTATATGCCTTCATAGCACGAATTATATAAAAAAAAATATATATATATATATAGAATTCCACAAACTACCTATTTTTATTTTACATTGTTGCTATTAATTTCTATCGTACGATTAAATGGATAAACAAACCCTTGTCGAACAATAATAACATAAATTAATATTTACAGATGAAACATAACTTTCAACTGGTTCTTGTCTCAGCATTCACTCTACTTTACGCAAGAATCAGCTACGCGATAATTGCATATTATTGCTCATAATAAGTCTCGAATCTAACAACTTTCTCATTGATTAATATCGGCGAGTGCGATATACCGATTCCCGAAGTAAATTCCACAAAAATATACGTGCGGGTGCTGCAGTTATATGAATTTTCAAGTACACGCGTTAGACTTTGTAAAGTAAAAATTAAGAGAAATGTTAAGTTCTGCGGTGCATTCTCGCATAGAAAAGACAAATCGCGGGGCGAAGTTAAGTTTTTAGACGAGATAAACGCGGAAGAATGTAAAAGAATGCACATATATCGAACACATAAGATCCACGACGAATTAATAAGTATTCTAAAAATAAATTTAACCACCGTGCATCCAATGACTTTTGTGAGAAAAATCGAACAATCAGGAGACTGAAGCAACGCGGGCACATACTAGGACCCATACGGCGTTTTTGACGACGCAGTGGTAACAAGCTATGTCACTATTACGCTAAAGGAAGATGAAACGTGTAAACTCAAACGAGGTTATTTTAAAATCAGGCACTCGATGCGCGCTTAATCAGAACCAGTGTATAGACTTGGAGGACGGTTATGCTTTCTGGGACTCGGTCCCAATAACTTCGTGCGAGCATGAAAAATACACCGAATTATACTCGGGATATGTAAGTAAGATAGTAAAAAAGGGAATGAAAGATTTCGGGTATATATGATGGAAACTAGCGAAATGACATTCGCTTTTACATCGATAGGGACATTTCCGGTCTGTTCTTATGAATTATTACGCACAGAACATCCAAAAGTGTTTTTTCTTGAGGGACCATCATCTGAAAATTTTAAAACTTATAATCGGAATGTTTATGATTAACTGGATAATCGGAATATTTATGATAGCAAGACTGATAAAATTTGTAGTAGATATTATTTTACATGGTTACGCCTTACATTCAATCTATGGTTGGTCGGCCTACATACTTGGTTCTTTGTGGTCCAGTGTGACCCAATTACTCCTACACATCGCGCGATGCCCGGCCGACAACGATCTAGAGAGGAAAAGAAGCAACGGTAAACTAAACGGAGAGGCGCCGACCTCTCCGCCAGTAAACTAGCCACCTCCGACTCCACCCTCGCCACCATACCAGCCGAGATGTAAAGTACAGGTGGACTTTCGGAACGAGAGAGAGGGAAGCTAGGTACGTTGCACTGTGGTCGCCAATCGACTATATCCCCCCCTCCAGGAGGACGAACCCACCATCCCATCCCTTACGCCTAGAAACAAAGCAAAGAGTTCACTGATGAAGCGATTAATGATGTTTTATTACTGAACTGACGAACTCATAATTGAAGAGCCAAACATCCGGGACAAACTACAAATTTTAAGGGATTTAATTAATATTAGACAACGAATTTCGTGGGCAGCATAGCGACGTGACGAAACGATCCTGGAATGCGGCCACCGCATTGACGAACTCTTACGCGAATACAAAAATTTAGGACAACTCGCTCGAACCGAATTTAACGAAAATCTAGCTCAATTTACTTTCGTAAGGGGACTGCGATCGGAAGTAAAAAGATATATGTGCAAAGCAGAAATTTACACGGGACTTGAACACGCGAGAAACCACGCGAGACAGATTCAATTCCACCTCATGGATACTAATCAAGTCACAGTAGAATTAAACGGAAAATTGTTGTACGCGCGAAGTGGCGCACTACCCAAATTTTACACTAGAATCTTTGCAGATATTTTTTGCGAAGGGTGTTATCACGAATTCGTGGTAGACCCAGCGCAATTATACTCAAAAAAAGTTTTAATTCGCGTTCTATCAAAAATCACACTACCTTTGAACTGTAAAATTTGTGGTACTTTATTCTTACTAGAAGAGCCCGCAGCCGATTGTACCTTTTGTCATTGTCTATACTGTGCGCGTAAACATGGCTTCAGTGTCAACATCTCACACATTGTAGTTGGGGCAGAACTCGGGAGTGCGACTGACGAGGAGGAAGGTAGTTAGGAATTACGAACGTTGTCATTATTTTAGCGCAGCGGGAACCATTTGCCCAGGTTGTTTCGACAATGCACCGGCACAAGTGCAAAATTATGTATCGTTAGTTGTAATGAGGACCACGCGAGATTTAGCACTGACGATCCCTGCTATCATATGTACTTCATGTAGGATACCCGTGAATTTCAAGGCCTGTTCGATAACGCAAATATTTAGGGAGCAAAAAAGCACTAAGATATTTTTAGAGGGAAGGGTATCCGACGCTGTATACAATGTGCCACAGAATCGACGTGGCGCGCCACTCACGGTTGCGGCTATTAATGATATAACAACATTTATTGGAATCTAAAACAAGAGCGTCAACACACCAGGTTTGCATCAGAGCAACACGAACAGATAAAGAGAGCGAAAAGGAACCCCCAGCAAGATGATATAGTGCCCGCTAGCACTTCAAATTCGACCTCGAGCGAGGGGGTGGACGACGATAGCCTCAGCACCCCACAAATAGAAGCACCAGCTTGCGAACTCGCGACGGCCATACAACCGGACCATTTAAACCAACCCGAGATACTCGCGGAAATAATAGATGATATCTTACAGCAACTACCGCCGGATCTTTACGACTTATTGTCGATAGTAGAGCATGCCGCAGAAGTAAAGGGCGACGGGGATGTAAACAAAATATTGGCTATATTGTAAAAATTTTCGTTTTTTGTAGAAAATGCACCTCGCTCTGATGGTGACGCTGTTCCTCAGCGCCCGCGCTGAGGATATTTTAGAAACTCGCTCGATGGAAAATCCTGGAAATAAATACAATAGAGTCGAGGATATTCGACTCACAGCGGAGACCAGACGTATCGCTATCGCAATTTACACGAGCCGCATACTCAAGACCCAGACCTTTTTCAACGATGCGATAAACAACGTCACCAACTCCGAGGTCTACTTACAACTCACGGACGCCGTCACCATCGGGTAGGTATACTTTCTGCAAACCAAGATTGCGCAGTTAAAGGAACTTAAGATAGACTTCGATATTCTCGCTCAACGTATACATCAGGAGATGATACGAAAAACCCACTTACTCGCCCGATAGCTTTCGATATATTAATTTATTTAACGAAAATTAGTAATGAAAAAAGCGAAAATAAATTGTTACTCGACGACCGACGCGCGATTATCGAGAACGATATCAATCTGAGCATAAAAAAGTTCGAGCTCGGTAAACAAATGTTTTTAGCAAATTTTAAAAATTTGACTCTAGAAGAGCCAGTATTAGACGCAGCCGAGTCTAAAATGCATCCTACCATGAACGCAGCACTATTATTAATTAATGATAACATCGCAATAATCAATAAACCGACTAACGCCTGTTTAAAAATTTAAAACTAAATTACAAATTTAATTAAATTTTAATTTAGAATTAATTTATAATTCTAAATTATATATATATATATATATATATATATATATATATATATATATATATATATATATATATATATATATATGTATAGTGTAATTTAGAATTAGCAATCAAGAAAGCATTACTCATACGCCCTTCAGGCGAGTTTATAGCCATCCAACCGGGTTGGAATTCACACATTTTTTTAAGCGCCGGCGAAAGAATTGAGTGCAAAGATCTTTGGAACATAAGACTATGTAATGCACAAGTTTCGCTTATCACATCCAGCGAGTGTAAAAGCACTCTACTTAGAAAACCTTCCTATCGCGCGCTCTACTGATGTAAAATGTAAATAATTACTGGAGCTAATTTGTATATGGTAGAGACTTTGAATCCTCGCGATGGAATTATACAACATACGATACTGTAAACGCGACTGCGTAATGCAACGGCGAGAAGGTATGAACCACCTTAGAGAGCATTGGCGAACTGAAATTACTCGCGAACTGTCACATAATAATTAATAATAAAATCTATTATGGAGCGACAGCTTCGCCTGGCGAAATAACTAACTATTTCCTACCAAAGGTTCACCTTAGCATGATTAGCTTAGTACGGTTTTCACGCAACTCTACGCGAACGGGACGAGGAATACTGTAAAAATCGATAACAATACCCCGGCGTATTGGTACGGATTACTTGTAGGAATCTTAATTTGCATAACCTGCGCACTTATGTATTGGGTAATAAATCGCGCACGAAAAATAACGCCGACGCGTACGCAAGAGCCAACCTATGGACCAATGCGGCCGTTAGACCCACGCATTATGTGGAACTTTAGAGTGCCGGAGCACATATATGCAAATCTGTGCGAGCCACCCGAGCGAGTGCGAATGTCCCCGACACGCTCGAGCTAGCCAACACTCACCGATCAACCACCACCAACATCGCCGCCGTCGCTGGACTGCGTATAAAAATACTTTTTTTTTAATTACAATTAATAACCATCTGGGTACCTTTATCTAGGATAGAGCTAATCCCAAATATCAAATTATGCGATACCATTAGTTAAAAGTTAAGATTGTTATAAGATGCATGTCAAAATTATAAGGCAAAAATTATTATAAGATGTATGTCAAAATTATAAAGCAAAAATTATTATAAGATGTGCGTCAAAATTATATAGCAAAAATTATTATAAGATGTGTGTCAAAATTATATAGCAAAAATTATTATATGATGTGTCCCGAAATATAAATCAAAAATTATTTTAAGATGTGTGTCGAAATTATAAAGCAAAAATTATTATAAGATGTGTGTCAAAGTTATAAAGCAAAAAATATTATAAGAGGTGTGTCAAAAATTAGTAAACAAAAATTGGTAAATTAACATAAGATGCGTGTCAAGACAAACAATTTTATAAGGGTGTGCTAAAACTATAAGCAAAAACTATAAATTAAGATAAGAGGTGTCTCAAAAGAATTACAAGCAAAAAAATCTGAAAAAAGACAAACTATTAATTAACTCACAAGTAGTAGTAAAATTAAAATTAAAATTCCAAATTAGAATAACAAATACTCTATCAAATTACTTACTACTATGCTTAGGATGCTACCGCTATAAATTAAGTAGAAAATAAATCTACGATATTAGCAAATGTACCTTGTAAACTCCTGAAAAATAAATAGAGGATAAACGCATGTAACAGCGTATAATCTACAAAAAAACAAAGGGGGAATTATACATTTGCCTATACATTATAGGAGCACAAAACACAACCGAGACACGACACGATTGTTATAAAAAAAGGCTTTTAGAGATTAGGTAAAGATTGATCAAGGGCACAATCAAATCAACATCGATATTTTCACATTTCACACATAAACACATACAAAAAAGATTCCTTCTCTCCCTCACCGACGTCTCCCACCATCCCTTCCTTCCCTCTCCAGTACCCTCATTTACCTCCACGCAGAGGTCTCGCCGAGTCAAGAGGTGAGGCCACTAAATCCAAAGCAGCAAGGACCAAAGTTGGGCCATCGGAATAATCTTTCTACCTCGAGCCACCGACGACAACTTCAGAGTCTCCACCACCGATTCTTACCTGTCACCAACGACCTTCTTAACCGATTCCACCGAGCACCTACCTGCAGCAGACAACCATCCCCGCCGACCTCTCGCCACACCAACCAATTACCGACAAAAATAGTCAACGAAGCTCAAAGATTTGCAAAAGTACTGATGCGTATGGTTGCGCACTGGGCTGCACACGAACTCTTCATTCCGGCAGTATCAACAAACCCGCTCTTCGGGATACTTCATAGGGTCGGCTTCATAGTGCCGGCCTACCTCGACAATTTCACAATGGAAAACCGAGACGAAGGAAACTTCATGCAAGATACAAACAAATTTTTGAATATTTGGGAAGATAAACTCGGCGCGCAGAGAGCGCCATTATCTTCTTTAGTAATAAATAATAATAATAGTAATAAAAATAAGAACAAAGAAAACAAAAAAAAACAGCAAGACAACACAGAAATATCAAATCAACGACTGACCAACCGCTCACACACCGTACCAAGTCATCCGAATCACGGCGGCCATCAGCGCCAATGCACGCCACGGGCGAACAACGACACTCTCTACGCATCCCCAAGAAGCTGCAGCCATGATGACGGAAACCGTTACGGGATTGAACTGCCACAATTAAGGCAATGGATGAAGTAAAACCAACTTACAGTTTCCCGGAAAAAGGTTATCCACAGACCCTCCATACAAACAGCACTATTTCCCTCGGCCTCTACGTATATATCCCAACAAGCCTACATGAACACCAAACATACACATTATCGAAGCAATCCCATTTAGGCCGTCCTCTAAAAATATCATCCCCTAAACCACTCCTTCAAGACGTTCTCGAAGCTTGCTCCCACGTCATCAAGCCCAGAAATCAGCCTATATAAGCTGACCAGCCGATAAAGCTCCACACCGTTCTGATCTAGTTTCTCCAGAGGACGAATCTCTGCCTGACGGAAGTCTAAACTTGTAAATTCGACTTAAGAATATTGTAATATGTATCCGTAACTCAGATTGAGAATTGTATTGTGTAATCGTGTACTTATACTATTAGTTCAGATCAATAAAAGTACCAGCACAAATTAATATACATTATCGGCAACTGTATTTAAGCTTCCCGCAACACCCTAATCCTCCTGCGCTCGAGTCAGCACGAAAGGACCAAGCAGAGAACATCTCACGCTGAACCGAGCGCAACCGCCCACTGTCCGCGGGTTAACCCTAAGGGTACTGCACAAAAGGTAAGCCACAGGAACCCATTAAGTTTTTATAACTGCTTGCTGGTGTTTCCGTCTATCCCTGCTGATAGTATTTCAAGATTCGCGCTTCACACACAGCTCCACACATTGTATGAATATGTGGATCATCAATATTTGCGACTCGCAGAGCTTATCGTAAGACTTGAACTAAATGGCGTGCACTAGCTATAATCATTTATATAATCATACAAAGTAGCGGGAGTGACATAGCGAAATCTGACCGTAAAAAATTCTGTTGTAGACTTTGTCAGTGTTATCAGATTTCACGCTGATTCGGATAATACCGAGAAATTTTCTTGAGTGTAACGTAATCCATACCTTTTTTAAACA
This sequence comes from Gastracanthus pulcherrimus, assembly GCA_949152435.1. Lineage (NCBI taxonomy): Eukaryota > Metazoa > Arthropoda > Insecta > Hymenoptera > Pteromalidae > Gastracanthus > Gastracanthus pulcherrimus. Next base: position 98,603,712 of record OX424575.1, on the reverse strand, counting down.
ATATGCAGCTGCACTCATCGTATTTGAACGTGACTTTCTTCAAAACAATTGTGCACGTGTAATACAGCACATTATTTTCGCTGTAATGTATGTCAAAGTGCTAGAACTGCTTTTTTCACAGAAAGTCTTCTTCTTGGAGTGATCAATAATTCACTGACGTTATGTGATATTTACCCTAAACAATGTCATTTCCAAGAATATACGTGTGCAGTTACAACTGCTTGTCGGATCGTTAAAAAAACGTAAACACTATACGTTGATTTCAGTTCAGTAGGTTTGAATACTCTGATCGGATAATATCACGTTGTACAAATGTGTAGTTAGCCTGAGCTATTCAACCTACAATTTTCAAGCTATTTGTTATCGAAAAATAAATTATGATAAAAATCTAAATGTTTAATTTGGAATGGTTTAGTTTTAACTACAAAATAGTGTAATCCCGCCAGCTAATCAAACTATAGATATTCGAGATATAAGTTATTGATTATCGAAAAATATACAATAAAAAAATATTAATACATAGTCAGTAAACGTTTGTGTCTAGCAATAAAAAAGTTTAACTCCGGGAATTGCTTGGTGAATAAATTTTCGAGATATTCGTTGATACACGTGTGATTTAAAATTCACCAAGATAGAACAATTATAATACAATATATTCTTATTTTTTAATTCAAAATTTATATCACCTATATCAATGTTAGTTTTTACAATATCCGGGTGAAATTTGAACCGTATATAGATTGCCTTCTAATCAATTACTATTATAAAAAGTAAGATTTTTAAAAACTCCGGTTTTTGGATTTTGTAATTTAGATTATTTCTTGGTACTGGTACACGCTTGCCTGTCAACTTATTGCTCGTGTGATAACAGATACTTTGCTCGAGCTGAGAACTGTTCCGCGACTTATTTACAAAAGTCAAACTTTGTGAATTTTTATAAATTGTGGGTTTTCAAAACGGTATTTGTTTAAGAAATGTATGATCTACATGTCATTCAAATTTCAGCAAGATATGATGATTAGATCAGAATATATCCATATTTTTTCAATTCAAAATTTATATCATTTATATTAATGTCCGTTTTTAAAATATCCAGGTAAAATGTAAAGAGCATATAAATTTTTGTTATATAATCGATTACTATTACAAGAAAGTAAGATTTCTAAAAACTAGTTCGAACTATATTCGGTTACAAAAATTAGCCTGATATCTTTAAAACTTACAGATCGAATTATTTTTAAATTGGCAGTTTATTTATGGGTATATCTGTGACATTTAGCCTATAATGAGGAATTATTGATACTGAGGTTCTCACAACAATCTGCTACCTCTTATTGAAGAAAACAAAGTTTTAAAAATTAAAACACTGCAGAATGTGAAAAGATGTGTAAACTTTATGACTTAGCAAAGCCAGATGCAGCTGCACATATATTTTGTGGTAGAAGTTGAAATACTACGTGGCGATTTGCACCCTGGGAAAGCTGTCATAGATGCCAACAATAATATGTCAGCGTATAACATATGTGAAGGGCCGAGCATCAGCATGTGTCTGTCTCGCGTCACGTGTGGTTCTCATAATGAGATTCTATAAAACTAAGCAAACCTTAGACTCTGTTGCTGCTGAACATCTGCGTCTTTTGGACGAAGTGACGGACAAAGATACATCCACCGACTCGTCTTCACCCATAAGCAGTGAGTTTTCTGGATATCAAGGCTCTTAGAGAATGAACATCCATCTCCTATCTACCTCACTTTACAAGAATTGTTAAATTAGACAAAAGAAAAGTTAGAACCGCGTTTAATACCTAGAGTAAGGAGAGAAGTCACGCGTGGTGATTATTGTAGATATTGTAAAAAACGCTTTTGGTCAAAGTGTAAAAATCAGATTAATACATTGCAGTATTATTATACCTGTAAATCCTGGCTGTCCTCACTCTGCTCGCAATCAATGAAGTGTTCGTGCCATTTCTCATAAAAAACTTTGTTAAACTTTAACTTGTTGAATATGGAGAACATGGAGAACATGAAGAACACTGGGATGAACATGATGACGACCTCTTCCATTTTAAAATGGGCTTGGGTTTTCTATCTCAGAATCAGTTACAGATTCTAGATATTCATCATGAGAGGAAAATGTGATAGATTAGAATGGAAAAAAAAAATTTAAAAACAGTAACAAAAAACAGTGAGAAAACAGTGAAAAACCATGAAAAAACAGTAAAATACAGCGAGACGTCAGTAAAACTGAGTAACTGTGAAAAACTGTGGAAATACTAAATATTTCATTGCAGCAAGGAGTTCAACAAAATAGTAAGTTAAATATATTTTTTTCATATTATTAATTATTTGGTAAAATTTAGAAATACTGTAAAAATGAGGAAAATAAAAAGTATATATAATTATATTAATGGAACACATGAAAATGTATGTATGTATATATATATATATATATATATATATATATATATATATATATATATATATATATATATATATATATACATGAAAATGGATGTGTGATCTTAGAAAAACTTGTATAGGGTCAAAATGTAGGGTTTTTTATGTAGAATCAATTTTAGAAATACTGTAAAAATGAGGAAAATAAAAAGTATATATAATTATATTAACGGAACACATGAAAATGTATGAATATATATATATATATATATATATATATATATATATATATATATATATTTAGAAAAACTTGTATAGGGTCAAAATGTAGGGTTTTATATATATATATATATATATATATATATATATATATATATATATATATATATATATATATATATATATATATATATATATATATATATATATATATATATATATATATATATATATATATATATATATATATATATATATATATATATATATATATATATATATATATATATATATATATATATATACATACATACATTTTCATGTATTCCATTAATATAATTATATATACTTTTTATTTTCCTCATTTTTACAGTATTTCTAAAATTGATTCTACATAAAAAAACCCTACATTTTGACCCTATACAAGTTTTTCTAAGTCTTTACCATTTTCGGGCAGAGCCCAATATATCCATTTTCATGTATATATATATATATATATATATATATATATATATATATATATATATATACGGGTCAATCCATGCCAAAACGCACACGGCTCTGCCCAAAAATGGTAAAGACTTAGAAAAACTTGTATCGGGTCAAAATTTAGGGTTATTTATGTAGAATCAATAGCTATGTACCGCTTTTCAAAATTTTCAAAATGGCGGTCCCAAAAACCCGATTTTCTGACCAGTTTTACGAAAATTTTCCGATTAATCGTTCATAAAAATATACATAAAAGACGAAAGATGTGAGTAAAGGTCAGTTTATATGTTTTCGGGTACGCTGAATCCGAATCCGCTGACCGTTTAACCTTATCACTCCAGGATTTGCTCTAACCTCAAAAAATACCTCAAAAACGCTCAAACAGGCATGATTATGGCTAGATAAAGGTTCGTGACGATGCATTTGTTCGTTTCAAGGGTCGCGTATTTCAAATCCAAGGTCCGTTCAGCTCGATCAGTCCAAAATTTTCCCCTAGCCTCAAAATATTTTTCAAAAACGCTCAAATAGGCATGATTACGGCCAGATTAAAGATCGTGACCATAAATTTATACGTTCTCGAGATCGCTGATTTTAAGTCTAAGGTCCGTTTCTTTTCGAACAGATCGCTGTTGCAATCCGTTCAAATTGGTAGCTCATTGATGGCATATTCTTAATCAGCGACCTCAAAAACCCCCAAATGACGTTTTTAGATAAAAATATACTTAATTTCAAAAAATTTGTGTCCGCCATCTTGAAATCGCCATCTTGGATTTAGAAAATCAACATTTTGATAGCATATTCTTTATCAGCGACCCCAAAAACCTATAGGAACTAACTTTCATAAAAATCGAACAGCCAATAAGCTCAAAAATGATTTTTTTTCTAAAAAAAACACACTTTTTGCAAATTGTTTATTTATAACAATTTAATAAAAAATAAAATAACAAATTACATTCGGTAGAATTATAGAGAATCGTCTTACCTATCAGTAAAGACCATCACCTTGAATAAATATACGTAAATACGTTTTTTATAAATAAAAATAGAAAGCTATTTTGGTAGTCCCTATAAGGGGCCACTATGCTTCTAAGGCTTAAGGTTTGATTTGTAAATAAACAAAGTTATATTGTTTTTTAATCCAAAACCGGTAAAATACAAATTTTATCCTCATAGCGCAAATCAATTTATTTAACAAACAATTGATTTACAACATTTATTTTGAAATTGGCTTAATATGCAATCTCACTCCAAACTTCCACTCCCGCCTGGTGTCTTGTAGACTTCTTCACATTTTCAATTTGTTTTCATACATTTTAGTACCAAAAGGCCTATATCATATAGTTTACACCGACATATTGGAACTTGGGAGTAGCTAAAACAAAGATACTATACGATGCTTATAAAAACATTCAACATTTACCATTCAAGCTTGAGAGAGCTGTAGAATTCGAAAAGTGCTTTTTTTGGCTATTTTTATGAAAAATCAGTTTTGTCACGTGACCAAGGGCACTAATACGTTTAAAAAAATAATATACTTACGAACAGCATGAGGATAAAATTTGTATTTTACCGGTTTTGGATTAAAAAACAGTATAACTTTGTTTATTTACAAATCAAACCTTAAGCCTTAGAAGCATAGTGGCCCCTTATAGGGACTACCAAAACAGCTTTCTAGTTTTATTTATAAAAAACGTATTTACGTATATTTATTCAAGGTGATGGTCTTTACTGATAGGTAAGACGATTCTCTATAATTCTACCGAATGTAATTTGTTATTTTATTTTTTATTAAATTGTTATAAATAAACAATTTGCAAAAAGTGTGTTTTTTTTAGAAAAAAAATCATTTTTGAGCTTATTTGCTGTTCGATTTTTATGAAAGTTAGTTCCTATAGGTTTTTGGGGTCGCTGATAAAGAATATGCTATCAAAATGTTGATTTTCTAAATCCAAGATGGCGATTTCAAGATGGCGGACAGAAATTTTTTGAAATTAAGTATATTTTTATCTAAAAACGTCATTTGGGGGTTTTTGAGGTCGCTGATTAAGAATATGCCATCAGAATCTTAATTTTCCATATCCAAAATGGCGGATTCCAACCCCTGAGTAATAACAAAGATACTATACGGCGCTTGTAGAAACATTCAATATTTACCATTCAGGATCTTTGAGAGATCTGTAGAACTCGAAAAAGTGCCTTTTTTGGCTATTTTATTGAAAAATCAGTTTCGTCACGCGACCAAAGGCACCAATATTTTTACAAAAATAATAAGCTTAGGAAGAGCATCTCGAAATCATTGATTCAAGCGTTTTCGAGATGTGAACATGTCTAAAAAAGTTATTTGTAATCGATTTTGGTGAATTACTACCTATGTCACGTGATTTTGGACATCATATTGAATTTTATGGTAACAAAAAAAATTTTTTTATACAAATTCCGAAAGTAGATTCCAAGACCTTTCATTTAAGCCACCATAGATCTCAATCGGTTTCATGTAGCTGGTTTTATAATCGTTATGGTAAAAAAAAGTATGGGTCACGAGCTTCTAGCGGCCATATTGGAACTAAAAATGCCACTAAAAATAGCAACTAATATGCTGATAAAGTATACAAATTTAAAAAAATGAAGAATGTCATCGTGAAGAAATCATGGATACATAAATAAACGGCGGGATTAAAAACCATATCTTATCGGAATATTAGTCGCCATATTGGATCCGCCATTTTAAATTCTGCAGATTTGACCTAAAATTCATCATCAGCAACCAGAAAAACCCCCATATACCAAATTTGGGCCAATTCGGTTGATTTTTAAAAATAACGACATATCAGCCGCCATATTGGATCCACCAATATGTTGGATTTCGGTAACCTACCACGTGATTTTTTGAAGTATGAGTGGTGGCTAAAATTTGAGTCAAAAAAAGTCCAACGTGATTATTTTTTTTAATTTTTACGGGCATTTTTATCTGTACTCTTCACGTTTTAGGGGTGCTTAACGCCATTTTGAAGCCGCCATTTTCAAAATGGACAAAAACGCCACTCGACTTTTTGTAGCTCTTGTCAATACGAACATTTTAAGCTATTGATGGTTCTCCTACGCCTCTTCAAATTTTGGGCAAGGGGGGGCCCTTCGTTCACAAAGAATGCCTCATATATATATATATGAGACATTCTTAGTCAAAAAAGCCACTCCCCTGTCCAAAAATCAGACTCAAAAAAATTCGCATCTGGGCTTAAAATTTAGCTTAATATATCTACTTTCCATTACTGAGTGGTCTTTTGGAAAAATTCAAAATGGTGGGCTGGCGCAGCTCTAACAATACACCGATATGACCACGGAATATCAGTTAAATGTTCTTAAAACTTGCAGGGGCAAAGAAAAAATTAGTAAAAAGGTTATTTGCATGTATTTTTTCCCGCTGAACACGAATCCACCTTTAGTTTTGGTCTATGGGGCCATCTTTCGTCCATAACCTCAAAAAACAGTCAAAAAATGCAGTTTACGTGGCTGAGACTCGAAATAGTGGTAAAAAAATTACGGGACAAAGCTTATTCGCGTGTATTTTTTTCCGCTGAATACGAATCCACCATTAGTTTTGGTCTCTGAGTCCATCTTTCGTCCATAACCTGAAAGAACAGTCAAATAATGCAGTTTTACGTTGCTGAGACTCGAAATAGTGGTAAAAAAATTAGGGACAAAGCTTATTCGCATGTATTTTTTTCCGCTGAATACGAATCCACCGTTAGTTTTGGTCTCTGGGTCCATCATTCGTCCATAACCTCAAAGAACAGTCAAATAATGCAGTTTTACGTTGCTGAGACTCGAAATAGTGGTCAAAAAATTAGGGACAAAGCATATTCGCATTTTTTTCCCTCTGAATACGAATCCACCGTTAGTTTTGGTCTATGGGGCGACCTTTCGTCCATAACCTCAAAGAACAGTAAAAAAATGCAGTTAAGTGGCTGAGACTGGAAATAGTGTACAAAAAAAGCTCATCATTATTCTTCGTTGGTTTTTAACAGAGGAATACAATGCTGTTCTCGGTTTTAACCTTGACTCAAAAGCTCATTATCAAGGTCATTCCAAGGACAACTGTTCAAAGACAAGGTCAAATTGTTTAAATTTGACACTATTTTAGCTATTATTTTGACAGGAATGTCATGTTTATGATGATATTGCGTCCTTCTACAAGAAGCTTTGTAATAGTAAAATTTTCAATTTCATAAAAAAGGCGTTATAATCATGTTTTGAGGTTATGGAGTTTGAAAATCGTGTGTTTATAAAATCTCCATATGAATGTGTGTTTTATTATTTAGTTGAGTATAGCTGAGTAAATCTTACTTATAGTGGAGTAAAACATACAGATTCTATATTTCAAACATTATATTATGCATATTGGAACGATATACGATTTTAGAGAAGGTACGTGCCAATGCATCGTTAGCGGTATTTTCATTAAGATTATTCCGGATTTAAAAGAGTTATTCTTTTCTTAGAAGATTTTTGGATATTATTAGATTTTTCGTATTTTGCACTATTTTGGTAATGGTTCTTAAAAAATCATTTTTTTTTTGTTTCTGAAGGATCAAATACTAAGCATTTTCTGCATAAAATTCTACTCCTTTGGTAGCATTGGAAAATCGTTTAATAACTACCGTTTTTGGTTGTTGAATAGTAAACGAGTGGTCTTTTTAAATAGCAAAAAGCAATAGCAAAAAAAGGATTCCCTTAGAAGGACCGTTGAAGAAACAATGAGTTCGCTAATGTAAGAGCTCGCTATGCCTATCCTGAAAAGGACTGTTACGCAAGCAGTTACGCAACGAGAAGAAATTTCCTTCAACTATCCTTAGAAGGACCGTTGAAGAAACAATGAGTTTGCTAATGTAAGAGCTCGCTAACTATCCTGAAAAGGACTGTTACACAAGCAGTTACGCAACGAGAAGAAATTTCCTTCAACTATGCTTAGAAGGACTGTTGAAGAAACAATGACTTCAAGGAGGAGTTATGCACTACAAAAGAATGTCGTTTAACTATCCTCGGAAGATTATTTGAAAAAAATGAAAGCATGAAACGATAGAGGAAAGTACATATTTTCTTTTAACGTACAATATTTTATGCTGTAACATATATTAGATGTTGGTTATGATGAGAAAAAAAAATCTAATTCTATCCAAACTAATGAAATCTAGGAAAAGAACATCTCATTCTATTTCGAAAAAGGTGCAATTAAACAATACGATTGGGAACATAGTATTAAATTAAATATTGATTTTTGTGTTCAATTTATTTTTCGAAAAGTAGCCCCTACATCTAACTGCAAAATTAAAAACACATATGCCCCCACAAACATTTTCTAAAAACACGGGATTCGGACTCCATAACCTCAAAACATGATTATAACGCCTTTTTTATGAAATTGAAAATTTTACAATTACAAAGCTTCCTGTAGAAGGACGCAATGCCATCATAAACATGACATTCCTGTCAAAATAATAGCTAAAATAGTGTCAAATTTAAACAATTTGACCTTGTCTTTGAACAGTTGTCCTTGAAATGACCTTGATAATGAGCTTTTGAGTCAAGGTTAAAACCGAGAACAGCATTGTATTCCTCTGTTAAAAACCAACGAAGAATAATGATGAGCTTTTTTTGTACACTATTTCCAGTCTCAGCCACTTAACTGCATTTTTTTACTGTTCTTTGAGGTTATGGACGAAAGGTCGCCCCATAGACCAAAACTAACGGTGGATTCGTATTCAGAGGGAAAAAAATGCGAATATGCTTTGTCCCTAATTTTTTGACCACTATTTCGAGTCTCAGCAACGTAAAACTGCATTATTTGACTGTTCTTTGAGGTTATGGACGAATGATGGACCCAGAGACCAAAACTAACGGTGGATTCGTATTCAGCGGAAAAAAATACATGCGAATAAGCTTTGTCCCTAATTTTTTTACCACTATTTCAAGTCTCAGCCACGTAAAACTGCATTGTTTGACTGTTCTTTGAGGTTATGGACGAAAGGTGGACCCAGAGACAACAACAAACGGTAGATTCGTATTCAGCGGAAAAAACTACATGCGAATAAGCTTTGTCCCTAATTTTTTTACCACTATTTCGAGTCTCATAGACCAAAACTAACGGTGGATTCGTGTTCAGCGGGAAAAAATACATGCAAATAAACTTTTTACTAATTTTTTCTTTGCCCCTGCAAGTTTTAAGAAGATTTAACTGATATTCCGTGGTGATATCGGTGTATTGTTAGAGCTGCACCATCCCACCATTTTGAATTTTTCAAAAAGGCCACTATATTAATCTAAATTTTAAGCCCGGACACGAATTTTTTTGAGCCTCTGATTTTTGGACAGAGGGGGTGGCTTTTTTAACTAAGAATGTCCCATATATATATATATATATATTACTACAAAACCTTAGGGATTGTTTCGCCAGGTGGTCGGATCAATTAAATAGATTTTTCATTTGTGTGATTAAAAGGTAGTCTTGTGATGTCAAATAGACATTCTATTTTATTGATCCGACCACCTAAGGAAAGAATTACTAAGTTTTGTAGTAATGCCCACTAAAAACCTATGAAGACCAGTTTCACCAATATTAAGCATTAAACTAATTACCACTATTCACCACTCATTCACAACCAATAATTGTCGATTTTCACCCTATTGAACATGTGTTAGTTGTTCTCAAGTTAGTTGGCGATCTTACACATCGGATATAGTACTTGTTTCTTCGGCAGTCCTTTTTAGGATAACTGAAGATCATTTACTTTTAGAGTGTAGTTGATTCTCCAACAGTCCTTCTCAGGATAGTTGGCGATCTTTCGCATCCGGTACGGTAATTGTTTCTTTAACAGTCCTTTTTAGGATAGCTCAAGAGCATTTACTTTAAAAGTGTGGTTGATTCTCAAAGAGTCCTTCTCAGGATAGTTGGCGATCTTTCACATCCGGTGCGGTAATTGTTTCTTCGGCAGTCCTTTTTCGGATAGCTCAAGAGCATTTACTTTTAGAGTGTGGTTGATTATCCAACAGTCCTTCTCAGGATAGTTGGCGATCTTTCATATCCGGTGCGGTAATTGTTTCTTCGGCAGTCCTATTTAGGATAGTTGAGGGACCTTTTATTCTTATGGAAAGCTGCTACTTGACAGTCCTGTTTAGGATAGTTAGCTAGCACTTACACCATTTACGGACATTATTTCTTTAACACTCTCTTAAAATACTAAAAAGTAAATAAGAAATGCTTATAGAAACATGTTAAACTGTTATATTTCTGATAGACGATTTCCTCCTAGAATAATGTCTCGCATCGATGGAGAGGAAAATGCTATCAAACTGGGTATTGCTGTCCAGAGACGTGGTGCCTTTAATAGGCGCCCCTTGGAAGTTACAAATCAGACACGTATATGTATCAATTGCAACCAGTCAATTCATGATGAAATAAGAGCGATTGAAGAAGATCTAGAGCGCTTACGTTTAAATGTTTTAACGCAAACTAGGAACAGCCCGTGTCTTACATTTAACGCCGAAGTTGACCTTCAGCGATTGTCAATTGAGTGTAAAACTAATCTTTATCTACATAAACATATACATTCCTCAGAATGTTAAATCATGTCTGCATCATTTGAATGATCGAGGCTTTTTGCTACCACCACTGTTACTTGGTTTGCAATTTATTAATAGACCGTATATGATCAAAGGATCAGAACTCCAAGTATTCTTACAAGGTCTGCGCGATGTAGCAAGAAGTATGACGGGAATTGGTGACGAACACAGTTTAGCAGATGAGGAATTCGAATGTTTCTGTCCAATAACAAAAGATCAATTTAGAGAACTATTTACTTACTGTGATAGAGTTGCTCGGGAAGGTGGTTATAGGTATATTGGTAAAAAAGAACTATTAATGTTTCTGTGTAAAATACGACAAGAGCTTTCAGATGAATTTCTCTGTGCTATGTTCCAATATTCGAGCAGGCAAGCAACAAGTTTGGCTATTGCTACTGTGAGACAATCTCTGATACAGCGTTTTGCATCTGACAATATTGGATTTGACGCAATTATGCGAGAAAATTATATTGCCAGTCATATAACTGAATTTGCCAATGAATTGTACAACCTAGATCCCATTACTCCTAGAGTCATTGCAATTATAGACACTACTTACACGTATATGCCAAAAAATACAAACTTCAGAACACTGCGACAGTCATATTCTGTCCACAAAGGACGTCACTTGATCAAACCGGTATTAATAGTTGGGCCAAATGACTGGATTCTTAATATTCAAGGTCCATACTTTTCTGATCATTCAAACAATGATGCTGCTATTTTGCTAAATGAATTTGAGCGTGATGCGGAGAGAATGAGAAGATGGTTTCAGGATGACGATATTATTTTTGTTGACAGGGGGTATCGAGATGCCATTCCGCTGTTGGAACAATTAGGTATAACTTAGAAAATGCCACCGTTGCTCAATCGAAATGAACGTCAGTTCAGCACTGAAGATGCAAATGAGTCGCGGCTTGTTACGAAATCAAGGTGGGTAGCAGAAGCCAGAAACGGTCACCTAAGATCAATGTTTAAAATCTTCTAGCAAACTATACAAATTCAGTATATGCCGAATATTGGAGACTTTTATCGGATAACTGGTGCGATTATAAATAGATATCGCCCTCTTATTTTGATGGAAGGAGCCGATGCTGAAATGGCTCAAAGACTACTTGAACGAGCTAGGGAAACGAATGTTATTCAGGCACTCGTAGAAGCTGAAATCTTCGCATAAGAAACGCAGAAAGATGGGTTCGATTGAATGCTGAGCAAATACAAGATTTTCCAATTTTATCTATTGCAGATTTAAAAAACTTTACATTGGGCATATATCAAGTAAAGTTGGCCCCTTCATATGTTCAAGATAAACTACAGCAAGAAGCTGAAGAGGCGTTCCAGCTAGAAATGTTAAGAGATGCAAATAGACTGCCTCAGCCAGGTTTCATAAGAGTTCGAGTATTTTCTCGATTTTACAATGCTACTAAACATCAGCTTTGGATATCATATATTCCAACTGATGAAAATGAACAAATGGATGATGGAGAAGATGAAAATGCAAATCAGATACAAGGTTATTACTGTTCTTGCAAGTCTGGTGCTCGGACTGTTGGAACATGTGCACACATTGCGAGCGTCCTATGGTTCTTGGGATATGCACAATATGAAGAAAATGTCCATTATCCATCTAGGAGACTAATTGAGTCCGAAGAGGATGCAGGAAATAGACCACAGTAACAAAAAATTAACAGTATCAATATATAAATGTCAAAAACTCAGCCCTTTTAAGGGCTAAATGATGTATAAAATCCGATCACGCAACCTCCACGTGGTATATACATCGGGTAACGCTAATGCCGACGGTATTAAATGCGAATAAAAGTCATTGAAGTCTAGTCTCCTATTAGTTCGGGTTTCGACTTTAAACACCCGTACACACACAGCGGCACTTACATGATTACAAAAAGTTCTCATGTGCCTCTACCGAGCTTCACACGATTCGGATCCTATCGCAAGTGTAGAGCAAACCGTAGCGTGTACTCCAACTCTGACAAAAAGAAGTGGTTGAGAATGAAAGCATCATATATATATATATATATATATATATATATATATATATATGTATACATATATATATCAACTCAACTTAACTCAATCCAACTCAACCCAACCCAACTCATCTTAACCAAACTCAACTCTATATATTAAATTGTTTCATGAATAATAGACACCTAGCTTAGTTAATTAGGAGATAGCCGTATACCGACACTTTGACTCTCTGTATCTCGGAAACTATTGATTTTCAGGCCTCGTGCCCATGGTGACTTTTGAGCAGATTACCAAAAAGAACAGCATACTGGAGTTTCAGCTAATTTAACCGGGAACCAATTTCCATAAGGTTGGTGCGGGGTCCTTTGCCGCCATGCGCTAAACACCAGACGGCTCTATTCATTTATATTTGCCTTCGCTAGGTGGCTACCTATAAGAAAAGTAAGAAATGTAAATCCGTAAGTGCATGGTATGGTATTTGGTTCATATATAAGGAAGGTTCCAAACGGCTGACGTGTAGCGTCCGAGAGTATTCGGTCCAAAGCGTAAATGTATACAAATATTTATATTTCTATTATGAGCAATAACTTAAGAATAACACTAAATTATTTCTTTCAATTATTGTATTATCAACAAAAATAACAATTTTTGTTTTAATGTAACGTCAACCAGGTTTGTCCCAAGCTCTATACGTTACTTTGCGAATACTCGAATGACTTTCGCTGTTTCTATTCTATAAGTAGAGTCTATTATATAAGTAGAGTCTGGTGCAAGGCTCAGATTATATTTTTCCGAGAGTCAGAAGACCGTCGGCTAAGGAACGACCAAAGCTCAGCTTTTAATATCGGCCTGACCATAAAAGCGTTTCATTCGAAGTCTCGGCCAAGCCTGAGATGATAGTTCGACGTTTACTTATGAATGGTCTACAGTTGGCAAGCCTGGGCTATCCCAGACTCTACTCGATGAATATTATACATATAGCGGGGCCTGGCCCAAAGCTCAGACGATATTTTGTCGAGAGTCGGAAGACCGTCGGCTAAGGCACGGTCCAGGATCACCTTTTAATATCAGCTCGACCATAAAATCGTTTCATTTAGAGGTTTTAGACAGCCCTGAGAAGATAGTTTGCCGAACGATCGGCCGTCCGCAATCCAGGTCTGGTACAGGCTGTAACTGATGGTATTTTCAAGCCCGGGTGTAATTCAAAATTTTTTGAGTAAATCTTTTGCGTTATTAGAATGTTAAGATAGATGGAACATTTATTTAGCTCTGTTCGTTATATCCAATAAAAATCCTTGAGAATCGAAAAATAAAGATTTCAATACTATTATTTATTTACCACAAATCACACGAACAATATTTTATCCATCGATTTAGAACTTTAAGAAGATCTCCATAACATATTTTGGGCTAACTGCAGGAAATATAAAAAATAAAAAAGTTTAGGTTATTATCTTATGAATATCAATGTCTTACATAATATGGATTTTTAAAAAGATTTTATAAATTCTACAATAGAAAGTATATTTAGTCTTAACTTTTCTATTTTCGGTTGGACGATATATAAAAAATGTCTCTTATAATACAGTAAATGAGCGATAACGGAAAAGTCTTCACTTCTCTACTTTGAATTATCCCTGGTTACAAAAATCTTATGTTACCGAAAATGTAAGTAATATTTCTTGTTTTAAAATTATTATAAACAATATTTCTTTGAAAAAATTAAAAAAATTTTCTGCAATATTTCGTAAAAGATTACGGGAATATTTCTTTAAGTTCTTGAGGAAGATTAAATACTGAGTATCTATGAATATTTCCTAAAATATGGTTGTAAGATTTCCTCAATATTGCAATGAAATATTTCATATCAATAATTTGAAATAATATAATTAATATTGCTGAAATATTTACGGAAGATTTCATTTGTATGTACCGGGACGTCCCCGAGCAGGGGCCGCCGCAGTTACCTCCACAACTATGACTATGACTATGACTATGTACAAAATCATAAATTTTGATAAATACAATAAAAGCTGTCTATTAGTACAGGAATGCAATAAATAAAATTTCTACGGTTAGATTTATATTCTATAACATAATATTAATATAATCAAAACGTTTTTTCAATATCATGCATTATTGTTTTGAATTATATTTAATATTTAAGTCAGTTGACTTAACCTCATTTAAAAATACATCTAAAATATTTATTTATACTTACGTTCTTTAACTATTTGCGTTTTGAACGCAGGTGTTCTGTGTCCAGCGGATAGCGCGTCTGCGATGCTGACGCTGCGCGGTCATTTTCGTGCACAGACTTTGCAGCGCACTGCGAGCGCATCTCTCGCCAGTTCGACCTGAGCTGAGGACCAACACAGACCACTCTCTATAATACAGCAATAAATGAATTGTCCGGAACTCCTTGCCTTGTGCTTTCTTTCTCCACCAGTCCAACCACCGAAGAACCACGAAGCTTAATTGCTCCGTGTAAATAACGCGAACTACGATCCCTACACACCCACGCACGGCAACTATCCTGTCCGTAACAATGCATAAATGGATTAATAAGCATAGTAAGTATTTGAAAACAATGTTTCGGAAGTCATGTTGTTATATATATGGGTAATTCTCTGGGAAATCAATATAAAAAAATTTTCATTTGAATTTCTTCGGCGACAATGTTCCTCTTGGTATGTAGAATGTATATGAATGTTTTCAGATTTTTTTAAACTCTTAAATTCAATGTTAATCAAGGTTAAATATGAGCATATAGTCATTTTGAACATTTTTTGGAAAATTTCAACCTCCATTTACTCAACAAAATTAAATCTGTTAAAAAAATAGCATAGGTATTTTTAGCAAATTTTCTGAATTATTCAGAAAAAATGGTTCCAAAACCGTTTCATGCCCCTTTCGATTAAGTAAACTCATTTTAAAACTTTAAATCCTGAAATAAGTGGGTTTGATTACTCGCACCATTACACCAAAAACCATGAAGATAGCTATTTTCAGTACAAAAGTGACTGCCAGAGTCGAAAATAGCAGAAGTGCAATATTTATATAAAAGAAATCTAAATAACATGAAATATTGTTAAAAAAATTATTAAAATGAATATTTTAGCAATAAAGTCATATTAAACTTCAAACAACTTTGAATATATAAACTTAAGAAAATCGGAAAAAATTCACGACTGCTTTACATTCTAGAAGGAACACTTTTACCGAAATAATTTCTTTTTTGTTCTCGATTTCTCAAAGAGATATGCATATATATGTATATTAAAATACGGTCGTATTTAACTCCAAAACGATTACAAACCGAGGAAAAAATCTCAAAAATTTACATGCTTTCTAGATACTAGAAGGAACATTTATTCTGCAATAAAATATCTTTTTCTTTTTCGATTTTATAGTGAATTGCGCATATGTAGGTATATTCTTGATTTTTCAGAAAATACCCTATATTTATATATATAAACAGATAACTCTGGGAAAACGAAAACAACATTTTTTTTAATTCCAGAAAAAATGTTCTTTTTAGTATGTAGAATGCTTATAAATTTTTTCATATTGTTTTAAGCCTATATGTTTATGTATTTCGGAGCTAAATATGACCATATTTGCATATATATATATATATATATATATATATATATATATATATATATACAAAATTAACGCAACACCTAATTACGACTAAAAAAGGGCGCAAATTCAAAGATCGATATCTCAGGTAAAAAATGTCGTAAGGGGGTCAATTTTTTTTTAAAATTAAAGGTTGAAGTCTTTACTTTAAGATACTGGAACTCGATTTTCGATTTGATGCAACCCCTACTTACGTGACCTTGAAATTCAAGGTCATTTTTTAAAGCTCAAAAATCGTAAACTTTCGCAGTGCGCCGCGCGTGGGTGATTTTTTTTTGGATAATTCTGAACATTGCATCTTAAAGTACAACTCTTTCCCTTTAATGTAAAAAAATTTGACCCGCTAAACACGTTTTTTCGTGAAAAATGTGATAATTTCGATCCACCCTACGATTGAATCAGCGGTGTAGAATGACTCGACTTCGTAGATCGATATCTCAGGTTGAAAATGCCATATGCACGGGTTCGAATGTTATTTCTTGGTTGATTCTGATCAAATCGAAATGGAAAACTTGTATCCAAGCGAAACGAATATTACCGTCGACTTTAGCGTTATCTAATAAGCACCAAGAGGAGATAGTCGATCAGATTTAACTCATGCTAAATGTAAAAAACAAATTCTTAAAATTTGAAAACGTTATTATTTTATAACTTTTATCTTACATCGAATATCTCTCAAAAAATAGGAAGTGTACAGATTTATCAAATTTGTCATCCGTTGCATATTGTTTCCTGAAATCAGTAATCTAAAAAAAAAATTTCAAGTCCATCTCTGACCGTGTCCAAATTTTAACGAATACGGTTCTTTTACAAATCTACCATTCTTTAAAAAATACCGTTTGGCGAAATTGTAAAAATTTTTCAGTTAAGGTCTACGGGTTTTGATTCTTACGGCAATATTTTAAAAGTGTTCAAATCGATTTCTTGGCAAAATAAAAGTGCCTCCGTTGAATGAAATTCAATCCACGCAAATTGTTGCACTTTCTGAAGCTGGACTTAGTCGACGTGACATAGCAAGACGAATGGGGGTTCATTTTTCGACTGTTTCTCGAGTTCTGTCTCGATTCAATGAAACAGGTGTTTATCGAAGAAGGACGGGGCAAGGTAGGAGACGCGTAACAAATTCTCGCGAGGACCGTCGTATAATACGAGAAACCTTACGTGAACCGGTAAGAAATGCGCAACAAATTCATAACGATGCCTTGCCACACAGGCAAATCAGTTTGCAAATAGTAAGGAGACGTCTTTACGAAGCAGGTTTAAGATCGCGAATTCGTGCTAGAGTACCATTTCTCACAGCAAGACATCGTAGATCTTGTCTGCACTATGCATGAACTTATGGACAATAGACGGTTAGACAATGGAGGAACGTCTTGTTCACAGACGAGTCACGATTTTGCCTGTATGGTAATGATGCTCGAATACGAATTTGGCGTCGTAGGAGGGAGCGTTTTGAGCCAAACCATATTCAACCAACCAGGATTTTTTCCGGTGGCTCCGTCATGGTATGGGGAGGAATCTCTTTAAACGATCGCACTGATCTTATTGTGGTTCCACATCCTGGGTTAACAGCTAGACGCTACATCGATGAAATTTTGGAGCCTCACATGCTTCCAATGAGTCGCCGCATAGGTCCGAATATCATTTTCATGCAAGATAATGCACCTGCCCATTCCGCAAGAATTACTCAGGCTTACATCCGAGAACACCACTTGGAGATACTGCCGCATCCATCAAATAGTCCGGATCTTAATCCAATTGAACATGTATGGGACATGATGGGTAGACGATTGCGCAGTAGGCAGAGACAGCCAAGGATTGTTGAGGAACTGGGGCTAGTTCTAAATGAGATATGGCACGAGATACCTCAAGACATGATAAGAGCTTGCATTAATATGCCTGCAAGATTAGCTGAGGTTATTCGACGCCGAGGTGGCAACACAAGATATTAAGGGCTTTCTGTACAATTAGTAATCGGCCCTTTTAACCCCCCCCCCCCCCCCACACACACACGCACACGCATACACATAAATACACACACACTAACACACACAAATACACACACGTATGATAAGCTAAACCCGATCGACTACCTCCTCGTGGTGCCTATTGAATAACGCTAAAGACGACGGTAATATTCGTTTCGCTCGGATACGAGTTTTCCATTTCGATTTGATCAAAATCAACCAAGAAATAACATTCGAACCCGTGCATATGGCATTTTCAACCTGAGATATCGATCTACGAAGTCGAGTCATTCTACACCGCTGATTCAATCGTAGGGTGGATCGAAATTATCAAATTTTTCACGAAAAAACGCGTTTTTTTAATACAATTTTAAAACGCTGTAAAATTGTCAACAAAAATCGTAGAGGTTCAATTTTTTTTAAATTAAAGGGAAATTGTTGTGCTTTAAGATGCAATGATCAGAATTATCGAAAAAAAATCACCCACGCGCGGGCGTACTGCGAAAGTTTACGATTTTTGAGCTTTAAAAAATGACTCTGAATTTCAAGATCACGTAAGTAGGGGTTGCGTCAAATCGAAAATCGGGTTCCACCATCTGAAAGTAGAAACTTCAACCTTTAATTTAAAAAAATAATTGACCCCCTTACGACATTTTTTACCTGAGATATCGATCTTCGAATTTGCGCCCTTTTTTAGTCGGAATCAGGTGTTGCGTCAATTTTGTTGCGGAGTGTCTATATATATATATGGAAATATCGTCATATTTCGCTCCGTAAAAGTTTTTCGGAGCTAAATATGACCATATATCGAAAAATATATATATATATATATACATATATATATATATACATATATATATATATATATATACATATATATATATATATATATATATATATATATATATATATATATATATATATATATATATATATATATATATATATATATATATATATATATATATATATATATATATATATATATATATATATATATATATATATATATATATATATATATATATATATATATATATATATATATATATATATATATTTGGAAACATCGTCATATTTCGCTTCGAAAAACTTTAAACATATTAGTTTAAAAAAATATGAAATATTTAGAAGCATTCTACATATATATATATATATATATATATATATAATTCAGCTTCAAACAACTTTAAATATATATATATATATATATATATATATATATACTCTGAGTTCTGACAGATTTTTTTAGGTCAATATATTTAAAGTTGTTTGAAGCTGAATATTACTTTATTGCCAAAATGTGTATTTTAATAATTTTTTTAACAATATGTGATGCTATTTTGATTTTATTTATATAAATATTACACATCTGCCATTTTGCGACTCTGGCAGTAACTTTTGTACTGAAAAAATATGTCTTCATGATTTTTGGTGTAATGGTTCAAGTGATCAAACCCACTTTTTTCAGAATTTGAAGTTTTAAAATGAGTTTAATTAATCGGAAGTAACAGACACAGGGCACCCGTAGGTCTGGCCGGTGAATTCCCTACTTTATTTTTTTAATTATAAAAACGAAATGCACGCGATACAGGAGCACCTCATGTCGCGACCGACTACTTTAATTTATGCTTAAAACAACTGCATGCTAACGAGAATCACCTCGTGTTGCGACCGAACCTATTCGCCGACAGTAACCCGCGTGCACCTGGCTTACTGTCCTTTCACACTGCAGGTATCTTAGTTACGAACCGAGGAGCGCCTCGAGGTGGTCACCAGATACGCAGTGGTTCCTGGAAATGACGGGAAAACTAAGGGTCAGGATGTCAGGAGCGCCTGCACAAACTGACTCGGCGGTAGTGTACAGGGAACGGGTAACGAAGTATACGCAGGTGTCGGTGCGTATTTACACACAGACGTGCGTCGTGCGTTGTACGTCGAACACGATATCCTTCTAGATATGTATACATATTTATCGTCAGCCTCGACAGGCTTCTGACTGTGAAGCGCTTCGAGTCAGAAATCTGGACCAGCTGTCGTGAGTGGCGAGCGCGGCCGCAGACTCATCTATAGGTGCAATCGATCGGATGTAGTCGTGCACCACCAGTCCGCTTAGCGTCCGCTAATCGACTGAAGTCTCCGAGCGACTGAAGTGCGGCGAGGCGACACGATTGCTGCGATGCGCCGCGCTGTCGGCGCTGCGAGAGCCGTCGGTCAGCGCTGGCCTGTACAGCGGGCGTGGCCGTAGCCTCCTACTCTCTCTTCTGCCACTGCGCGCTGACCACTTGAGTACAGCGAGGGAAGCTTGCCTGTGCACATCACAGGCCTAGCTATCCCGCTCTCTTCTTCTTTCTCATTCCACCTCATTCGCTTCGTCCTCGCAAGGTTTGCAAGCGGCGAAGCGAATTTATATGTGCCTGTACATTTAATTCTCGTAAACGCAATTATACTTTATGCAATTATGGGTATTTTCGTCGCAAAAGTTTTAATAATTTGTTTACCAAATATATTACAAAAGAGGATAAATATATTTAAAATTTTTAAATGAATGTAGAAACCTTTAAATCTGAACATCTAGCATCTCCCTTGCATGAGAGTTATTTTGTTTACATTTTTCATTTAAACTCTTAATAATCCTAGGTGGAAATAATTGGTGTGCCAGTATGTACACGTATGTGCCTATATCTGCCAGTCTGTACCAATCTGTGCCTATGTATGCCAGTCTGTACCTGACCAACCCAAAATCGTGTAATTACAGACATTTGGCATATATAGGCACAGACTGATACCGATAGGCACAGGCTGGCACAGGTAAGCACAAATAGATACATGTAATTCAGAGGCGAAATCGATCTCCACAAATTATCCTTTATTTATTAGAGTCAGTTGCCTACGTTTCGGGAGTCTTTCAATACTTACCTCTTCAGGGGCTATATAAACATAATTACATTCAGGGGGCTAAGCAAAAAAATTGATTAGGAATTTTTATTTTCATATTTATTTTAATAAGGGTTTTTTTTCCTGAAAGTATACACAAAAACCTATCAATTTGTATATTTTTTACCTTCGTTGGACCTTCTATGCCTCCATGGCAAACCAGACTGTTTTCGAAGACTTTAAGTACTGTCCGTAAGATTCCAAGTCTACGCATGGATGGATTGGGCTAAAAATTTATGGAGATATTCATTATAGTAGTACTTTTAGTATGAACGTAGGGATTTTGATTTGAGCGAGTAGAAGTATTTGTTTATATGAACATTGTCAATATAACACTTATTTTTTAATAATTTTATCACTTTTATAGATGTAAAAAATTTTCAAGCAAGAAGCCTAAGTACGTCACTCTAGAGCAGTAGAATTCGCACTTTTTCCGATTGACTACCAATCCTGGTTCCACCAGCTTCTTGAGGACCAGCTCCAGCCATTGTACATGTTCCTCAAAGGTCTCGGTCACTATGATGATGTTGTCCAAGTATCTAAACACATATGGTTCACACTGGATGCCAAACAAAGCATCGATCAGGCGTTGAAAGGTTATGGGCGAATTCGTTAATCCAAAGGGCATTTTTACGAATTGCCATAGCCCTGACCCCGGACCTGCAAATGCTGTAAATTTCTTGCTGCTTTGCTCCATCGGTACTTGCAAATAGGCCTGTTTGAGGTCAATTTTGGTAAGATATTTGGCTTAACGAAGTTTGTCCAATATTGAATCCATACTTCTGATAGGATATGCGTCTCTCCGGGTCGCTTTGTTGAAGTCGCGATAATCTATACAAAATCTATAACTCCCATCTGGCTTCTTGATGATTACCGGGGCGCTACTCTATTCAATTGCCGATCGCTCTATTACTCCACTCTTGAACATCTTCTCTATCCCTTCGCGTACTACTTGAAGAAATTTGGGTGACATTCTCCTTGGACGGTGTTTGATGGCGGCTGCAGAGAGGACATCTATGTAATTTTCGATCAACGTGGTCGTTCCTAAATTTTTCGATGGCGGAGGTAATATCTTGGTCAGTAGGTCTTCTATGGCTTACCGCTGCTCGTCGTCTGCCTCGCTAATGCCGGCGCATTCGGCGTATGCTGGGGTCGCTTCAATTTCTTCGTCGTCCCAAGATTGTTTCCACGGGCCCTCATTAGTCCTCCACATCCGTCTGCCATATCTTACATCAACGTCCCATGTGGTGGTAAAGTCCTGCCCAAGTAAAATGTCGTGGTCGCAAGGATCTACGGCTCTTACCGTTAGTTTCCTTGATCTGCCATCCAATTCAATGTTGATGTTCAGATACCCCAGTACTTTTTTTGTTCCACCTAACACACTTCTTATAATACAGTTCGCTGGTCGCAATCGGTCTTTAGACTCAGCCGCTATCGCTGGTCCTACTAGGGAGACCATGGCTTCTCCATTAATGAGGACTCTGTATGGCCTACCACCTAGTATTACCTTTGTGAAGATGCGATTTTCTGCGATCATACCTGCAACTTCGTCTTTCCCTGGTTCCGGAACCTCCAATTGGTCGGCCTCAGGCGGACGTAGTACGCTGCTCCCCCCCCCCCCCCTAGACTAGATGCGGGCACCCCAACATCTCCGTCTGCCCTCCAATGAGGGAGTGGACACCTGTGATCCTTTCAGAAGGTCGATCGCCTCTCGTAAGAGGGCTAGGTACTCGAAATCCTTCTGCTCGTACGCTGTCGGATTGAGCGCCGTTACGTCGGAAGGTTGTTACTCTTTTGGTAACCAGGCGCAGGAGTCGCTGGATGCTCTGTTGAGAGTAATTTTGACAGCTTGCTCCGATATCGCCACTCTACTCTCTCATGGTCGCTAATTCGCTCTTATTTCTTTCCACTTTTTCTCTCTTTTCCCTCAATTCTTTAAATTTATCTATGCCGTTGTCACAAAACTCTCTATTCTCTACTTTTTCTCTCTCTTCTCGAATTTTTTCTATGTTGCTCTGACTGAACTCTCTATTCTCTACTTTTCTCTCTCTTCTCGAATGTTGTTGTATGTCGCTCTCACTAAATTCTCTATTCTCTACTTTTTCTCTCTCTTCTCGAATTTTTTCTATGTCCCTCTCGCTTTTACTTAATTTATTCACTTTCCTTTCTAATGGTCTTATGATCGGTAATGGTGAGGTCCTACTTACTTCTCCTCTGGTTGAAGTGTTACTCCATACTGGGTGAGTCTTCCCATCTGACAATATGGACTTAATACTTTTAGTTGCGTCGCCTATCATTGATCCACTCAACTCTTGGTCGCTGCCAATTTTCGTCCTCTCTGGAGTCGATTGGGCGCTATGCTGGCTTACCTTTATTGTTACCAGTTTTTCCTGTTTGTGGTTGCTGGGGGGGGGGGGTATGGGACTCTTCTGCCCCCCTGCATCCCGTTTCCCATAGGCCGGTTATTTGAGGCGGACTGCCATGCCGACTGTCTATAGGGACATTCATTTGCATAGTGTCCTATAGCCCTACATAAATAGCATATCCTTTGTGGACATTCTCTCGCTCTGTGTCCTACCGTCTGGCATGTGTAACATGCTCCATAGACTGGTATGTTTTGGGAGGAGGGCCCCCTTGGTATCTAGTTCCTCTCATATGATAGGCGCCTCGGCCGGTGAATCCTTGGGCCTGACCACCTCTGCCCTGGAACGAGTTAACATTCTGGGGAGGAGACCATTGCCAAGCGGGCACAAAATTCGGCCGCAGCGGGTTCAGCGGTGTGCTGTGCGTCATTTGTTTTTTCTTCGCTTTTCCATTCCTATTTCTCTTTTCCGCTGGTTTGGCTGTCGCTGATGTGCTGTCGCTAGTGTCGCTTTCTGGGCTCAAGTTCTCATAGGCTGCCGCTACCTTACGGACTGAGGGTGTCCCAGAGTATGCTGCACCTGGAATGCTCATCTTCTCTTTTGGTGGAGACTCTTCAAACCGGTCGTCAAATTCTTTCTCCTTTTCCAAAATTCTCCCTAGTTTCTCTATATCCTTGAGCATCTTGATTTCTTTCCCCGCCATGAAGTGTCAGTAGTCTCTCCTCAAGCCCGTGTAGGCCTGTGTTACTATTGTTTCCCTGGATGGGGGTTGCTTAAAGTGGTCGACAATGTATTCTACGCAGGATATATAATTAGCAATCTTTTCTCCTTTGGCCATCGGTTGGTTCCGTAGGTCCGCCATCGTGTCTTCTTTATCTCTATGACTCAAATACTGTCTTCTGAACGCTTTTTTTAAAGTCTTTCCACGATTTTAGGTCCGGTTGCTTCGATCGATACCATCTGCTAGCATTTTTGAAAAGATCGATGGTAGGGCATTCAATATCTCCCTGTCGCTCATGGCTAGGCTTGCTTTGCAATCCCGTAATCGGTCCAAAACTTCCTCTGGCTCCTTATATTCCCCATTGAACTTTAGGTTCCAGCTCTGCAGTATTTTAAGATTCTTCCCGCTTATGTCGGCATTCGAATGCCATTGTTTCTTCTTGTTATCCTTATACTCTGAACCGCTAGTCGATGTCGACTGGTTCCGATTGTGGCTTCTCCTGTGTTTTTTACTTTTTTTATTATGGTCGCTATCTGAGTCTTATGTCGTCATATTACAGTCGCTACTTGTGGTACTTCTACTCGAAATTCTATCTCTATTGTCTTTCACTTTACGGTTATCTCCCTTATTTACTAATTTTCGATCTAGTAAGCTACTTTCTGAACTACTCGATGACACTCGCTTTCGTTCTTTTCTTCTCTGTTTTGATAATTCCGTTTGCTGGTCGGTTGGCCTACGAACAGTATTCACCTTAGGACTCCGAATCTCTACTACTTCGTGATTCCTGGGTCCCTCCCTTCTATTTTGAGATCCCCTCGGTGGTCTCGGAGTGTCCACGTAATCGTCTGGGATTGCTACCGAAGGTGGGATTACCGGAGGTTGTGGCGCGTATACCGGTTCCCGAAGGAGAGTTATTGGTCTATGTTGTGCCATTTTCAATTGTTCAAACTCCTGCAGTATCTGTTCTTATGGTCCTGCCCCTCGTGGAATAGCATGTTCTTCTCGATTATGCTCATATTCTTTGCTTCTTGAGTCGCTACTGTCTTTTGAATTCCCATTTCCTGAGATACTGGCCATGGGGTCGCTTGGTTTTACTCGTCTGATGAATTGAATACTCTCATTCTGGTTTATCACCAGCTGTGGCCTTTGGCTTTGTGATGCTCCTGTCGGATTGGCACTTCTTGTGGGGTTGTCCCATTTGACTAGTTCCCGGACCGGCGCCGATGATAGTCGCTTGTGCCGTTACAGGAGGTCTTGTGACCGACGGCGCTACGGTGGTTGGCACCGAAGTAGGTAACGTTGGTTCCGAAGTCGTTGACGCTGATTAAATCGATTGTATTGGTCTTGGGATTATTGGTGCCGCTGGAATCCTCGTGCTGGAATCCGGTGACGGACGATTCCCTGTATATTGGAATCATCAGCTCATTGGTATCATCTTCATTAATCCTGGAGTATATGCCAAATGTGTATGACTGCTCATCGTTAAAAGTAGCGGTGGGAACCCTGTTTGTACTCTTGGTCGTGTATTTGCAGACACCATCTGCATCGCGAAGCTATCCAATTGTTGGTGAAGTTGGTCCAATTCTACGGACTGGTGTCGTCATAGTGAGAGTGATGGTCGCTTTGCTTATTGTTTCTAACGTAACTACTGGTGCATCGGTCGCTTGTTGTTGTGTCGTAACTTCTTGTATCTGCACTGTAATTTCCGGTCCCTCTTCTTGGCTATACTACGTTTCTGTGCTCTGCAACTCTATTTCTTTGGTCGCTTTCTTAGGCTTCCTACCTCTTTTCTTCTTCTCAGATATCTGTTCAGACGATTTCTCTCGCATTATGGCCGCCGATGTTGCCGGTATTTGATCCCATGGTTTCTCGTCCAATACTGGATCCCAGATTACTGCTATACCTGGATCCACTGCCTTTCTGCTTGCCCGCAGGAGTCTGTATCTGAGTTAGACTGTTGTCCCAGATACGCTAAGTCCCATCTGAACTAAAATTATTATCAGTTCGTTTTCGTCCATCCCATTTATTCTAGTTGATACTGCCATTCGCTGGAGTATGCGCGGATCCTTCTTTGCTGCTTGTCTTCTGTTCATTTTATGCTTTTCCTCGTTCACAAAGGGAAAAAAATAAAAACAGCGGTTTGGTCGCTAGTTACACTCTACAGTTACTGCAATATTCGCTAAATTGGGAGGGTCCGCCCAAGTCCTTGGAATCTTCGCAAAGACGGGGATTTAACCTGTGGTACCCGATGCACGTGAATGGAGAGGTCGCTAATAAGGGAAGCCGTCTCAACTCTTTTCAACGGGATACTTTTCCTGCCTAACTACTGTGTCTCAAAGTTTCAATTTTTATATAAGGATTTTATAATACTAATGTATATATATATATTATTCAATTTATATATATATATATATATGTGTTACTCTGGAGATTACCATATTTTACTTTTGCTAAAGGGACAGAGGGAGATAAAACAAAGAAAATAGCTTCTTTTCTTGAGGTCTTCTTTATCGGTTCATTTAGATGAAAATGCCTAATCGAAATTTGTTTGCCTAACTCTTGAGTAGCTGCTGAAATACCCTGAAGCGAACTTACTAATGAAGTCGATATTCAGTCTTCAGTAATTTTTGGTATTCTCTTCTTGTTAATCTCTGGAGTAATAGTCTGAAATTTCTTCTAGGTCGCAATCAATTTTCAGCAGATAATTACTAATATAATGAAATAAAATATAAGAATATGTAAGAATCAATTTTTCCTTTGACACAGTAGTTGTAACAACAACTTTAGTTGTTGTTGTATTTTTACACCCAATTTCCCAGCAGTTATTTGAAAAATATTGCTCTTGGCCAGAAATTGTAAATCGCTCTTACTAATCAATTTGGGGGAAGTAGCACAGCAAAATTAATATTTTGTGGAGGTATTCGCAAAAATAAATTTTTCCTATACGATGGTGTGACTCCTACTCTACTACTTTAACAATTCGTGAAAGAGGTTTGAAATTCGGGTCGTAACTCAGAATAATTACACTCAAAATAATTCGTCTTTTATTCTATTTCGTTAACTCAAATTTCACTGAATCCCTAAAAACAATAATTTTCTGAATTTGTCTCCTATTTTTCAAGACACTCTTTATTTATCGCTATTCTACTCATTGCGCCGCCGCAGTCTTCCGCTTATACTGGTATTTTGCTATATTCTCTGGATATCGCTCAATCTTCCTCAAAAATAACCGAAGAAAAATTTTCAAATACTCAAAAAAAAAAACTGGGAAAAGTCCAAATTGAAACGAAAAATTCCTTTAAAATACCCAAAAAACTGTGAAAAACCTTCAAATCGAGAAACCCTGAAAATAAATTCTGAAAATTTTCCAAAATTCACCAAACAATTCTCAAAAATTCTCAAATCGACAAACTCTCAAAATAAAAAAACTAAAATATTTTGACAATCTTGCAAAACATCAAAAAAAATTGTTTCGGAAAATCCGCAAATCGAAAAATTTTCAAAAACAAAGTCCCGGAAAATTTTCATAATTATCCAAAAAAGAATTTCGGAAAATCCTCAAGATCAAAAAATTTTCAAAAAAAAATTCTCGGTAAATATTCAAAATTATCCAAAAAAAAAATTCGGCAAATCTTTTAAATCAAAAAATTAAAAAAAAAAATTGTTGGAACATCCTCAAAACATCCATAAAAAAAGAGTCCTATCTATAACCCATTAACCCAAGCGGAAATGTTGTAAGTCCATTCACAAGTTTCTGAAACACATAAAAAAGAATTATTCCATTTTTGTTTAAAATTATTAATACAACAAAACAAACCAAATTTTCAGTTTAAATCGCTGAACGGTCACATGCTTGGGTACTGTGTAAAAAAAAATTTTTCCGACTTTTCCCGAAATTACTAATTAGTTAAATTATTCTGTTGCTATTTTTTCTGATTTTCGTGTTTCACTAAGCCCCCATTGGTACGTCATTTTTAACATGGCATTTTGTTACACTTCTCTTTATAACTCTTGCTCTGCACTTTACCGAATTTTCTATTAATAATGGGCGCCAGGTAAAGCGCGGCTAGCCCTGCACGAGCCTTACCCCAGACGAAGTTCCGTAAGGCGAAAATCAGGATAATTACTTCTACAAAATAATGACATAACTTTCATAATTTAAGTACCCAGGCTTTATTTAATTGCTAATTTCATGAACGGTCGCCAATTTACAATTATCTCGTACAAATACCGGTCGCTATTCAAGATGGCTACACTAGCCCTCGTGCGCGTCTCCCGCGACGACCAAATAACTACGTTTTCCCGAGCTTTTACGTAGTCCCCTCCGAATGCATGGCGACAATATACGAGGGTAGTTCAATAAGTCTTTAGAATGACCAACAGATGGCGCGCGAATCGCTCCAAATCATCTGTTTTCAGTCAGCACCACTCCCGACTAGATATATGGTGCAGTCACAGTCCACATCTTCTGAGTTTACGTGTTTTTATAACCAATTGAAGAAAAAAAAATTGCTTGTTAAGAAAAATGGAAAAAAACGAGTTCAGAGCGGTAATTAAACATTTTCATTTAAAGGGTTTAACTCCATATGAGATAAAAAATGAATTGGTCTCAGTTCATGGCACATCTGCCCCTGCCTTAGCAATGGTTTATAACTGGGTAAATGAATTTAAGCGTGGTCGTACATCAATAAGTGACGAACCACGTTCAGGAAGGCCCGTAGAAGCAACTACTCCCGAAATCATCAATAAAATCCACGATATGGTGTTGAAGGATAGAAGATTAAAAGTGCGTGAGTTAGCTCAGGCCACAAGGATATCTATAGGTGCAGTTGTTTCAATTCTACATGAAAAATTAGGCATGAAAAAGCTATCGGCAAGATGGGTGCCGCGTTTGCTCTCAGCTGAGAATAAACGCAATAGAGTGGTCGCCTCTGAGGCTCTTTTGGCGCGCATAAGTCGGAATCCTAAGGAATTTTTTCGTCGATTTGTGACTGTGGATGAAACATGGATACACCACTACACTCCTGAGACAAAGGAACAATCCAAACAGTGGATTTCCACAGGCGAACCAGCTCCAAAGAAGGCAAAGACCGTAAAGTCAGCTGGTAAGGTTATGGCTACAGTTTTTTGGGATGCACGTGGAATTATACTTATTGACTACTTGGAAAAGGGTAAAACAATTACTGGTGAGTATTATGCATCATTATTAGAGCAGCTGAAAGAAGAAATTAAAAAAAAACGACCACATTTGGCGAGAAAAACAATTCTCTTTCATCACGACAACGCCCGAGTTCACACATGCTTCGTTTCAATGGCTAAAATTGAAGAACTAAAATTCGAATTGGTCGAACACCCACCGTATTCACCAGATTTAGCCCCCAGTGACTTTTTCTTATTTCCAAACTTGAAAAAATGGCTCGGTGGACAGAGATTTACGGACAACGAAGACGTCATTGCCTCTGTAAGTGCTTATTTTGAGGAACTTCCGAAAACGCACTTTTCTGAAGGATTAAAAAAACTTAAAAAGCGATTGACCAAGTGTATAGAGCTCCAAGGAGATTCTGTTGAAAAATAAAAAAAAATTTACCCAAAAAAAATTGTTTTTATACTTTATTCTAAAGACTTATTGAACTACCCTCGTATATATATATATATATATATATATATATATATATATATATATATATAGGTATTTTATTTATCTATTGCAGAGTTACGTATAACATTTGCTAAATTCGATACAGAGTAGAAATTATTTACACAATAACACACTATAACGCCGCAAATCCTGCAAAGAGAATTGGTATTCCCTGTTCGCAGGTCCGGATTAACAACAAAAATAAAAAGTGCTGATTGGTTTTACTGTATTCATTACAACAAAAACCTCCAGCCATACAAAATCGTACAATGCAAGTACCATTCATTCATAAGGATAGAATGTATCCACGTCGGACTTCCAGACATGGATCATTTCATCCTTCACCATTCATTCATACATACTTTGGTTGAGTTATGAACATCCTCTGACTCTTCATCCCAACTCTATATAACATTATTAATAATTTCTTAAAAATTTAACAGTGATATATAATCTCTCTTTAACACTTCCATATAAATCCTTATTAATTAATATTATCATTATAAATTGTGTTAAATATTCTATATTTTTATATAGTTAGTAATAATGTGACGACTACATTGTATTAATTCACGTTAATTAAGATTACATTACACATGCTTAAGATTCTATATTTTTGTACATTTTTCTTTGATATTATAAACAGTTTTATTCTTATAATTTAATCATTGTGACCTAGCAATATAATATTACCAATACCTCACTAACATGGATTATATATCTTGAATATAATATTCTTTCTATGGTGTTAAGACTAGCCGGGCAAGTAAGTCCAACAGCACAGGTAACTCTGTAATGTGGAAACATCTCTTTGTGTTGGTTAGCTGAATCACATTTGCAGTTTGATGTAAAGACTATATCGTCAATAACTACAATATCATCATAAGATGATTGTTGTTTAAGTGAATACATTGAGTTTGTGAAAATTGGTTTTCCTCTTATTCCTCTGTTAAAGTAAAATATCGCCTTGCTCGATTCTAGGTAGTTGATATCTCCGTATGTCATTCTGTGACTTGCTGATTCGTTAATGTTCTGTCCAGGTGCAGCCGTTGCTTCCATTTTTCTAACTTTCTTGTTGTTCTTTTCAGCCATTTCATCAGTCCTGGTGAAAACCGTTTCTACTGGTTTATATTTTTCTATAATTCGATCTTTATTAACATCTCAATCATTATTTGCTCCTTTAACAAATTTTATGTATTTGATATTCGCTTTTCCATTTTCTTTTTTGTGTGTCCATATATTTATTATTTCGTTTGTTATATTATATAGACTATTGCTGATTTTTGGATATGAGTTTATCATTTTATTGTAATTGTAGTTGGAGATACGCCGATGTTTGCGATTATTCCATGATTTACATTTGCCCTTAGCAAAAATATATGTTCTAATATCAAGCATTATACTATTAGCCAATACTGAGTCTTCTCTGGATCCATACATACTAATGTCCACTTTGATTTCAATGAGTGCTGCTTTTCTCTGCTGCATTAAAAACTGTAATTTAGAGGATATTTGGCACTGCTATACACATTCATCTAGTTTGTACAGCGATAAAAGCCATAATTTAAATTGTTAGCAATCTATTGTCGTTTCTTTCATTCATTATTTCTGAACCAATCCTGTATCTTTTTTATATTTGATTTTTTTTATATCTAACATTTTCAGTTCATTTGGCAATTTATTAAAGATACTGATTGCTTTAATATAACTATTTTTAGTACTAACAGTTTTGTAATATTTTGGTAAAATTAATAGTTTATTTCTTGTTTTACTCGTCGAGTTGATATACAGATATTTAAAATTTTCATCGTTATACCGAAGACTCTCATTTGCAAATAATTGCTGTAGGCTAAGTAAAATTATTTTTTGAAAAGTATTTTTATTTATAATTTTTAAAATTTTTGTTTGAACTGTTTGCAATAAGTGTAGTTTGTTTTGATACGCACCACCCCACGAAATTATGGCATAACTAATAAGGCTGCGGAAGAAAGCATAGTATATAATTTTTAAAGCATTAGTTTCCATGAATTTAGAAATTTTACTAAAGATGAAAATTAGGTATCTAGTTTTATTTATAAGATATTCAATATGTTTGGTCCATCTCATATTCTCATCCAAAATTATACCCAAATATTTTGCTTCATTTACTCTCTTTAGTTTTTTATTATTGATTTTAATTTCAATTTTCTGTGGTACACTTTCACAATATATTTCCAAAAGTTATATAAACAGTTTTTTGTATATTTACTGTTAATTTATTTAGTCTAAGCCATGTTGAGACATCTTCTAAGTATTTGTTCATTTTGTTTTGAACTTCAGACCAAGTTTTTCCATTTGCTATTACAGCAGTGTCATCTGCATAAGACAGGATGGAATTGTCTGGCATGTTTGTTAGCAAGTCATTCACATAAAGTATAAAAAGTAGAGGCCCAAGTATAGTCCCTTGAGGGACACCGGTATTAACGTTTTCAAATTCACTTACATGTGAACCTATTCTTACTTTTTGTTTTCTATTGCTTAAATAACTTGTAATTAGTTTATGTGCCTTTTCTCTTATACCATATAAGTAAAGCTTATCTAACAGTATTTTATGATTTACTGTGTCAAAAGCTTTTACCAAATCTAGGAATGTAATAGCTATGGGTTTACTTTGATCT
The DNA here is from genome assembly GCA_949152435.1 of Gastracanthus pulcherrimus. Taxonomy (NCBI): domain Eukaryota; kingdom Metazoa; phylum Arthropoda; class Insecta; order Hymenoptera; family Pteromalidae; genus Gastracanthus; species Gastracanthus pulcherrimus. Next base: position 98,571,073 of record OX424575.1, on the reverse strand, counting down.
AAATTTTCATAAATTGTTTTGGATATAAGGTTTAATGCATCCCCAGTGTGCTCAGCTCCTATGTTAGATGTAGGCGGGCTCAGTGACGTCACAGGAGACAGAGAGGACACTTGGAGCTGGCTGCAGGTGGAGGCGGGGCGTTGCCCTGACAACGGAGAGAGTGAGGAGTTGGAAGGCGCGGCCTTGCTCGCTAGATTGGCTCGTGCGACTGTTACTGTACTTTTATTGGCTGGAATGGAAGCGGCTATCTCTTTCTCTATTGCACTCATGCTAATATTCGTCGCGCGCGGAGCTGCCGACTCGAGCTGCCGACTTCTTTGACTGTATACGAGGTCTGTCCCAAAAGTATCCGACCTACCTCGATTTCTCAGCGCTTGATTTATTCTTCGTCATCCGGGGGGTGGCATCCTTCAAAGTGGTCCCCATTTGATTGAACAAGACGCTCATATCAATGTTTCCACTTATTAAAGCACTCTTGAAAGTCAGACTTCGGAATCGCCTTTAGTGCATTCGTCGCATTAGTTTCAACAGTCTGTTTATTGTCGAATCGATGTCCTTTAAGCGGCATTTTCAATCGAGGAAACAGCCAAAAGTCGCAGGGAGCTATATCAGGACTGTATGGAGGCTGGCGGAGCTGCGCAACACTGTGTTTCAATAAATACTGCTGCACAAGGTTTGATGCGTGCGCTGGAGCATTGTCGTGATGAAGAAGCCAGTCACCGGTTTCCCAAAGTTGCGGTCATTTTCTCCGTAATCTTTTCAAAACTTCAACGTAATACTCTTTATTGATTGTCTGGCCTGTAGGGGCATATTCGTGGTGCACAACGCCCTCATAATCGAAAAAAACAATCAACATTGACTTGATGAACGAGGATCACTGTCAACAGATGTGCGGCCACTTTTGAACCGCCTATACCACTCTATTATTTGGGTTTTGCCCATACACTCATCTTTAGGCCTTTTGCAACATTTCAATAGTTTCCGAACAACTTTTACCAAGATTAAAGCAAAATTTTATGCAAATTCGCTGTTCGGTTCGTTCTGCCATTTTTAGCAATAAACAAATTGCGACGAACGCAAAAAAGTCGTTGTAAACAAATACACGCTGCGCGGGAACTAAGGCGTTTCATCGGTATCTCAGGCTACTGACGAGAAGGTTAGGAGTTGCTGGTGACGTTCGTACCCTCCAGAGGTCGCCTGAGTCTCCCCGCGCGAAGATATGAACGTAGGTCGGATACTTTTGGGACAGACCTCGTAGGTTCATAGCTTCCCATATCATTTTTTCCCCTGCTTTGTATATTGGTATTACTTCAGCCTCCTTCAGCATATCTGGCAAAATTGATGTTTCGATACAGCGAATTATTACACAAGCCAAAGTGTCTGCCATAGTTGTAGCTATAGTTTTCAATGCCTTTGTATTAATATTATCTATACCACCTTTTTTCAGTTTTAAATTGTTTATTATCTTTATAATTTCATATTCGTTTGTAGGCTCTATAAAGATTGTTTTTGGATTACTTGTAGGTAGTTCTAATTTTTTATGTTTTGGTATCTTTATTTTCTTACTCAGTGTTTCTCCAAGTTTGCAATAGTACTTATACATTTTGTTCGAAATTTCTTTCTTACTTTTAATTATTCTATTATCTTCAGTTTTCAACTGAGTAATAGTAGTATCGTTTCTGATTCTATTTTTTCCAATTTTATTATTTATACAAGCCCAGAGTTTTCTTGGCTTATTTCTATTAATGTCTATTGTTTTCTTATCATATTCTATTTTTGCTGCTTTAATGACCTTATCTAGAGTTTTAACAAATTTTTTGTAATTGTCTTTGAGTTCATCATTATCTGGATTATGTTTTAGTCGTTTGTATAGTATTTCTTTTGTATTACAAGAGTTCAATATTGCTCTTGTTATCCAGTCTTTCCTGAGGGTTTTCTTGGACTTGCGCAAATTTGGTTTTTTGTATTTTGATTTTTCAATGCAAATTTTAATTTCTTTTATTATTTCCTTAATAGTTTCATTTGCATCTTTTGTATTTTTAAATTTTGACCAATTTATTTTCATAGCATTATTGAATATTTTTTTGTAATTATAATAATACCTGTCAATTTTTGTCTCTTTATTTGAGTTAGATCTACCATTTTCTATTTCTAAAAATAATGGATAACGATCAGTTATGTGCACCATAAGTGTTAGTGATTTAGTGATGAGGAAGTCTGTTTTGATAAAAATGTTATCTATATACGTTCCTTTATCCGTAGTTATACTTGATGGTCTTGTTGTATTTGTAAATCGTGGGAGAAAATCTTTTTCCAATAGGTTGTTTAAGAAAGCAACGCTGATAGCATTATAATCCTGTATATTTCGATTAAAATCGCCAATTATAATATGATTTTTTGCTTTACTTTTTTGTTCTAAATAAGTTTTATAATTCAGTACAATTTAGTCCGTGTGATCTATATAGAGATGAAATTTCTAGTTGTTTATTATCATTTAATGTAATTATAGTGTTTGATATTTTTAGTTTGCCTATTTCTATCGTTTCATTAGTGTGTATAATATTTTCTTTTACGTATACCACTAAACCATTATTTTTATTAATTTTCCCTTAGTTATAATATAATTTGTAGTCCTTAATTCTATAATACTGATAATGAGATAAATTCCATACCTCTATACATACAATAATATATGGTTTTATCTTAAGACTTTTAATAAATATTTGAAGCTTTACAAAATTGGGATTTAGGCTTCTAATATTTAAGTATAAAATCAAACTATTGTTACTATTTCTTTCTTTGTTAAAAGTTTCAAGATCCCTATATAATATCTCTTGTTTGTGAATGCTATTCTGTATTTCTTCAAGTTTATTTGTGCTTCCATTATGTAGTTGCTGTTGGTTCTGGTGTAGGTTCTGGACTTGTTGATAATGTTAGTTGTTCTTTGTTTTGTTTTTTTGTAGGGGAATTGGCTGCACATATTTTATTTACTATACTCTTCACTGATTTCACCTGCCTTTGGTAAAGTAGTTTATTAGTTTGTATATTACGTATTTGTTGTAGTGCACTTGATTCATCCCATGCCGGTAATGTAGGCGCGACTGGGTAATCAATAGAGTTAATATATTTTTTTATTTTATTTTGAAGTATACTACACTTGAGTCTGTCTGTTATTAAGTGTTTCGTTGGTAAGCTTGTTCTGTATTTAGAATTGTTATAATTACAGTTAACACATTCCTTTTTGGTACTTTTACATTGACTCACATTGTGTGAGTCAGAGCACTTAATGCATGCAGAATCATTTCTACATTTGGTTTTCACGTATAAACTTGTAAATTTCTGGTGATACTTCCATTAGAACTGTACTGGTTTCGTTTCTTTTATTAATGTACATGTGCAGTACTGAGCCATTGTTATTAAATTGCTTGAAATTACTTTCATTGATATCATTTTCTATATCCTGTTCTTCCATATTTGTAGTATTGTTTATACCGATAATTTTTATTTTTGGATTACCTTGTTGTTCTATCTTGATTTCACAATTTATTAGGTTATCAATTAGAACAGTCTCCGCTGCTTCTAGACTTTTCATATTCATACAACTAATTTCTATTTCTTTATCATTCTTCTTTTCTTTATCATCAAAGTGAAACTATGTGAATTTTTTTAAGTTTTGAATTTTTATAGCTGTAGTTGTTTAAGGGGTTATATCCCCTTATGCTCTAAAAAGCAAGGCTTTGTTAATTATTTTTTTTAAAGGACATTTGAGATTATCTACATGAGTTTTGCTAGTGAAGTACACATGAATATATTTTTAGAATTTTTTTTCGCGAAATGGCGATTGTTTTAACAAAAAATCGTGTTTTCGACGAAAAAAATCAACTTAAATTGTTTATAACTTTTTTCTTGTTAATTAATCGCTAAAATCTCTGTATACTTCACTAGATAATCAAAAAATGAAGCTACTGTTAAAATTTTAAGTTAATCGGATGTAAACTTTTTGAGTTCTACTGCTTGCCGATTTTGAAAACATGGTTTCGAGAAAAACGCGTTTGAAGTTTCAAAATGCTATAAATCTTAAGAATCCCAAAAATATAGTCCATAATAATTTTTTTACCTTCAGTCTACTATCCCTGCACCATATAATTGTCCTTCTAGGGCCTTCATTTCCTCTTCTTCTTTTTTTTGCCTGATGTAATGCTGCGCCTGGCCTCTTTCGCGATATCGGACATACGATGCTCAGCGGTTTTGACGCGATTGGCGTCCATTTCCACGCAAAACTCGTACATGTTTGGTCCAACAGTCAACCCAAGAGCATCGTAAACGGCAAACAGACCTGAGAAGCGGTCATTGAAGATAATAACGGCTACGTCAGTCGCAATGTCAATTATAGTCTTACCGCTTGACACCGTCTTTGGAGCAATTGACCATACCACAGCATTAATCGACTCGTTATTGTTCTGAGTATGCGCACCCAAGCAGCGTGACAGAAGGTTGTCGGAGCTGAGTTCATTATAAATGGGTTTTATTGCGTTAAAAACATCCTCATGCATTGGACTCTTGTGCTCGTACGTTGCAAGTGTACCAAGCGCTGTACTGCGCTACCAAGAACACCAAGAGTCTACTCCGACGGGACACTTCTCGTGCTGTGTATTCTCCTTCGTCGACATTTTATGAAGTAACGTTGCCCAAATTTCATTCCGCATTTTTTCGACTGAATCGTAGTTTCTCCTAATAGCAAGTCCATAATAAATAGAAAGTTCATCAATTAACTTTCCGGTCAACTTTCCACGGCCGCCAAGACCTTTCATTGTTTTTTTCAAATTGCGCAGACGCGTTCCCATGCGCTTCTGAACGTGTCCGGCACATTCTTTTTTTCGACGATGAAATCTTTATAAGGTTCTGAGTCGACTATACCTTTATATGTTTTTGAATCGCCGTCTCCGATATATTTCAAATATTTGATATTATGAAGTTTTTCTGAGCGTTTGAACATTTCTATAACTGCGTTGATCTCCATTTTCCCGGCACTAACTTCATGGTTGGCATCACAGTTCTATTTGTGTGAAGGGTATACCTCTTCGTATTCAGCAGTACCTTCTTTTTTTGCCAATATTCACACACTTTACAGTACTTAGATTTTACTCACACATCCAATACCTTGCCAGTGTACCAACCAACCAAAGTCACCAATCCGAACAAAGACGTAAACCCTCTCTTTCGCCAAGATCCATCGCCTGACACCGTAAGACCTTCTTTTTCACCTCGTTCGATAGAAATTTCTTTTTCTTTAATCGCTGATTTTTTCGTAGATATAATTCGAACAGATGAAGTAGCAGTGGCGATATTAGATATGATCTTACTGTAAGTTGTTTGAAAAACAGGCTTTGCAAGATCCATCATAGAGCAGAACTTTTTTATACCGTTGATGCCTATGATACGCATAGCTAAAATAATACGGCAGTTGATCTCATAAGCACGACCATTTATTGTAGGACAGCTGTTAATATCAGCATCACCACAGTTCTAACAAGATACAATAATTTTGAAGCCTAGTCCACGCTTGTTCGATTCTAAAAACCGCACGTCACCATTACATTTTTTGCATACTACTAATTCAGAAAGAGCAGTAAATACTGCGAAAAAATTGATGAAACAGTAGCCGAAATTATTATCAACATCGCGGTCACGGTCTAAATCAGTAGTTTTCAATTTCTTAGCCGAGGTACTAACGTGCTCCGAATCGCCTTCGAACGAATGGCGGTTAGGCGGGCGTCGATTACTAATTTTACTCCGTTTTGTACTTGTACTTCTTGTTTTACTACCTTTGCGGCCACTGTACACCTTTTCACTCACAAATAAGTACTTGTAAATATAATTCACAGTTAAAAAGTAAAGTAAAACTCAAAATAACAACGTAAACAACGAGAACGGCTGATCGACTAAACACAGGGCAAGTGTGAGTAAACACGTGTTGTAAAGACGCTGTAACCGTCGTAATGTCATGTAGCGACCTCTATAATTCAAATTTAAAACACAATATCAATCGTAGGTAACTTCTACTAATTTCCAAAGCCGCGAAATTCAAAAAAGCGAGCATCGCTAAAATAAGCGAAAACTGTGATTTTGGAGCATCAAAGCTGTCTGGAAAAAATTGATTTAAAAAAATATTGAGTTTAAATCGGTACTTGGGCGTTGTAGATTTTGATTCTAGGATTTTTTTGACAAGATTTAAGCCAATAAAAAAAATGGAAAAAAACAAAAAAAATTGGGAGATATAACCCCTTAAGAACTGTATGATCTACGTGTCATTCAAATTTGGTGAAATTTGCACACAATATAGATTTTTTGTCTTTAATCGATTACCATTAAAAAGAAGTATGATTTCTAATAACTCACGGATTTTAAATATTGTAATTTGAACCATTTTTCGATCTTTAGGGGCCTGTTATACGTTCTTATTCTCTAGCCACTGTCAAAACAGAGTTTAAATAATAATTTAAAAATTTAATTACAGGTAAATATAAAATAACATAAGAAAAGGTAAGCGGATTCAAACACTCTGTCATCTTATCTCGCTCTGTGCTCGAGATTATCGCTGCTACGTGATACTTCACTGTCTACCGTTTTTTAAAAACTGTGGAGTTTTAAAAATGTCTACATTTTTTAACGGGAATTGTTATGGTACATCAACTAAAACTTCTGTAAATATTAAAGATATCGCGAAAATAATAGAATTTTGGTTCTGTTACGGGAAGAAGAAATGGGAGAACGCGATTGAAATGCTACAGCTTATACACGTGACTCTGTCGTCTATTTTTCTTTTAAATCTGAAGTTTTTAAATGTAGATTCATCGTCGCTCTATCCCGCTTTATGAATTGAAGAAGTTCTATAAAAAGTTTTCTCACGGTTATTTGTCAGTGTAATGAGTTATGTCAACCTAAAATGTTTGGCGCATATGTAATACTAAGAGATTCACTGTAAGTAAAGAAAATGTTGCTGCATAAGATAAGTAAAGCAAAATGTGTCAGCACAAAAATAGTGTGGCCAAGAAAGAATAAAGGACTACAATTCAGTGCTCGTCACGCGCGGTGCCCTTACAAGTGTAAAATGTAGTTCGCAGAGGTTGAAGAGTTTGTGTTGGAAAATGGGATAAATTTGTGGTATTGGGAACCCCAGCTTGTATCCAGTAAACATTCAGGCTATTCGTCGCTGTTTGAGGAGGAGGAGGAGGAAGACGAAGAGGGGGGCTCAGATTATGTGGAGACCAGGTCCACTACAATATCGTAGACGGTTTTTTCATACCTCTACGTTTCTGGGTTGGAGCTGCAGAAGAAGCAGAAGAAGAAGACTAATGTGTCAGACATTTGAAATTAAGAAAAAATCATATATTGTTTAAAAGGTGTGTTTAAACATAGTATAAAATTTTTAAAAACAGTGTATATAAATTTTACAACCAGTGATTTAGTTTTGAAAATGATTGAAACTGTGTCAAGTTCCAAAAATCGAATTAATTAATAGGTAAAAAAACTACATTTTTTAGTAATGATTTGTTTTAAATGATTTGTCAGTTTTAAAATATAATGCGACGAGAAATTCTATAATATTATATATTTACTTCTTGCATTGTAAATATATACATATATTTATTTATTTATAATATATATATATATATATATATATATATATATATATATATATATATATATATATATATATATATATATATATATATATATATATATATATATATATCGTGGTGAGCGGCTGCTGGATAGATAGATAGATAGATACGATTTATTTTGTCATTTGGCAAAAATACATTACATACTTTGTTATTTTGTCTTTACATTAAAATCTTTGATCACTATCACATGTCGTCAATATATAAATATGAGAATAATTGTTACACAATTTGTCATTATCTAATATATCACAGTATGTCAATATCACAGTTTCATAACAATTTCTGGCGGTTCACCCATTTTTGCATACCTGTACATCCATCACGTCACAATTTAAAAACAATTACAGTCAAGCAGATACGTGCACTCATCACACACGCAGATAAATTCACTCACTCTTTATTAAAATATACGCTTTATATTTTATAAATTACAACATATTTCATGACTGAGAATATAAAACACGGGAGAACGGATAAATTAAAATAAAAAAAAAATAAGAAGATAAAATTAATAAACTAACAAACAAACAAACAAACAAACAAACAAACATACAAATAAACAAACAAACAAACAAACAAACAAGCAAGCAAGCAAGCAAGCAAGCAAGCAAGCAAGCTAGCAAGCTAGCAAGCAAGCAAGCAAGCAAGCAAACAAACAAACAAACAAACAAACAAACTAACAAATAAATAAATAAATAAATGAATGAAAATAACTACCCATGTATTTCTCTGTCGTCATGAAAAATGTCAAATTAATCACCGTGCGGTTGCCTGAGATGCCGTTTTAAATTTACATAAGGTCGGCAGATACCTCACACTGCAAGGGAGGGAGTTCCAGAATCGCGACCCATGGGCTCTAAACGAGTAAAGACCTGTATCAGTGCGCGATCCCGGAACCGAGAGCTCTTTAACACCATTTCTACTGGAAGTCCTGGCCGTCTTTTTTCCAAAGAGAGCCGAGAGGTACAAAGGTTGTCTCACATTTATTACTGTGTACAGTAACAGCCCCGCAAAGGACGCTCGTCATTCCGTTACAGTGAACCTGCCAAGATATTTCCTGTGAGGAGTGATATGGCACATTCAGTCAAAGTCCAGACGCATTGGCTCACTCCGACACTGCCGGCACTGCAGCCGACATGCGGCTTATACCCTCATGCAGATCCCGCCAGGCCACTTGAGTGTAGATTTGCAAGTCGTCTGCGTGTAGCAAGTGTTCAACATCACCACCAGTCAATACGTCCTGTATGTCATTGATGTACAAGCTGAATAGCAGAGGTCCCAAGACTAAACCCCGTGGCACTTCCAAATTAGTGGTCAACCAATTTGAGTCCCCACTGCTATTGATTACCTTTTGTTTACGACCAGTTATGTAAGATTTTAGCCACTAAAGTACAACCCTTGAAAAACCCATGCCAATAAGTTAAACAGTAACAGAATCGTCAGCAGTTTATTCTTATCGTTAATGCCAGTCCAAATATCCTCTGTTAACTTTATTAGTGCTGTTTCTGTGCTGTGATACCGTCGGAAACCTGTCTGCAGTGGATCAAGGATCTTTTTTCTGTGAATAAACTCCGTCATCTGATCATGGACTATCTTCTCCAGCACCTTGGAGAGGAAGCTCGGTAGTGTTATAGGGCTGAAGTCCGAGACCGATGATGGCACAGAGGTCTTCTTGAGCGGCACTAAATTAGCCCCCCTCCAAGCTGTTGGGAAAATTCTCGTAGATAAGAAGGAGTTAAAAATGCGCAAAATGTGATTACTAATGAAAGGAAGAGCTTTACCGATCTCGCTTTGGGGATACCGTTCTCACCTCTCACTTGTGACGAGAAATGGGCAACTGCCAGAACTAAATCTGATTGTCACAGTTTCAAATTTAAAGCCATCATCACTGGCGAAGTCCAAGGTGCTGCCCAAATTAACGCTACTTTCAGTCTGGGAGATCGATACACCCGCAAAGTGCGTGTATAGCTCATGCGGCGTGAAACCATGAAGCTCGTCTTGTGTCCTTGGCAGGAGTCCCAGGCCTTCAGCTCTTTCCAGATGTCCCTTTTGTTGTCTAGGGGATCAAATATTCTACCTTGAATGTATGCTTCTCGCTGAGACTTAATGCATTGCTTTACTCTTGTAGCAAGGGCGTGGTACTCCTGCCTAAAAGTTTCATCCTTGATCCGTACGTACCGTCTCCGTGCAGTGTCGCGTTTCTTGAGCAAAAGTGCTAGCTCAGCATCAACCCATGGAGGATTAGCCTTGTTTTTCGGCGTGAATTGTTTTTCAGAAGCTAACATAACAATAACCTCCAATACGTTAACACCGAGGCACTCCAGCAGTCCGTCAACGTCATTATCGTCGGTGCAATCAAACGGCGACCAATCACAGATTGTCAAATGTGATGGTTTCGGAACTAGGTTAGCTCCGTATGTAATTTCAACGTCTATAAGATTATGATTGCTCGTGAATGGTGCCATCTGATTGCATGAGTCAAGTACTACATCATTTTCATCTGTCATCATAACGTCAATCCATATGTGAGAATTTTCAAGGTGATGAGTCGCACCATGGTCAATTATTTTTAAGTTAAGGTCAGCTGCCAGTCGCCTGACATATTTAGCATCCGCAGACATCTTAAGGAGATTCACGTTCAGATCGCCCATAATAATTTTATGATTAGAATCCTGAGTATGTAATGTTAGCTTATCTATAAGATCGGACTTTTGTAAGAAGGGAATGTGCGGCGGCCTATATATGAGTGCTACAAGGAGTGAGTGGTGGTCACACGATTGTATATTGCACATAATATATTCCGAGATTCCTGGTGTGCCTGCTTGTTTTATCTTGGAGACGCATAGTATACTGGCTTTAAAAGAGTTTTGCACATAAAGTAATAGCCCACCCCCAAAATCATTCCTATCTAGTCTAGTTATTGAGTAGCCGTTGATTTGAACGCGAGCATCCTCGACTTTAGGTGAAAGGTGCATCTCGGCAACTCCAAAAAGGTGGTAGGAGGAACCAGTCAAAAGATGTTGGCCGATTATCTTATTGTTACATCCAAGTAAGATAACATTGATAACTCCTACTCTCAATCCTCACACGGTACCCTCCTCTCGCGCTTCATTGACTTAGTGATGCCTTGTCTGCGTTTATAATGTTTGACTGAATGTTTGATGCCGGTTGAGCAATTTTCTGCTCCGATAAGGCTCTTACAATCACGTTGTTTGTCTGGTAGCGCGGGTTTGTTGGAATATAAAAAATAGATTGATTGTAGTTCGGCAGCATTTGTGAAAACATGAGAGATACCACCGTCCCGCATCTTGACGAGGAAACGTCACCCCCCCCCCCCTGTGCCAAACGTACTTGAAACCAAGAGTTTTAGCTTGCATTCATAAACTCCTTTAGCTTAGGAAGGTGGTACTGTCTAACATTTCATTAAAAAATATTTTTACTCCTGGTCAAGATACGTTACGTCAATATCGCCCAGGTGATAATTAGTAATAGTGTGCTTAGCACGCATAATACTATCTACTAAGTCGACTCGATAGAGGGTAACAACCCACGGTGAACGTCTACGCTCGCTTTTGTCTGCTGCCGGTGTAATAGGTCGCATGTTGTCCGACCGGAGCAAACGGGTACGTGTGATATCCTCTTTTTTTAAGATTAGTAGTACCTTAACTAAAATTCCATGTACAATGGCTTCATGCTTGCTCGTGTCTCCCTCAAATATACAAGAAATTATTAATTTGTCATTTTACTTGGGTTGGATACCTTCTCATTTGATAAGAGGATCCGACTGCTACGTGTCGAACGAGTAGCTTTTTTCTGCTTATTAATATTGGTAGTTATCTCTAACGGGGAGACCGCATTAGTGTTTATAATAGTAATATCACGTTCGTTTAGAACCTCTTTAATATTCGTAGTTGTTACGCTTTCGTCATTATTCCCGTCATTATTATTATGATTTAAACTCATAACATTGATTTCTTCACTTGTGAGTGTGCCAATATTTATATTATTTATTTCATTTAATGATGTTTCACTAGTATCTGTTATTTTATTTTTAGCATTATTAAGTTCGCTCGTAACCTTACTACAGTGATTTTTAAATTTATCAATTAATTTTTCTTCTAGATCTATCTATTTTCTTTTTAAGAATAAGTTTTCATTATTAATGTCTTCTAAGTGCTTACAGTGCTTTGCATTTACCTGCAAAAACTTCATCAGATGGGAGTTCTGCTGAGATAATCGCGATTCGATTTTTTCCACCTTAGATTCTATGCGACCGACCAATCCCTGTATAGCTGATAAGGGCTTTAGTCGGTTAGTAATAGCATCGAACTAAATACTATTTTAAGTGGTCTGTATTGCACTTATTCGTTATTTAAGATCTCTAGAAACTTGAATATTTCATCGTTTTGACATTTTAATTGAAAAATTAGAAAAGTATTCGAAAAATTGTTGAGGTCGAGCACTTGCCTATATCTGTGTATGTATGTACAAGTGAACTCATGTTATTAAACAGATAGTACATTTTTTATAAATCTAGCAAGTGTAAATTAATGAATAAATGTACAAAGTCTCTCTCACACTGTGTCGACTCCCTGTCGACTCTCGATCTCCTAAAATATTTTCTCTCTGCCTCTCTCTCTCTCTCTCTCTAGATTATTGTTCCGTGGTTCACCTTGATGTGTCTGATGAGCTCGAGACGAAGTTGCAACGACTTCAAAATTCATGTGTGAGATACATATGTGATGTTAGAAGGGATGAGCACATCACTCCTCACAGGAAATATCTTGGCTGGCTTACAGTAAAGGAAAGAAGAGCGTACTTTGTGGGGTTATTATTGTATAGGGCAATAAATATGGGACAACCTCCGTACCTTGCGGCTCTCTTTGGTAAAAACACAGCTAGGACTTCCAGTAGGAGCGGTGTGAAAGAGCTCTCGGTTCCGGGTTCGCGGACTGATAAGGGTCTCTATTCGTTTAGAGCCCAAGGTTCGCGATTCTGGAACACCCTCCCCTGCAGTGTGAGGTATCTGCCGTCCTTATGTAAATTTAAAACGGCATTAGGCAGGCACCTCAGACAACTGCACGGTGAGTAAGTTGACATTTTTTCATGATGACGGAGAATTCACATACATGGGTAGTTATTTATTTATTTATTGACTTATTTATTTGTTTATTTATTTATTTATTTAATTATTTATTTATTTATTTATTTGTTTATTTATTTATTTATTTATTTATTTATTTATTTATTTATTTATTTATTTATTTATTTATTTATTTATTTATTTATTTATTTATTTATTTATTTATTTATTTATTTATTTATTTATCTATCTATTTATTTATCTATTTATTTATTTATTTATTTATTTATTTATTTATTTATTTATTTATTTACTTAATTATTTATTTATTAATTGTATCTTTTTATTTTTTTTATTTTAATTTATCCGTTCTCCCGTTTTCTGTATTCTTAGTCGTGAAAAATGTTGTAATGTACAAAATATAAAGAGTACATTTTAATAAAGAGTAAATATATCTGCGTGTGTGATGAGTGTATGTATCGGCTGAATTATAATTGTTTTTAAATTGTGACGTGATGGATGTACGTGTATGCAAGAATGAGTAGACTTCAGAAATTGTTATGGAACTGTGATATAAACAAACTGTGATATTAGATAATGACAAATTTGTGCAACAATTTTTATCTTTATACACTGACGAACTGTGATAGTGATCAAAGACTTAATGTAATGACAAAATAACAATTTTTATGTAATGCATTTTTGCCAAAATTGACAAATAAATCGTATATCTATCTATCTATCTATCTCTCTTGACTCTGGATCTTCTAACGTATAATAAGTGTACATATACAACTCCTATTTTTGACCTTACTTTCGGCCGTCAAAACGTGACCGACCCGACGGGTTCAAAAGAGGTCATGTTTTGACGACCGTAAGTGAGGTCACATCTACTATCGAGGTCAGCAAATTATGACCTTCTTTGACTGAAACAACTTTTAAATGGATCAATTTAAATGAAAAAAATTTTAAAAATTAAATGAAAAACACAAATGGCTCTTCAAAACACCTTCAACATGGAAATCATGGTTATGGCAGGGGTCAGCAACTTATGGCCTCCTTCGACCGAACTGCTTTTTAATTGGGTCATTTTAAATAAAGAAATGAAAGCATTAAATGAAAAACACAAGTTGACTTTGAAATCACCTAGAAAATTGAGGTCAAGGCAAAGGTCACGGTCAGCAACTTATGGCCTCTTTCGACCCAAAAAACTGTTAATTGGGCTATTTTAAATTAAGAAATGAAAGGATTAAATGAAAAACACAAATTTCCTTTCAAATCACCTTGAAAATGAAGGTTAAGGTCACGGCCAATGTCAGCAACTTACGGCTCCCAATAACCCAAACAACTTTTAATTAGGTAATTTTTGGAAAAACCATGATTTACCAGCTTTCTTGCACCAAACAGAGATTTGACCTCTAAATGATCCCTAGGAGTCACTTTGATCCCTAAAATGGGTAGATAGCTTATCGTAGAATTTTGTGCTCTTAATACATTTAACATTTAATAATTTGTATTTAATTTTCGTAGGAACTTTTCGATTTTCGAAAAACCCAAATATACTAAATATTAACCAACATAAATAGCAGATTAAAAATAATTATTATTTTTAATACAAGAAAAAAAGTACATTCAACGTTTATTTTATAACTTTAATACACGTTAGACCCATCCGATTTCCGTAAATGTACAGATATACAAATACTCTGTCAGCATAAAAAACACATTAAAAACATACTGTTACTTTATTTATTAAATATTATGATATAATACTATTATTATTACCTCCAATACACGAAGTGAAATATATTTTACACTTATTTTATGTCTTTAATTCGCGTTAAATATTTCCAATTTTCATAAATACCCAGATATTCAAAATGCTAATTCAACATGAAAAACGTCCATTCAAATTATAAAATCTATGCTAAGTGGATATTTTCTTTTATGGCAAAAAAGAATGACCACAGAAAAAAACAAAATGAAATACAAAAAACAATAAAAAATTTAACTGGATAAAATAATAAAGAAATACTTGAGAAAAACTGTAGGATAAACAACAAAAACCATAATCGGACAACATAAGAAACTCATTAAAAACATTAAAATATGCTAGAAGAACATTTTCTATTTTGTAAGATAATAATGACTACAAAAATAAACAAAATGAAATGAAAAATAACATTCAACATTTTATCCACGTTGTTACGTCTCCGTATATTATGAATGCGTGAACGTATACATTCATGCGACGGTTGTCGAAACCGCGTTTTCATAATTATTTTTTTTTCTTTCTTCCTCGGTCCTCTCTTTTCCTCTTTTCGTACACAAGCACGCCTGTCTTGACTTTGAGAGGGTTCGACAGCTGCAAGTCAGCACAGAATCTTTCCCAGGGTCAAGACGAGTAATCTGTGTGGTGCATATTCAAAACACTACGGATCCGATAAGCAATTCGAAACCGAGGGTTGAGAGTAATAAAACTGCACGTGTACGGACTGATAGAAAGGCGGTCCTGGGAAAGCGTCTAGAGCAGCGTCTCGAGTCGGCGACAGACTTATCATAAAAAAATAAGCTTGGCCGATTATTAGGGACCTTACGCTCCCTATCTCTCACCACCCGCTTGCTCGAGCCGCTCGATTGCGTAAACACGCCGAAACTGCAATCTATGCGTACTGACAAGAAAACCGTTAGCTGTGCGTGGCTATTGGACCCCCTCATTCCGGGTAAATTCCATTGCTACAGTACAATCTCTACCTTTTTCCATTTTTAACATTATTTTTATTATTTAAATATTATTATCAAAAAAATCACTTTTTTCTCTTTAATTCAGTAAATTAAATTATATTTTTACTTTCAATGTACTGTAGCAATGCAAGGTACACTCGGCCCAAAGCGCATAGAGATATCATTCAAGAATAAATACATTATTATTTAATATTTAACAAATATCTACGTTATATCTAAGAACTTAGGATTAACTAACGAACACGCAATGCAAATAAGTTTATATTTAGTTCTATTAATCAAGCTTTGCGTATGCATTCGCAATAGTAGTTCATGTAAAATATTATGAGCCATCGAAATAATTAGTAATTTTAACATCGTTTTATAAATTTAAGCGCAGATAGAGAATAAATCGAGGAAAATTTACATTACTCCATAAATAATTATTTTTAACGTAGATTAAGTAAGTGATAGATATTTTACAAAACTATAAGAAATACAAATATAATATTAAAATGTCTAGCAAATATAATTAAATAATATTATAATGACTCAATTTAGCATTGAAATATTTTTTATTATATAAAAGCATGTTTAACATAGGAATAATATTATCACATTATATTATAAATAGACTGCGGTGTATTTTTATTAATATTGTTTAGTTTAAATTTTATAATCGTTAAGGAAATAAGAAAACAATATTATTTCATCGTAATGTTAATGTTAACGTTAAATTGGAAAGATTATAATTAAGAATAATGATAACTTTTATATCCATTTTTATATACAAGTACAATAAGTTATAAGTAAACATATATCAAATTGTTCATATATGTTATCTACGAATAAATGTTAAATTTAAGTTTAAACTATAATGTTTAGTAACCATGTATTAATGAACGATCTTCTCTCACTATCTA
The DNA here is from genome assembly GCA_949152435.1 of Gastracanthus pulcherrimus. Taxonomy (NCBI): domain Eukaryota; kingdom Metazoa; phylum Arthropoda; class Insecta; order Hymenoptera; family Pteromalidae; genus Gastracanthus; species Gastracanthus pulcherrimus. The sequence continues at coordinate 98,554,655 of OX424575.1, read as the reverse complement.
ATGATCTTCTCTCTCTCTCTGAACGAACTCCTCCCTCTCTACCCCTACTCCGGAAAAGAAGAGGAAAGGATCCACCACCGAAAATCGATAGGAAAAGAGAAGGAGGGGCTTGGAAGGAGGCTCTGGAAAGCTATCGCTCTCCCTTTGGCTGCCGGTCCATCGCGCAGAGCCAATTAAGGGTACGCTTTCCCGATTAGGCCAATGACAGTGAGGCCCGATTTTCTCCTCCTACGCATGAGAATCTAGAGGGTTAGGGTAAGAGAAGAAAATGTAAGTAAATTATAATTGGATGGACCGGCAGCCAAAGGGAGAGCGATAGCTTTCCAGAGCCTCCTTCCAAGCCCCTCCTTCTCTTTTCCTATCGATTTTCGGTGGTGGATCCTTTCCTCTTCTTTCCCGGAGTAGGGGTAGAGAGGGAGGAGTTCGTTCAGAGAGAGAGAGAAGATCATTAGATAGTTTTTGGGACTTACAATTTTTTTTTGTGGGGCTGTGTTATTGATACATTAAATACGTAACAAATATATGAAAATAAAAAATTAAATATCTAATATTATTTTTATTTTAGATGGAGTAGGAAGACTTTGAAGCCGATTTGGATGTGCTGATGGGGTTAGTGATGTATATAATTATAAGAGACGGACTCACATGCCACATTAAAACATAGGACGAACCGGAGGCATCTGAAATCTGCCCGATTTGTGGCTCAGAAAAAGATACGCCGGCCCCCGCTACCGTAAATACCGAGTTGATCTCTGCTGCCGCCACTCCGAATCTCTCGCTCCTGCTACTGTCGACGACGTTACAGTGTATTTTTGCGCGTAAAATTTACAAATGAGCGATTTTTCTGATTTTTCAGCTAATAAGTGCTTTTTTTATTTATATACGTCCGTGACCGCTGATGCAACTCGGTCAAGTTGACCGGCGAGGACAAGAGCTACAAAAAGTCGAGTGGCGTTTTTGTCCATTTTGAAAATGGCGGCTTCAAAATGGCGTTAAGCAACCCTAAAACGTGAAGAGTACAGATAAAAATGCCCGTAAAAAATTTAAAAAAATAATCACGTTGGACTTTTTTTTACTCAAATTTTAGCTACCACTCATACTTCAAAAAATAACGTGGTAGGTTACCGAAATCCAACATGGCGGATCCAATATGGCGGCTAATATGTCGATATTTTTAAAAATCAACCGAATTGGCCCAAATTTGGTATATGGGGGTTTTTCTGGTTGCTGATGATGAATTTAAGGTCAAATCTGCAGAATTTATAATGGCGGATCCAATATGGCGACTAATATGCCGATAAGATATGGTTTTTACTCCCGCCGTTTATTTATGTATCCATGATTTCTTCACAATGACATTATTCATTTTTTTTAAATTTGTATACCTTATCAGCATATTAGTTGTTACTTTTAGTGGCATTTTTAGTTCCAATATGGCCGCTAGAAACTCGTGACTCATACTTTTTTTACGATAACGATTATAAAACCAGCTACATGAAACCGATTGAGGTCCATGGTGCCTTAAATAAAAGGTCTTGGAATCAACTTTCAGAAGACGTATAAAAAATTTTTTTTGTTATCATAAAATCCAATATGGCGCCAAAATCACGTGACATAGGTAGTAATTCACCAAAATCGATTACAAATAACTTTTTTAGATACGCTCACGTCTCGAAAACGCTTGAATCAATGATTTCGAAATGCTGTTCGTAAGTATATTATTTTTTTAAACATATTAGTGCCCTTGGTCACGTTACAAAACTGATTTTTCATCAAAATAGCCAAAAAAAGCACTTTTTCGAATTCTACAGCTCTCTCAAAGAGCTTGAATGGTAAATGTTGAATGTTTTTATAAGCATCGTATAGTATCTTTGTTTTAGCTACTCCCAAGTTCCAATATGTCGGTGTAAACTATATGATATAGGCCTTTTGGTACTAAAATGTATGAAAACAAATTGAAAATGTGAAGAAGTCTATAAAGACACCAGGCGGGAGTGGAAGTTTGGAGTGAGATTGCATATTGAGCCAATTTCAAAATAAATGTTGTAAATCAATTGTTCGTTAAATAAATTGATTTGCGCTATGAGGATAAAATTTGTATTTTACCGGTTTTGGATTAAAAAACAATATAACTTTGTTTATTTACAAATCAAACCTTAAGCCTTAGAAGCATAGTGGCCCCTTGTAGGGACTACCAAAATAGCTTTCTATTTTTATTTATAAAAAACGTATTTACGTATATTTATTCAAGGTGATGGTCTTTACTGATAGGTAAGACGATTCTCTACAATTCTACCGTATGTAATTTGTTATTTTATTTGTTATTAAATTGTTATAAATAAACAATTTGCAAAAATTGTGTTTTTTTTTTAGAAAAAAAATCATTTTTGAGCTTATTTTCTGTTCGATTTTTATGAAAGTTAGTTCCTAGAGGTTTTTGGGGTTGCTGATAAAGAATATGCTATCAAAAATTTGATTTTCTAAATCCAAGATGGCGATTTCAAGATGGCGGACACAAATTTTTTGAAATTAAGTATATTTTTATCTAAAAACGTTATTTGGGGGTTTTTGAGGTCGCTGATTAAGAATATGCCATTAGAATCTTGATTTTCCAAATCCAAAATGGCGGATTCCAACCCCTGAGTTATAACAAAGATACTATACGGCGCTTGTAGAAACATTGAATATTTACCATTCAGGATCTTTGAGAGAGCTGTAGAACTCGAAAAAGTGCCTTTTTTGGCTATTTTATTGAAAAATCAGTTTCATCACGCGACCAAAGGCACCAATATTTTTAAAAAAATAATAAGCTTAGGAAGAGCATCTCGAAATCATTGATTCAAACGTTTTCGAGACGTGAGCATGTCTAAAAAAGTTATTTGTAATCGATTTTGGTGAATTACTACCTATGTCACGTGATTTTGGCCATCATATTGAATTTTATGGTAACAAATAAATTTTTTTTATACGAATTCCGAAAGCAGATTCCAAGACCTTTCATTTAAGCCACCATAGATCTCAATCGGTTTCATGTAGCTGGTTTTATAATCGTTATGGTAAAAAAAAGTATGGGTCACGAGCTTCTAGCGGCCATATTGGAACTAAAAATGCCACTAAAAATAGCAACTAATATGCTGATAAGGTATACAAATTTTAAAAAATGAAGATTGTCATCGTGAAGAAATCATGGATACATAAATAAACGGCGGGAGTAAAAACCATATCTTATCGGCATATTAGTCGCCATATTGGATCCGCCATTTTAAATTCTGCAGATTTGACCTTAAATTCATCATCAGCAACCAGAAAAACCCCCATATACCAAATTTGGGCCAATTCGGTTGATTTTTAAAAATATCGACATATTAGCCGCCATATTCGATCCGCCATGTTGGATTTCGGTAACCTACCACGTGATTTTTTGAAGTATGAGTGGCAGCTAAAATTTGAGTCAAAAAAAGTCCAACGTGATTATTTTTTTTAATTTTTACGGGCATTTTTATCTGTACTCTTCACGTTTTAGGGGTGATTAACGCCATTTTGAAGCCGCCATTTTCAAAATGGACAAAAACACCACTCGACTTTTTGTAGCTCTTGTCAATACGAACATTTTAAGCTATTGATGGTTCTTCTACGCCTCTTCAAATTTTGGGCAAGGGGGGGCCATTCGTTCACAAAGAATGCCTCATATATATATATATATGGCAAATATGTCGGCCATGGCAAAAAACACGTACTCCGTACATTTATTTTTAAAGGCTTTCAGTAATCAAAAAAACATTGGATCAAAACGTTGCTGATCGATTTTCGAAATTATAACAGAAAAACGATAATAACTTTTCTTTTTTCAATAGCGAGAGTTAGGTTGTGGTTGGTGTACATATATATATATATATATATATATATATATATATATATATATATATATATATATATATATATATATATAGCATACCCCGTCACGGCTTCGCCCGTGCTAATAGTGCGTGGAACTCACAAGTAAATAATATCTATTATTTGACTTGGAGACTTGAAATTTTATAATATAATAAAATATATATGTATTATGGTTTAGATAAGAAATGATTTTACCCCTTTTGGGTAACCATAAATCCATAAATTGATATTTAGGTAGTTTCATATGCAACCTTTGGGGATAAAAATCGAATTCATAACTTTTGATATTTCGAAGATATCGATTAAAACGTAAAAACACGTTTACCTCCTTTTCACCCTCTTAGGGGTGTATGGAGGTAAAATCCGTCCTTATCTCACCCCTATACCATAAGACATATATACCACAAAAATCTCAAGTCTATAGATCCAAAGGTTTGGTCTGGACATTGATGAGTGTGTGAGTGAGTGAGTAAGTGAGTGAGCCAGTGAGTAGGTGTTTCGGACATCTTCTTTTATAGATATAGATTGATTAATAAATATTTATTTCGCTTCTTAATTATATTTAGTTGAAAATAAACCTGAAGAAATTTATACTTTTTCAAAAAATTCGCGTATTAATCAATTTAATCTTTTGTCTTCAATAAAATATTGTTTCGTTGGATAAATTAAAGAAATATAGTACAAAAATATTAGAACACATTTCACCCTTTTTCACCCCTTAGGGCTGGAATTTCGGCAAACCCAGAAATGGGTTGTTACATAATCGTATTTCTGATATTTTGCCGCAAGAATCAATTTAAAATCTTATTTTCTTGCAGAAATACAGTAGAAAAACATAAAATCACATTTCATCCATTTTCACCCATTAGGGGTGGAATTTCAAAAAACCCTTTATTATTGAGCACCTATCATTTAGTACGAAAATACCCACAATTTTTCAAGTTGATGGATCCAGTGGTTTTGGCTGAGCGTTGATGAATCAGTCAGTCAGTCAGTTAGGTCATGTTCTCATCGTAAAATACTCAAAAAACCAACGCAAACTATCAAAAATAATGCAGAATCACAGTGATATTACTCACGATTGGCTAGGGCTCTCAGACTTCTAATGCCTTCTTAAGGCTCTATCGCCTTTATATATATTCTACACTCGATTGTTTCACTTACGGGTAAGGCTCAGCGTAGCCATCTAGCGGCACTTTATCGGTACTATATACTTTACTATGTATCTGAGACAGGTATGAATCTACTTTGATTGGAGACCATAGTAAAAAAAAGAAAAAACACGTCATAACTCTTTCCACCGCCAGGAGTGGAATTTCATAAAACCCAGAAATCGTTCTCAATATAATCTCAAATTGATATGCCGCAAGAACCGTCTCAAAATCTTTTTTCACTGATGACGTATAGTAAAAAAACTAAACTTAACTAAAATGCCTACTATGTGGGTGGAACGTACCCACAAATTTTCAAACCGATCGGTCCAGTGGTTTTGGCTGGGCGTTGATGAATCAGTCAGTCAGGGCAAGTTCTTTTATGTATATAGATATCAGTCGATTCGGTGTTTCCTGTAGATTCAACATCTTTTTTCAGATTTTAAATTAGTGCAATATTTGTTTATTTAATAAACAAAATACTAAGCGATGTTCGGCTCTCATTATGAAACGCCGTTTTTTACTGGAACCTATGTTTCATAATACATACCCCTATTATGAAACATGATTAAATTGATATTTTAATACTATTTACTCGCAATTTTTTGCTGAAATTATCAATATAAGTAAAAAGTGGAATAATACAATGATAAAAATTCAAAAATTTTAATCTTAAAAACTCTAAATGATAGAAGAAAAGATAATTCAAAGAAGGCTACACTACATGTGGGATATGCTTATGTGTAGAAAAATTCACAACTCTCCCCTTCGCCTGTGCGCCCTGGAGACAGCCAAGGAATCTTGAGGAACTGGGGCTAGCTCTAAATGAGATATGGCACGAGATACCTCAAGACATGATAAGAGCTTGCATTAATATGCCTGCAAGATTAGCTGAGGTTATTCGACGCCGAGGTGGCAACACAAGATATTAAGGGCTTTCTGTACAATTAGTAATCGGCCCTTTTAAGCCCCCCCCCCCCCCCCCACACACACACGCACACACACACATAAATACATCCACACGCACACACACAAATACGCACACACGCACACCCACAAATACACACACATATGATAAGCTAAACGACTACCTCCTCGTGGTGCTTATTGGATAACGCTTAAGTCGACGGTAATATTCGTTTCGCTCGGATACGAGTTTTCCATTTGGATTTGATCAGAATCAACCAAGAAATAACATTCGAACCCGTGCATATGGCATTTTCAACCTGAGATATCGATCTCGAGTCATTCTACACCCCTGATTCAATCGTAGGGTGGATCAAAATTATTAAATTTTTCACGAAAAAACGCGTTTTTTTAATACAACTTTTAAAACGCTGTAAAATCGTCAAAAAAAATCATAGCGGATCAATTTTTTTTAAATTAAATGGAAAGTGTTGTACTTTAAGATGCAATGTTCAGAATTATCGAAAAAAAATCACCCACGCGCGGGCGCACTGCAAAAGTTTATGATTTTTGAGCTTTAAAAAATGACCTTGAATATCAAGATCACGTAAGTAGGGGTTGCATCAGATCGAAAATCGAGTTCCACCATCTTAAAGTAGAGACTTCAACCTTTATTTTAAAAAAAATTGACCCCCTTACGACATTTTTTACCTGAGATATCGATCTTCGAATTTGCGCCCTTTTTTAGTCGGAATTAGGTGTTGCGTTAATTTTGTTGCGGAGTGTATATATATATATATATATATATATATATATATATATATATATATATATATATATATATATATATACACACACTGTGTCTACTAAAGTTATTACTGCAATTTTCTCAATTAAAATCTCTATTTCTGGCCACTCTACATTTTGTTGCTGTTTTTCATGCTCCTCGTCTGATTCGGATAATAATGCACCCCAAGGATCTTCAAAAATTGTATTTATTTTGCCCCTTTCGGAGTTGCATCCTGACTCTCTGATTTTTTAGAGTTATCCAAGGCGCATGCTGCAACTACTTGGAGTTTTCCGGAATCAACCCACACGCTCCCACTACATCATCTTCAATTTGTCTATCTAGTGCATAAATATCACTAGATTTACCTTGATCATTTTTGTTATTCGCCTGATAATTCGACTTTAATCCTCCATTATTCTGAGGGTATGTTTGATTTTTTTCCGGCCCACTATAGCCTCCTTGGTTTCCACTCGAATAATTGTTCCGTCGATCATTCGGCTTATATGAGTTGTTATTATAATTATTATTATACTGGTTGCCATTATAATTATAATTATGACGATTTACCCCTTGAAAATCAGTCGTCGGCTTCTCATACGAACTCACTGTGTTGTTAGGAGTTTCCCGAGCAGGAGTATCTTTTTCTCTGTGCGTTTCCTTATCTTTGCACGCAACTAAACTCAGGTACTATCCTCGATTTTTTGAGATTTCACCGCAAACCTTATATCCAGATCATGATGGCCTGCTAATTTTCTTATTAGCTCTTCTTCAGTGTGCTTTCCTATATCTAATGCTTGGCTCATTAGATTTGTAGTGTATTCTAAGCGCAACTTGTTTCCACTAGATACATAGATGCAAAATTCAATTTTGCGCATAATAGTATCTGTGACATCCACATTCCAAAATCTATCACGAAATTATCTTTCAAAATCTTCTAAACTTTCCACAGAATTTTAATAATATCCCACCACGAGGTTGCTGAACCTTTTAATGAGTTCGATAAGGCATATTTTACTTCAGCTATATTTATCTCATTGGGGTTTATATATCACCTCATATCTCTTAAGAATTTAATAGGTTTCTCTGATATTTCCCCTTTAAAAATTGGCGCGGCTCTTTTCTGCCATCTGATTGAGGTATAAGAGATTGATTTTTCTAATACTGATATTTCTGTAATTCGGCTTCTATCCTCACTTACGGCTTCGTTCCTCGTTCTACCTAATCGTTTGGGAGTTGTAGAGCGAATCTCAGTTGAGCTCCTGAGATCTCTTCGAGATTCCTCAAACCTTACAGGTTATCTTTCTTTTCTTTGTCTATTTTCCAGACAAATCACCTATTAATTTCGGCTGTTTTTCTCATTATATCAATAAATTTTTCTTATAAATTGTTTACCTTTCTAACTAGCTCCTCGATATAACTCCCATCTCGTACATTCCGAAGCTCTGCATCACGTAGTCAGTCCTCTAACTGTCCGAACGCGGCTATCTTACTATCTTTTTCTTCCATTTGATTTTTCAGGATAGCTATTTCATTTTGTTTCGCACTTGCGTCTTTCCTTATATCACTGATTTTTTCTTCCTGTGTTTTACTTTCTCCTTCAAGTCTGTTAATTCTCCGCTTAACATATTTAATCTCTACGAGTTTATCCTTTATTTCTTGAGTTTCGTCGGCTGACGTTTTTCCATCTAAGTCTCTCATGCCTTTGATTTCCGCTATAATTAGCTTCCTCCATTCACTTTCAGAAAAATTACACAGATTTCCTTTCACCTGAATTTGCAGATCAGATGTTATCCAAGCCTCCCCAGGTGTTTTTTCAATAGTCGCCGTTATATCCTGTATGTCAGCTGCCACTGATATTCCACTAGTTATTATCAAGGAGACTGGCCCATTTGTTATTTCTGATATTTTTCTCTCAACCGATTGTCTTAAATTATTGACTGCTGCAAGTCTTTCTCGTATTTGGATAGCATTATTAGTATGTACCTTTGCTGTAAGCTCGCTTATTTGAGTGCGAATCTCAGCCTCATTTTTTTCAATTTTGTCTTGTTCCTTTTCAACGTGCTCGACACGTTCTTCGTTCTTTTCAACGTATGCTAACAATGACTGAATGTTGTCATGCACAATATCCTGCCATGCTCCTCGTGTCTGATCTAATGGATATTCAATTGCCTCATCTGAACCTTGGCATTCAGTAAATGTTTTCTCTAGATCTTCGTGCCTCTGTTGTAGCCCCTCCTTAGTAACAGGGAGATACTCTTTTGCTCGTGTTTTAACTATGTTGGCCATGATTGTTTAGAATAATAAAAAAAATGTTTATGTTAATAATTGTTATTTTATTTAAAACAAATTGAACTATTCTATACTAGATTTTAATATATTTTAATATTGTTTAATTTCTTTAATTTAAATTATTTTCAATGAATTTACATAACAATATTTGCACCCTTTTTAAAACACATGATAATAGTGAAATTTTATTTTTATTAATTCATATTTATACATTACTTCCCTGCAATAAACTATTTTGTCCAACACGATTGAGGTCAATATTTCCTTTTCACCTTGATACTTTTAGTAATAAGTAACAAAATATCAAGTCAAAAAGTCGAAATCAACAGACGTGTTCTCTCCAAAAAAATTTATTTACTTATTTATATTTTTTATTTTATTTTGTAATCCACCTATCAAGTTTATTAAAGTTGTTATCATATAAAAAAAAATTTCTCGCAACAAAGATCTAAAAAGAATTTTTTTTATCTACTACCAAACAACAAAGAAAATATATAGCTACAATGCTATTCCACATAAACCAAATATTGTCGCCGCAGAAACAAAAAAAAACATCAACCGACTCTACGGAAATTAATTTTGCTCTCTCCTTACCTAAGCTAGCTTTCTACTACCGACGCTGATCACTCTCTCTCTCTCTCTCTCTCTCTCTCTCTCTCTCACTCTCTCTCTGTCTCTCTCTCTCTCTCTCTCTCTCTCTCTCTCTCTCTCTCTCTCTCTCTCTCTCTCTCTCTCTCTCTCTCTCTCTCTCTTAATGTAGATAAAACGAAAGCCTTGCTTTTTGCATCCGTGCAATAGCACATGCGTATTAATAAGAACGATGGTTCAATCATACCACTCGTAAGGACAGTGAACAATTTGGGTGTTATTCTGTGTGAAGACCTGTCGTGGAATACCCACATATCCCAAATTTGCTCTAGGGTTCACAATGTTCTTTATCGACTAAGATTTAGAGGTAGATGTTTATCAAGTCAGATTAAAACACAACTAGTCAATGCACTAATATTTCCTTACTTTGACTACGCTTGTCTAGTATTTAGTGATCTTTCGCAATATCCTGCTGTTAAACTCCAGCGACTATGCAACACTGTCCTACGATTTGTATTTAGTCTAAAACGCGATGCGACATTGAAACCGTATTATAAGCAGCTAAATTGGCTATCCCTCGCTGAGCGTCGAAAATATTTTTTAGGAGTCACTACTTATAAAATATTAACGGTGTCGAGACCGGAATATCTTCTTAAGTTTTTTCCGGAAATCAAAGATGACACACGTCGTCCTGAAAGACTGAAATCTTCAAATTTTGTAACCTCCTAGCTACAACGAGAACTTATAAATGCACATTTTCTATTCAAGCTATGGAACTATGGGATACTTTGCCTATCGTTATTAGACTTAAAAAGACTGTTGAATCGTTTAAAATGGCATTATACGAATATCTTATAGGATTAGAACACCCCTAGGTGTGAATAGAATTTAATCTAATTAGTTATAATTGTTAATATTAGTTTTATACTCATGCGTTATACGTCGCGAATATATTAACTGAGAGGCTATTTTTGTTATTAGTATTCATTTGTAATAATAGCTATTTACTATATATATTTTTATACATGTTACAATCATTGAAATGTATTATAGTGTTTGTTTGCCATACGGTTATGATAACCTTGGCATGAATAAATTTGTTATCAATCAATCTCTTATGCCTGGCTCTACGTCATTGACCGACGCAACTTTTCCTGCGCTTTTCGACCGAGCCTACTTGTTCTCGTGCCGCGCCAATTTTACCCGATCTGTTTCCTATAGCTTGAGCTGACTTATTCCAATTGTGATTTCGCCTATACACTGTTCAAGACAGATTATACGCCCCTGAATATTATTATTAACTGCACTTTGTGCACTAATAAACTCCTGTAGCTGGACTGACAACTTGCCAATCCTCCTGATCATACTCCGATTCTGAGTTGTAAGCGCATCACATAAATCAGTGTTTTACTACGCTTCTCTTTCTAGTTTCTCAATCTGCGGATTTAAATATTGGTTTTCTGCCTCTAGCTATTCTACACGAACCTCAACTCCATTTGTGCATCCTCTGGCTCATTGGGGAACTCATACCCGGGCCAGGGGAAGCTTATCTCCGGTGTTATTGGTGTCATTAAATCTAATCACACACACAACGAGAAAACTATTAACTCTGCCTATTACACTTTGGATTTTTCTTTAATAAACACTAGTTTTTTTTTATTTAATAGGTCCTGCTTGCTAGGCGACTGTACGCTGATTGGCGAGCCACTCATCGACAGCCAACTCAATCCTTTCGGTGGCTCGGCCTAGCGATTTTCGTCGGTGGCTCAGCCTTGCACCGCTAACATCGCCAAGCAACCAGACTTCCACTCCTCTTACCCTTTTCATCAGTCATATCTCACATGGATGTAGGCATACGTCCGTATTCTCCGTGATTTCTCTTTGTGCTGATATTCGCTTTCCGCCGACCAGCCTGTGAGAATTTCGAGTATATTACGTCTATTTAAAATTTTAAAGAAACTATGATTTGGGCCGTTACAGTCGGTAATAATAAAACGTATATTTGCCAAGATTAGACTTTTTGAAAAAGTATTTTTTATAGAGATTTCATAACTTTCCCAGAGACTGGAAGTTTAATATTACTATGCTTGGTTATTAGTTACATTTAATTCATAATAGTCAGTATTGAATGTTGTATGCTAACTTAAACGCATTAAGTGTTTGGTAATAAAACTTATACTTCCCAAGATATTTCCTTTTTTAGAAGTATCTTTCGAGAGATTTCACAACTTTTTTAGAAACTGTACAAATATAGCTAACGATCTATTATAGAGTCAATACATAGAATGCAGACTAAATGTATTATTTTAATTTTTAATAAATATTTTATTTTAAATATAAAAGCAGACGCTCGAGTCATACTTTCTGAATATTTCTTTGGATATTCATTATACTTTAGTAATTAAGAAAGGTCGGCGCAGGAAAATTTTCAACGGCAAAATTCAAGCCCATAGCATCTGTGTCGCCACAGCGGAAAGAGGGGAGTCCAGCGGAACATGTTTGGAGAAAGGAAAGAGCAGTCTCCACTTGCTTAGACACACGCCCCACCCGTTTCACCACCAAGCGGGAGGGGAAGCAGGTATTGGCGTCGCTTCTTCTTCACGGTGTTTCGTACTTACGGAACGCGGCCGGGGAGCTCTTATCGCCACTTCCTTTTGTGCGGCTCTTCGTAGTAGCCGCAGCAGTCGCTCTAGAGTACAGCGGCATTTAAATGGTAACGCAATGGTTTTTCTGATTATCTTTTCTTAGTGCTGAATTGGCGCACGCTACAGCGTTTCTCCACCGCATTTGCTACATTGATGAAGAATAATTCTCCGATCTCTGCACCGATGAAAATGACTGAGATCAAGAATTTGTTGGCGGATCAAAAGCGAACTTCAAACTTAATTACAAACTCTGGGTTTTTATTGGAGTTCTACTGAACGGAGTTTAGCAAGCGAGATTTCACGATTCAGCGGTCATCTGACAGCCTTAAGGATTCGGACGTACTTAAAAGAAAACACGCATGATACGGTTCTGCACTCATATCTGCGTACTAAAATGTGGATGAGGACCCAAATTCAGAGTTTGCGAGGGTCTCTTACTAGCCAGTCTACGGTCGTCCCTGTCAACCCGCCGCCCAATAAGATGTCAACACAGGCTTCGTTGGAGAAACTGAAGCGGCCTCATTTTGATGGAAATCAGCGTGGCTGGGAGACGTTCAAGGAGGAGATTACATCACTGGTTATCTGCAAAAATACTATGGCTCCCATTGTTAAATTTCAACGCTTATCTAATTGTCTAAGAGGAGAAGCAGCTGAGAAATTGAGTGGTATTAGTTTGACTGGCGCAAATTTTCAGACAGCTTGGGACACGCTCTGCAGTCGATATGACAACAAATCTCTTCGATTTTCGTTGCAAATGCAGTCTCTGGTCAATCTTCCGTCTGCTACCAAGGAGTCAGAATACAGTCAACGAAAGTAGCAACACCTTCAAATCACTGGAGCGACCGGCTGACCAGTGGGACGACATCCTTGTCTATTTTGTGGAGAGCAAACTGCCGTCAGAGACTCGACTGGATTGGGCCAGAGAGGTCGAGAGGAAATATAAATCGGGTTTCCCAAAATACGCTGAAATTAAATCTTTCATGGAATACAGAATTTGAACGCTGGACTTGATGGAGGTAGATTCACGTAGGAATCAACTGACTTGAGTGGAGGTGGCTATGAAAGTGGCTCTCTCACAAAGGATCTAAAGAAAAATCATCATTTTAAGAAGCCAAAGGGCACTTCTGTTAATATAGCCACGCGCAAACAGGCTAAAGCGTCACGTGTAAAATGTTCAATTTGTGGAGGAGAGCATTTTGTCAGTTATTGTGAAAGGTTTTCTTCATGTTCACTTGATGAAAGGAGAGCTCACGCAGCACATACGGTACAGCCTGTGCCCCTTTTCTGTCCAATGCATGTATGCTTCGACTTGCAGATTGTGAGCAGGGCAATTTGCCGAAAGCCGCGGAAGTTCTTCGAAAAAATCGGTATGCCGATGATTTTTTCGCAGGGGAGACACTCTTGAAGAAGCTGTTGCAGTCAGAGAGCAGCTTGTGAATATTTTGGCTTCAGCTGGTATGTCAGTCGGAAAATGGGCAGCTAGGGATTTGCGATTGTTGAAAGAGTTAGGACTTTCTCAGGGCAATTCTGATGGCGCCTCGATTAATGAGCAGGAAGCTGTATCAACGTTGGGTTTACGTTGGATTTCGTCAGAGGACGCCTTCTGTTTCAAAGTCGCTCACTCGGAATTGAATGCCAAGGTATCAAAAAGATCCATTCTATCGGAAATTGCTAAGTTATTTGATCCTATAGGTTGGCTCGCACCTGTTATCGTCTGTGCAAAGATCATGCTTGGATTGAGTTTAGAGACAAGTTGGTGCAGTTAGAGTCGATTCGAGTACCGAGGTAGTTAGGCTCGTTTAGATCGTCTGATTGGGAATTGAACTGCTTCAGTGATGCTTCCGAGAGAACATACGCTGCTGCTCTTTACATTGTTTTGCATTCTAAAAAGGGAAGCTGTTCAAAGCTGATCATTGCAAAATCCAAGGTCCCTTCAATAAAAGTTATCAGCCTTCCCAAGCTAGAGCTTTGTGGCGCTCATTTGTTGGTTCATTTAGTTTCATACATTTCACGAACACTAGATAAATAGGCTGCACAGATTCATTGTTGGAAGCCGTATATTGGCAATAGAGCAAGCCCGATTTTGTCGTTCCTACCTTCCGTAATATGGAGACACGAGTGTTCCGATGACAACCCAGCTGGTTTAGCGACCCGGGGTATTTCGCCGACTCATTTGAAAGACTTCGCACTTTGGTGGCACGGTCCGGAATGGTTGCGTCGTCTACGTTCTGAGTGACCTGATTCTTCATCTGAGGAATTCAGTACGGATTTGGAGGCACGTAAGTCGAATCAGGTCGATGAATTTGTGGCACATTTACCTGATGATTGATCGGAGTGGTTAGGGCGGTTTTCTTCAGTCGACAAGATCATCCGTATTTTGGCTTATGTCCATCGTTGGTGTTCCAATGCGTCTCCCAAGTCTAAGCGAAGGGCTACCTGGTTCTCAGCGTCAGAAATAGCCAGGGGTCGTAGGTCATTACTGCTGTTGGTTCAGCGAGAGATGTTTAGTGCTGAGATTAAGGCTATGCAATCTGGTGTATCTGTGTCAGCCTCCAGCTCGATTAGGCGTTTATCACCCTTTTTGGACTCTGAAGGTTTGTTGAGAGTGGGAGGTAGATTGCAGAATGCTTATTTGTCGGAGAATGAGAAACATCCGATAATCTTGGCAAAACATCATGTATCGAAATTGCTTATTCATCAAGCCCACTTAACTACTCTGCATGGTGAACCTACTGTGGTTTAGAGTCACCTCGCGCGTCAGTTCTGGTTGGTGTAAAGGCGTAATACTATTCGAGGTGTTATTCGCCGGTGTGTGAGATGTGCTCGATACAATGCGGCTACGCTTGAGCAACAAATTGAGCCTTTGCCTGTTGTTAGAACTACACCTGCACGACCATTCACCTTCACAGGCGTCGATTTTGCAGGTCCATTCTCCATCAGAGCCTCTGGAGGCAGAGGTCAAAAGTCCTTTAAAGGATATGACGCAATTTCTATTTGCATGGTTATTCAAGCTGTTCATCTGGAGGTCGTATCCAATCTCACATCGGCAGCCTTTCTAGCTGCCTTTCGTCGATTTGTATCACGTAGAGGCCTTTGTAAAACCTTCTTCAGTGATAATTGTAAAAACTTTCAAGTTGTTGAGGTTGTATTGCGTGATTTGTTTGCAGAGTTTTGTCTGCCATCAGTCAGGAAGTGGCTGCTGTAATTGCTCAGGACGGTGTGGACTGGTCTTTTATTCCACCTAGAGCACCCAATTATGGAGGTTTGTGGGAGGCGAGTGTTAAATACGCATCGCTTAATACGCATTAAGAGTCATCTTAAACGAATTGTAGGAGAGTCAAAGCTAACCTTCGAACATTTCCTTATAGGAGCTCCTCTCACCTCACCTGCTGAACCTTTTATTGAAACTAATGAAAATTGTTCCCTATCCTGTAGATGGCATTTGGTCATACTCATGAGGAACCACTTCTGGAAGAGATGGCATGGGGAGTTTTTTTCACAGGCTTCGCAACGATGCAAATGGCTTCATCCCAATAGAGACTTCAAGGTGAGAGATGTCGTATTATTCAAGATTGAATTATTGCCTCCGACTAAGTGGCCCTTGGCGAGGATTGTCCATCTGCATCCGGGCTCTGACGAATTGGCTCGCGTTGCTACAATCAAGTCATCTTCTTCGCAGTACAAGCTAGCCATCAACAAGTTGGTCCTGTTAACAGACAATTAGGAGGCTGTGGCTCACCTCTCTCGGGTGCATCTTGTCATGTCGGGCGGTTGTGATCCGTCAAAGGCCGACCTACCCACTGATTTTTCACGAAGATAGAAGTACGAAGAGTGAAGTTTTCAAAATGTTATATATTTTGTTTCTGTCAAATTCA
This sequence comes from Gastracanthus pulcherrimus, assembly GCA_949152435.1. Lineage (NCBI taxonomy): Eukaryota > Metazoa > Arthropoda > Insecta > Hymenoptera > Pteromalidae > Gastracanthus > Gastracanthus pulcherrimus. Next base: position 98,538,514 of record OX424575.1, on the reverse strand, counting down.
CGAACTTTTAGTATAGCTTTTTTATTGTATTAAGGATTATATTTTGCCATTTTTATTTTAATTATATAGATTAATTTCATTCTATTCATTATTATCAATTGCGCATTCTGAAAATTTGTATAAGATTCAGATCTATTAAGACTGCCTTCAATAGTCGCTTACTGTGATATATAGCTGTCGAAACTTATTATTGTAGTTCGGCTTTTGCACTCCAGCTTTTTTTTCTTGTCTTATCGTTTTACGATCAAATTTGTCAATTAGTTCGTGGCGGGCTGTATGTTCGGGCCGGACTAGTTATAACGAGCGAATTTATTTAGGTGTTCCGCGGTTACCGCCTCGCAAATTTTCGCCATGTATTCTTACGCGGTTCGGTATTATTCTGTAATTGTCTCCGCGCGTTTGTGCGCTCAGACAGATACATACGAGCCGCCAAAGAAGAAAGTCGAGGGCCTCTTCGCATTCCCCAGCGCCCGCGACACGTTTAGCCGTTTCCAATCGCACTCACTTTATTACGGCACAAGCCATATTTTACCTAGGATTAGTCAAGTCCCGCAGTATTATTTTGTGAATAGTATTAATAAATACAGTGACACTATTTGTTGACTAATCCAGTGTTCTGTGATTTTACCCGATTTCACCCTGCTTCCTTCGCCCGGCAATTTGCAAGCGTGCTTACTGAATGCGCGAACAATAATTAATGAATTCATATTTATAAAGAGTTTACCTCTTTGATAGTATATTTTACAAGATGAAATATTTAAACTTCAAAGATATTAATATTATTATGCGCATATTTTATACTATATATGTTTAAGGAAACTGTTTTTTAAAAAAAAATGCAACAATTTACTTGCCAGCGTATTAATTGATTTCACTACTTTCTTTAGCCTTTTTGTAATTAACAGAAGCTATATACTGTAGTAGAAATATTACTATTTTACTATATAATTTGTAGTAGTTATTTTAAAGTTTATTTCCAAACTTTTGCTATTAATTTAAAAAATATTTATATTTTATTATATTTAATATATTACTTTGACAATAAAATATTTTCTTGAGTTTATGAAAAGGGAATATAAAACTTAGACTTACAAACATTTTAGTTTTTAAAAGTTATTTAGAGAGATTTCGCAACTTCTTAAGAGATTGAAAGAGTCGGTTATTGCCAAGTATCTAAGTAACTGCTCTGACAAAGCAGAGATCGTAAGTTTGGCTCTCTTCTGCAGGCTTTCTTTCTCGAAGTACAAGAAAATCGTTCATTCTTCTTATTTTCTTGTATAAGGGAATCATTAAAAAGACTCAATACTTCAAGTACATGCGATTGTTTGCTCGATATCATATTCTTGTGACTGTGCTTAGTTGATAATAATTTAACTGACATAATGTAACATAGTGAGATAAATTACGGACTATTGAAAGTGACATAAATTACAGTGACTTCTTTCTCTCTCTTAATATTATCTTCGAAAGAACAATTTCTTTTATATCCATTTAAAAACAAAAGAGACGCGTGTCATTAATATAACTATATGTTAATCAAAATTTGAAATAAAAACAAGAAAATACCTGTCAAATTCAATATATTACATAAAGATTAATTGTTCCGAGAAAAAGCCAGTTCATTCAAAATGGCCGACAAGCGTGCTCTTTTAAAAGAACAAAAACAGCATGGCCAGTAGATTAGATTAGATTAGATTAGATTTATTGATGCGCCGCGGGGTATAACCGCATCCGGTCATTTTACAATACAGAATACACTTTAATAATATTTTTTCTTTTTCTTAATACTAATTTACACTTATGGCATATCCTTAATTAATATATTCTACAAATGCATTAGGATAGAATAGTAGTAATAATAAGCTAACAATTAAATGTGAGAGAAACATTCTATGAAACATCAGCTGTTAGAATACAATATTAAGAATTGAGTTATGGAAGTAACAGTGTAATCGACGAGCGTAAAATACGGTTTAGAGTCGGAAGCAAAGGCTAGCTCTCGCGTCCCAGTCCGATCGATCTCTGAGAAAAAGTTGATTAAAAACTACTGATTTAAAGGAGTTTGTGTGATTTCGATTAAATTCAAAAGGAGGGAGAGAATTCAGAAAACAAGAAGCCGTTACTAACAATTAATTTTTCTTAGCTTCTGTTCTAGGGATAGCATATTGGAGTCAGTCAGAAGGGCGATGCACATAACGTCTGACGATATTTGTATCTAACTGTGTAAATAGCGATGATAGGTAAGACAAATTGTTGTGGGAAATCACGTTATAAGCAAGTTTCCCGACAGAATGCTTTCGGCGCCTACTGACTGAAAGCCAATCTAGTTCGATTCTATGCAGTGTGATGTGTCCACGAAAAGGTATAGTACCAATAACAAATTAAACACACGTGTTGAGGGCTCTTTGAACTTTTAGTCATTGTGTTGCGTCTAAGTCGTTCCATATTACAGACGAATAATCGAAGTGTGAAAATTCAAGGGATTCCACGCGACTTTTTCCCAGGTCGTGGGAGAGCGTATGCCGGTGGACTTTAAGAGAGTATAAAGCCCCGTAGATGCGACTTGTGACATGTTTGATATGTATCTACCTGTTTAAAGACGGAGTCAACCAGACACCAATATTTAGGGCCTCTGTGACGTAGGGTATAGGGTTGCCATTTACAGTAATTTGGGCACAGTTTTGTACGTTAAAGCGAGAGAGAAAATGCAAGCTTTCTAAGTTCATTGATTTGGTCTTGTTGAAATTCAGAGTAAGATCATTCTCAGTGGCCCAATTTGCAACAGCTTCAGCATTCCTAGATTTATAAGCAATTCCTAATTCAAACTCATTAGGGAAGCAAGAATAATATATTTGTATGTCATCCGCGAATATCATGCGCTTTGTATATTTGGATGGAGCTTTAAGTCATTTATGAAAACTTCGAATAGAAGAGGGCCAAGCACAGAGCCTTCCGGGACGCCTCCCAGGGTCGCTAACCATTCGGAGGTCGTACCACCTTGATCATCGACTGCTTGTAACCTATCATGTAGATAGTTATAAATTCACTTTAAGGAAGCATCAAAGCAATTCATACGCTGCAGTTTTTTTAAAAGGATCTTATGGGGAATGGTATCAAATACCTTTGAGAAGTCGAAGAGGATAAGGAAAGTTATTTTCCTTTCATCAATTGCCGTTTAGATATTCTCTAATACACCCAAGAAGGCTGTCTGAGTACTATGGCCCGTTCTAAAACCCGTTTGTCTTGGATCAAGGAAATTATTTCGCTCGATGTAGCTACTAATTGATCCTGTACAAGTCGTTCGAGTGCCTTAGAGCACTCTGATAATTTGGCAATAGGTCGTATGTCTGACAGTGAACGAGGCGATTTGATTTTCGAGAGGGGCATTAATAAGGTATTTTTCCACAAAGACGGATAAGAGGCTGTGGTTAGAGATCTATTAAAAATTTGTGTAAGCGGTTTGAGTATGGCCGGACAGACAGCTTTTAGCACCTTAATAGAGATGTTATCAATGCCTATTGTTTTGGAATTCGAACTTTGGATGGCTCCGAGAAGGGTGGTTTCGGAGATAGTTGATAGGTCGAAAATCTCGGTGAATTGAGGAGATGTCTGCTCATGTATCGCAATATTTTTTGCAGTATCTAGTCGATTCGATACCATACTTCTCTGTGCCGTGAACTTTTTATAATTTATTAATAAGTTGGACTCTTTTGCATTTTTAAAAGCACGATCGCGTTTGCGCATAAGGTCACGAATTTCCTGTGAAACCCATGGTTTTCTTTTGCAAGTGACGGTGAGGGTTTGTAGTGGGGCTATTTTATTCAGTACCTCCACAATTGTATTACTAAATAATTACACGATGTTATCGATATTAGTGGTAGTGTCTGTTTCACAAGTCGATGGAAATAATCGCTGTATATTGAGATTCATCAGAAATGTAAGAGCGTCATAATTGAGTAATTTGAAATCCCGAAATTTTATATTTTTAGAGGTTTTTTCAAGTTTATGAAGTTTAAAAATCAACTCAATGCGATCGTGACCGGCAAAAAATTGAGCATCTGATTTGATATAGGATAGTAAGGAGTTGGGTGCGTTGATGATGAGGAGGTCAAGCCAGGTATGTGCAGTCATAGTTGCTGTAATCGTGTGATGTGTAGCGTCGGATGGAATAAGAAAGAGCGAGCGAGATTCAATAAACAATGAGAGAAAGCTTCTAGCTCTACTTTGTATACTCATGTCAATATTAAAGTCGCCCGTAATAACAATATTATTGAAAGATGGTAGAAATTCAGACAGGCATTTAAGAAAATGATTAGAATATGCAGCGTCGGGTCGGCGATAAATAACAGTGAAGAGTAATTTGCTAACACTTTTTATTAATTCATGAATACGCACCAACGCCGCCACCTTCTTTGCCAATTCTATCAAAACTAAAAAAATTATATCCGTTTAAGTTGACCTGTTACGTCGTGTGGCGTATCTTTTGATTGTACACGTAAAAAATAAACAAATTCGAGTCACACCGCGGCAGCAAAAAATATGTTTGCGAAATACCAACGCATCAGTTATTAATCGAATAAATAAAAAATGCTCGCGAAAGCATTTTGTAAGATTTTGTAACTGACACAATTACGTTGTTAAGTGCGTTTGAAAAAATTATGTTTATGAAAATTTGGTAAATATTGTAAAATTTATGTAATTCGGCAAGCATATATATTCAGACTGCACGTCTCAAGAATCAATTCGAATGCAGTATCGGGCTCCGTCTGTACCGAGTCGACAATTGGTACGTAACGAAATGCCCGTTCGTAAGGCCAACATAAGGCTGTATCGCGGATTATTCACCTTTGGTAGAGACTACAACACTCTACCAGTTTATATAATCAATACAAAAATATTCACAAAGTCAAAAATATTCTATAAAACTACGGATAGCCTATTTCATAAAATTATAATATAAAAGAAAATAACTAAAATAATCTCAAGGACATTAGAGAAACTATTCTTTAATCTACAGTCAGTTAAAGACAAAGGCAGTACAGAAGGAAATAAAGTAATTAATCTGAAGAATTCAATAAACCATCGACTCGAAGTTAAATACTTCGCCAACATCACCGCAGCGTATTCGTTAAATTTGGAAGCGGAACATTGTCCAGCTGATCAAGAAAAGAGGACCAACATAATAACTGGCGACGATTAATAAGTGAAACATCATCATTTAAATCGATAAATAAATAGTGAGTTACATATATTTTATATACATTTGAAAGATTTACTAAATTAAAAGTAGTTGCCCGTCCACACAAGTGCAACGACCTTGGCGGGGAGGAGAGCGAATGATAGTAATTCACTATTTTTAATATCAGAATAGTATTCTTCAAAAAAAAAAATAGAATTTTGTAAATGAATTAAAAATATTCTAAAGAAACTTGTTATAGAAATAAAAATTTATATCGAACCGAAAGCATAAGAAAATTATATATAAAGAGAATCAAGAAAATAATGATATCGTAATAATATAATATTCAAAAATAAAAAATATTATATCCACTTTTTTCAATATTTCATTCGTTTAAAGTATTAAACGAATGTTTAAATATATAGTTATTCAAATTAAAGATATTCACATATATGTGTAAGAGTTTTTATGAACTACATATATATATATGATATATTTTTACTATAATTATTGTATGGGTTTTATAACGTAAATGTAATTGTATTTTTAAATAATTTTATGAAAATATAATTAACATTATAACTATTATAAATATTCTATGAGTTTGATAACGTGAATATAATTACCTTTTTAAATGATTAACGATATTGTATGTAAACACAACTAGCAATATGATCTATTTTAGTTTAAAATTGTTATGAATTACTTTTATTTATTTGCTATTCATTTCAAATTGTTAAAATTTCATTATTTATTGTAACGTTTAGTAACTGATGCAATTCAATTGCTATCCTACGGATAGCAATATCTGGCAAGCAATAGCTAGCCCAGGTGTTACATGGTGTGACGTATCTTTTGATTGTACACGTAAAAAATAAACAAATTCGTGTCACACCGCGGCAGCAAATAATACACTTGCGAAATACCTTCGCATCCGTTATTAATCGTATGAATAAAAAATGCTCGCGAAAGCATTTGGTAAGATTTTGTAACTAGCACAATTACGTTGTTAAGTGCGTTTAAAAAAATTTGGTAAATATTATAAAATTTATGTAATTCGTCAAGCATATATATTCAGACTGCATGTCTCAAGAATCAGTTCGAATATAGTATCTATTAGCAGTTCGTTCGTAAGGCCCACAGTAGGCTGACCCACGGCTCATTGCAACAAAATATTTAATTATCGAAAAATAATCGTAAAAACTATATTAACAGTTACCTATACATTTATATACATTTATACATTTACAATCTTAGTGAACTGTCAATGTTATTCTTGTGAAATAAAAACATTCTTGTGAAATAAAATATTCTTCTTAAATAAAACTATTCTCGTTAAATAGAATCCTAATACTTTCATTAACTAAATCAAAGTTTTAACCATTACTGACTAACAATCCAATCAACTTAAGGAGCTACAGGAATACATTTAAACATAACAATTTGGTAGAGCTTTACCACTAGGCTTCATATATATGTTCTGAATTGCCGAGATTCGGGAGTTCAGGACTTAACTGACCAATGAATCGAGATTTATAGGCTTTAAAAACGTTTCGCTTACAGCTATAACGTCATAATGGTTCGAACTAGCAAAATCTTCAACTAAATGGAAGTGAGAGGCTGTGGCAAGCCTATTAACATTGAACTGACAGATATAAATTGTTCCTCTACTAGAGTTATTCGCCCGACCGCTATAACGTCAATACTGCGCTTGAAAAGTACTTGAAAAACAAGGACCCACGGTGGACTGAGCAGGTGTAAGAGCAGAGTTCTGTCCGGATTGAGCGGCTATCACTTAGGATCCATCTGCGGAGGTATTGGTATATATGGCTGTAGAAATTGGAAATCGTGGTCCGAGTGGATGGGGATTTGTGTAGAATCGCGTGTCGTACATATAAGTACAGTGACATTGGAAACTTGAGGACGTACAAAATTTAGGTGTTTCGCTACAGCACAAGCTTTACGAAAAAGTGTGTATATTGGCTTCGGGAGGTATGCGCTGACATAAATTTAAGCGTTGCCGCCGCCGCCAAAGATACTATTGCTACTTAAATTTTCTAAGATACCACTTTTATCGAGAACAAGATCACGCACCGTGGGAGAAATCATTTCGATAATAATGGTACGATAATTAGATTTATCTAAGTCAGTCGCGGCACTATCCAATTCATTGGTTTCCTTATCCGAAGCTGATTTATTAGCTGGTGCCGTTGGTTGAGCCGGATTGCGTATAATACTGCGCGCATCTACTATAAATTTAAAACAATCGGAGTAAAAGTTAGAATGCAACTGAGGTCAATAATATTGGCATACTCCGGGCACGTGAACGGATTTTTGACAGCTTTTCTTTTACGTAGCCTGCATACCAAAATTTTGTTATACGTGATAGAATTATTTAGAAATCGCAATTAAACGTTGAAGCTTCCGGCATACAAAGGCAATAATATGTACGCAGTATAGAGCATTATGATAAGGACGAGCACATTAGATAGTACCGTGTAATTCTAAGAGGTGTCAGCACTTACCTAATTACGCATTGTAGGTAATATAGATAACGATAAGAGCGATTGGAAACACGTGTATAAATAAATATGTAGAGTGAATATGTGTAGAGAGAGATAGACAGATATAGATAGATATTTATTTATTTGCATGAATATACAAAACAATATACTAGTCTCGTATCAACATCGACATTCGCATAATCGAGCGGCGCCGTCACAATTAATTAGTTTTGTTAATAACTGATTTTGTATTATGGATTTAAAGTCTATATAGCTAAAAGGTGAAGGTTCGGGAATTTAATTCAAGCGTATGTCTATAACAACATAGATTAGGTCATGATGGCTAGGAAAGGTCGGCGCTCGATTTCCAGCACTAGAGAAGGAGAGAAAGAGAGAGAGAGAGAGAGAGAGAGAGAGAGAGAAAAGGCATAGTGTAGAGGATAGGTATGCACAGAGGCGTCATATCAGTTGACGCGGGCAAGTTAGAAAGTGTTCAGTGCAATGGGGGGAGGGAGACGGAGAATGAGTGAGCCGGGGGGGGGGGCTGCGCTCACAGATCCACGTGTTCTTTTCCCTCGCGTTCCTCTGCTTCTTCTTTCTCCTCCCTCCACTGTACGTGGCAGAAGCAAGGACAAGCACGGTGTGCTGTGTGGCGGTGCACGCGGGGAGGCCTGCGAGTGCGCTGCGGAGCCGAATACAGTTTAGCGGCGCCCCCTAAATTACGTTCGCAGGGTTACGCAACGTGCTTTTCTTTTTTGCGGACGCGCTGCTCGCTCAGTAGGGTGAAGCGGTCAAAGTTATTTTGAGGTGGCGCCACTACCCACGTGTTTGGCGTAGCTGCCGCACCAGTGAGTATCGCCGCGCGCCCGAGGGCCTTTTTCCGTCGCATGTATAAGGTTCAGAGGACCAAACCCAGAGCCGCGTGAAGTGTAAGAAAATAGTGTGCACGAATATAGTATGCGTGTGGGTGCTGAAAGGGTGGCTGCGTATATACCTTGTCCAAGTGGAATTGTTTGTTTGCGTGGCGCGTTGTTCGGATTACACATACAGCATGGTCTTGCTACACTATTATGCATACTATGAATGCAAGTAGTATTGAAAATTAAGTTTCTGTAATTTTCTTTCAGATCATTGTAAAATAAACTTTATATTGAATAAATACTCGAATAGTATTTAATAGTAATTATTTACTAAATTAAAGTATTTGATTTTAAAATCATTAAAAGTCGCATTTTCATATTTGAAAACTATATAATAAACCAAAACTAAAAGACAAGTAAACAATTGAATGTGTTCCAGCAAAATGGACATATCTAATCCAGTCAAATTCAAGGTGTGGGTGAAATACGATATAGACAGTGTGGACAAAAGCCTGGAACTTTATATTGTATTTGAAGAAGGAAAGCTCATATTGAAGTTTTCAAATGGCTGGTATCGCAAGCTAGGTAAGAAAAGTTACAAGTTAAAAAGTAACTTGAAATTAAAAGTAAATAAATCAATAGCAAGACAGTGTGTGGTTAAGAACACTAAAACAGGTTCACACCAACTGACTTGCATTGCTAAACACCTGAAAAGCTTTGAGGGTCAAATGGTCAAGTACAACTTCCATAGTGCTTGTATGTTTGACTATGGCGAACAGTATTAGTATGTTACATTAGACCTCCATGCTGTACGCTAGTTACATATATATAGGATTTACTCAATTTCATTCTAATTTCAGAAGTTTCTATGTTCAGCCACAACGAGTGGTATTGGATACATGGAGGTATAGCAAACTCAAATAAACACAAAATAATATTGATAGAGGCAACAATTCTCAAAGCTAGTAAACTAAAAGAGAGTCAACCAGTCAACATGGAGAAACAAGGTATAAAAGAAAATTAATATTTCAATAATAAGCAAAGGATGTGAAACCGCGTACACGGACATGCGACAAAAGCATATCAAACATGTTATATCGCCATGTTATGTGTATTAAATATGCTAATGAAGTAATCATTTGTGTGTTTATGATTTACAATTTCTACTGATAGTCAAGCTACTGCAACTAGCTCCTTGATTGATGTTGACAAGCTTGCTCAGGCTTTGCAACCTAAAATCGATGAGAATTATGAAAAGCTCTCATCAGCTATCCAAGTCATTTAAGAGTCTAAAGTAAACAGTAGTATTGAAAGAAATACAAACTCAAACTACACCACTAAAGAAAAAAGAGTTCAAGAGTGCTCAGACTACACCGAATCTCAAGAAAGTGTCTATCGCAGAGACACAAATGTCACCGATTCAGATAAGCAAGCACAATGAAGCATTGAAAATTAATAGCAATGTCTCCTCACCACAAGCTCTAGGTGCGAATTTCGGCTAAGATACTCCTATACTCAATAATTTTGATGAGATAATGGCCGCTTGACTTTGTACGAACAGCCATCTATACGCTCCGTAAGTATATATGCCCGTTCACGCGGTACTCATTCGTGCGCCTATCATTCCGCTCGGTCTGGACTACTCATGTAGGTAGACCTGAATGCGCGTCCGTTGTAGACGCGCCCTGCTGCCTTCTCTTACCGTGCACGTCTCCTCTCCCTCGACTCTCGAATTCGATCAGCCTAGCGCGCACAACTGAGCTTCGGCTGTATAGCTGGCGCTTGGCTTCATTTCGGCTGCTCCCGTCGGTGGTCCCGGGGACGACGATCACCGGCTTCTAACGCTATCGCAGCACTCTCCCCTGCGGGTACCCGTGTACGCGAGTGTAGGTGTGTGTGTGTGTGTGTGTGTATGTGTATATGTGTCACCCGTCTGTTCTCTCGCTCTGTCCCTCTCTTAATTGACGACTCGTGATAGCAATCCAAAACTTTTAAAATGCAATGACTGATAAAGAGATAACTAATACTAACTTATATGTATATACAACTGTAAATTTTGTCATAGTGACGAATAAAAAGTATATCTATCTATATCGATCTATCTCACTTTCAGGCTGCAGGTATCTGTAACAGAAAAAAAAGAGAAGGGACTCGTCGGTGCTTTCTAGGGCTGCTCACCTTTTCCTGGGCTGCTGTCTGGTTGCTGAGTCGGCTGCTGTGCTGCTAACTACGTGTGTGTATACGGTGCTGGTGGTAGGTGTGTGTATGTATGCGTGTGTGTCGCACCGTCGATCTCCCCCCGTGAAACATACATAAATAACGTGCTTGATTAATATTTTATTATTAATAAATCAGGGTGCGTTCGGTGGTAGTGGTGCGTGCCTGCGTGATTCCGTCCGGCTCCTACTAACCAAACCTTATCTACTCTAATCTAACCTTACTATGTGTTCAGCCTTTCTATTTCAGCATTCAACTTGTGGCACTTTACATGTCACAAATACCCCCCTCCTAAACCGAAAATCATTGCCACGGAGTGGAATTTAAATTCAATTTAAAAGACTACTCAAAATGTAATTTCGAATTAATCGCGCCCGCAAAGCCTCCGACACCGAACGCTCACTTATTTCGTTGTAACAATTCTTAGATCCGACACCAATTTCACATAATGATAGGACAATTGAAATAGATAAAGAATGATTATGTGGTTACTCTTATATATATTCTTCAAACCCTTCCTTTACTCTAGTACACATTTCTGAAATTTATGTGCGGGTTTTGCCCATCCACTCCCGGATGAGTAAATCTTGTGTGTCCACCGGGAGGTGGCCAATGCTCCGCACAAACTCGACCAGCTCTTCCGGATTCGCCGTGATGTGCTCTGGTCTGGTGGCCGGGCCCGGCCTCGGTGGAGCCTCGTCTCTGGTCGTTGGGGGTGCGTCCCAGCTCGTCGGTGGCTCCACTGAGGCACTGTAAGTTGACCCGGTTGGTGGCAAGATCCACCTGGAGACCCCGGTGGCGGTGATGGCCTCGGTGGTAGTGGCGGAGGTTTCCACCGTTCAGAGCCCTGTCCCCGCCTGCGCCGAGACATCGCATCTCGACAGACGCGGGGCTAGCACGGGTACTTCCACCTTCAAGTAGGATGGTGGCTCCTCCTCATTCTCCCGTCCAACTTGGGCGAAGGTCATCCGTCTTTCGGGCCTGTCCCTCTCTGTTTCTCTCCTTTGATCAACATACCCACACGGGTCTCTGGTTGCTGGCGGTTTTACTGATGAGTGGTCGTTCTACGTTTGTGGGGCTCACATGAGGCTTCCCTCCCCTGGTTCCGTCTACCTCGAGCATCTGAAACATCAACAACATCCCCTACTTCCTGTACTCGATCTTCCCCCTCTTCCCGGCGCCAACTGGGTCCCTGCCGTGTCTCTCTACCCTTCACTCGATTTAGATATTCTCGATGAACTTACTGGCAGCGGGGGCAATCCGTCCAGGTACGGTCCCACCGTCGGCAGTTGTAGCAATATTTGTTCAACTGTTCTGGGGCAATTCTTGCGGACGTGGCCCTCTTGCCAGCAATTAAAACACCAGTCCAGTAGTGGATCAAGGTTCGGCAGGGTGAGAATCTCGTTCAGCTCGCCGAACTGTGTACCTTGGTGATGCGTGTATCTACCACGCTGAGGGTTGAAATTCCCCGGTGCTCTCGGAGCTCGGAGGGTGGCTCTCGGACCTCCGGGCTCTTTCTGTGCGTTGATCCCGGGGTACCTTAGCGGATGAGCCTACCCTTACCAACTGAGCGGTACCGAGTGGGGGAGAGGGGGGCCGCTGCCGGCCCATCCCCTAATCGAAGTCTTCTTGTTCCAAATGGCGATGTGGGTTATATTTTCGGCTATTGCTGTTGGGCCCCCGTAACCTCGGGAATTCGTCCACGGATAATGGGACCGGAGGTGAGACCGGAGCCCGCTGGGGAGTAGCCTCCTCCACGTTCCACTCCATCAATTCTTCTACCCATGACTCGATTTCTAGGAAGTCCACCTCTGCAATTGAATCGGCTACTGGTTCCTGAAACTCGATGACCTGCCAGCGTGCGCTGTTCATCACTCCAATCTGGTCTTCTGGCTCCTTGCACCTCCTCGACTCTCCTCGGACCCAGAACTCATTTTGATCGGCCCAGCCACCTCCCTAGCCCCGGCTACCTCCTCTTCTTCCGGCCGTAGGTGACATGGCACGACTCGTTAGCTGCGCATCCTGTCGTGCTGTGGGGAGTCCCGATTCATTCCCTCGTTTTCCTTTCCCCGAAGGCCGCTGGTCTCTCTACTCCCGCTCCAGATACCCATTCCTCCCCGCTGGAGACTTCACGCCGCATCTTCTCCTCCCGGATGGAGGTCAGCTCGTACGCGTAGCTCCGATTTGGTTCCACCCTTACAAAAGGAGGTGGGACAAAACCCAAGTCGGCGCGGTAGCGGGGGCTGGCCTCCCGAGATGTGGAGCGAATACTGTGTAATTGTTGCGACATCTAAAACGTAGAATAACTCAGCCACCATACTTTGACTCTAACTACCTTACTAAATAACACAGGGTACAATACTTCTCCTTAACTCGACGATGACCCTGAAAATAATAACACTCATGAAAACAACCCAACAACACACAATTCCAAAGGGTCTATACGACCGTTTAGTGGGGGTACCTAACTACGCGAACAGTAACCATCTACAATGTACTGGGGTTTCTTCAAAACACCTCAACGGCGCTGCTTGCGCCACAACCATACTCGATTCTTCATTTAAATGCTTCAATAAGTATCTCCCGTGTTTCCGTAACTCGATTATTTCCCAGGGTCCGTCGTACATCGGTTCGAAACGGTTACGGTTAAGGTCACGGTGTGTACTTCTATTCATACCCACTTTCCGACAATAAACTTGTTCTACATCTGTAAAGAAAACACGAGTTAAACATGCTCGCGAGGACGATACAAGGACAGGTTGAGGTTAGCGCGGGGTGGCTTCGCGGGGGAATGTGCCGCTTTAACTCCGAAACGTTCGCCTTAGCATTTCTCCTCCCATCCGTAGTTTCGAGCACGTAAGCCGTTGGAGATTTAATCTGAATTATCATGAAGGGTGATATTTATCATATTTTGGGGCTAGATTGGCTGAGAACCTATAGGCCACATTGGACAGAGCATGCAACTTCCTCATCACCAGATCTCCTACATGAAACGTCACGTGACGTTTCCCTTCGTTGTAATACTTCGACTGTTTCTCCTGGACCTGATCTATGTGTTTGAGCACTAGATCTCGCAAAGCATCTAGCCGCTTTACTCGATCGATCCACAATGTGGGGTCTAGTTGCAACTTTGGGCCCCTATTCTCGACCTCTCTCCGCAGACTTTTAATCAGTGACGGATGCCGCCCGTTATTCAGGAACGCTGGTGAAACCCTAGTACTCGATTACATAGCCGTATTGACCGCATGCCTGAACTCGTGGAGGTATTGGTCCTAGTTCCGGTGTTCGTACCCTACGAAGGTGGCTATCATTATTTTCAACGTCCGATTACTCCTCTCCACCAGATTAGATTGAGGGTGATTTGGTGGTGTCGTCACATGTTTGACCCCATATTCCTTTAGCGTAGCATTCAGAAATTTATTGTAGAACTCTTGACCATTATCTGTGAGCAGATAATCTGGGGTCTCCCACCTAAACCATATCAACTCCTCGAATGCCTTGGCTACAGCCTTTCTATCCGCTTTCCGTAGTGGTTTCATCTCAATCCATCTGGTGAACAAGCCGTGGAATACTAAGATGTATTTATATTGGCCTTTATTGTTGGGGAATTCCATCATGTCGGCTGCTACCACTGCCCATGGTCTCTCGATAATTCACTGGCTCATAGAACCCTGCGGCACAGTTTTTACCGTTTAGTGACGCTGACACTTATCACATTCTCGTACGAACTCTTGCACATCGTGCCACACTCCACGCCAATAATATTCTCGTGCAATCCGATCGTAGGTTTTCTCCACTCCTAAATGACCGGATGAAGCCTCTCGATGTGCATCTTCCATTACTTGATTGCGTTTTTCCCATGGGACTACCAGTCTCCACCCTTCTTCTCGATTCGCAATTGTATCCAACAATTGATCAGTACGAAATCTATGTAGGATGTTATCCTCCACTTTCTAGTTCGGAAACTTCGTTGGGAATTTTCGTACATCTTGTAACCTATGTAGATACCACTCATCTTGAATTTCGTCGAATGTTGACACTTTATCGTCCCCTAACTCAAATCCTCTTGACAGCACATCTGGCACATAATGTATGGCCCCTCTGCGATGTTCGATCTCGAAGTCCCATTGTTGTATCTCCAAGGCCCATCTGGCGAGTCTGCCGGTGGGGTCTTTGAGGTTCCTAAGCTATTTTAGCGCCGTGTGGTCCGTTGTATTCGTGAACTGATAGCCTTCCTGGTACGATCGGAGCTTCTTGATGGTCCACAAGAGTGCAAGACATTCTCTTTCCGACCTGGCATAATTCCACTCTGCAGTGGTCAACACCCAACTTACGTAGATGATGGGGCACTCCCGATCCTCGAATTCTTGGGTCAACACGGCTCCAATGACAAAATTTGAAGTGTCGCTTAGTCCCGTGAACCTTATCTCGAAATTTGGCCTTGTCTGCACGGGGGCTTTCATTAGGGCCACTTTCAAACTCTCAAGGGCCTCCTGCTGCTATCTCCGCATTCCCAGGCTTGACTGCTACGTAGCAGTTTAAAAAGAGACATTTTTATCTTTGAATCGTTCTCAATAAACCTGGCGTACCATCCAACCATTCCCAGAAATCGTCTCAATGGCTTATTTCTTATTGCTGGATACTCGATCACTGGGGCAATTATTTTCGGATCTGGTCGCAGTCCCCCTTGGTCCAGCAGATAACCCAGGTACCATACTTTCGAACATCCAAACTCGTATTTATCTCGATTCACTGTTAATCTAGCCTCTTGTATCTTTCTTAACACGATCTCCAACCATTTTAAATGCTCCTCCAACGTCTCCGTGGCGATGATTATATCGTCTAGATATCCAAATATGAACGGCTCGAATTCTGGACCAAGCAAAGCATCGATTAAGCTTTGGAAGATCATCGGTGCATTTGTTAGATCAAAGAGCATCCTAGTAAATTGCCAGAGGCCAGATCATGGTACTGCAAAGCCCGTGTACCTTTTACTCGATGCGGCCATGGGAATCTGAAAGTAAACCTGTCTTAAGTCAATTTTGGAGATGACTTTCGCATTCCTCAGCCTGTCCAGGATGAAATCTATGCTTGGTATTGGGTACGCATCCTTCCTGGTCCGCTTATTCAGGTCCTGGTAGTCGATATAGAACCTATTGCTGCCGTCTGGTTTCTTAATAACTACTGCTCACTTGGATCGATTACTCTAGATCCTGTAGTACCTCGTGAGCCTTACACTGTGAGCATGCAAATGCAGGACCATCATCTTAATAGACACAAAGTATACGAAGAAATATTCACCGTCCCGCACGGAGCAATCGGGTCTCTTTATCAAAAGAAAATGTACTTAAAGCTGTATGTAATAGTAAACTAATGGTATCGAGCATCTTTGAAGGAGATGAAAATAAATATATAGCTATTTCTCATGCTATATTAGTCAAAATACTACCTTACGTAAAGCAAGAAGATATTATAGGCGCGCGATTACTTCGGGCGGATAATTTAAGACCCACAGTACCAGAAACGGACAAATGCAAGCGGAGAAGGTCACCGTGGGTTGTTACTCTTTCTCGAGACAATTTAGTGAATAAGATCATGCGTACAAAACGTACTATTACCAGCTACCATACGAGGGATATCGACAACTCATATCTTGATCAAGAAACAAGGGAGCAGCTCTTAAACGGGAAAATTTGTATTAATCAAGTGCTAGACAGCACTAAATTTGTAAATTGTAGAAGTTTAAGAACACAAGCAAAAACACTGGGATTTAAGTATGTATGGTACAGAGGAAATAACTCCTTAGCAAGGTGCGAGACAGCGGCATCTCTCATGGTTTTACAACAGCAGCTGATCTGCAAGCAATTGTTTCACTATATGATACGAGACCTGCTCTTCCAATAGTACATCAAGTCTGTGTTAATACCTTGTCAGATCAAAACAGTGCACCTATACCGGAAATACAGACATGCGATGCTGAAACAAATGCGATCTGACTAGGTGAATGCGAGAAAAGAGAGGGTCGCTGTGGGGGACTGAGAACAAGTTTTATCAATGTGACCTTTCGCCAAGGTCACATTGAGACACTCCGTCAACACCTATCGACTGGTCCCTTCTATACCTATTAGAAGTAGCTGAGACACACCTTTCACCTGACGTTGAGGGCATTCCGATTCTGATTAAAGGTTACTCAATAGTTAGATTGGATATAAACAATTTTGGGGGTGAGCTGAAGAATTCTGTATGTGCATAATTCACTGAAAGCTAACATTATGTGTGTCTGAAAGACTACGCAGGAAGGAAAGCCCGGTATTTCGGAATACATGATGTGCAGTGTGAAAACAGGAGCCCATCCCCCACTCTTCCTTGCTCTTTAGTCACAAAATCATAATAGGAGATCTGAATGCGAATCTCCTATCAGAAGATGCTAAATTTGTAAGGCTGATGACCTTAAATTAATTTGATAATCTAAAAATAATTGATCATGCTGCGATTCATCAGATTGAAAACTCTCACACATGGATTGATGTCATAATGACAGACGACAATGGCGTTATGATTGACGCCTGCAATCATATGACGCCCTTCTGCAGCAACCATAACTTTATCACTGTTGAAATTGCTTTTTAACTCCCACTTTGCGGTAGTATCAATTTCCCAGAGCGAGGGTGATGTACATTTGGGTAGCATTCTGGACTCAGCCAATGATGACGGCTTCGTATTTGAAGGGGTAACACTTTCAGATGTAGTCCTGGCTGTTGCTCATTTCACATCACAAGCAAGAGGTTAGGACGGTATTCCCCAAAGTCTGATAGTTAAGGCTCTTCCACTTATTAACGATTACATTATGCGAGTTTTCAACTACTCTCTGTCCTCGAGCGTTTTCCCAGCTACCTGGAGGGAAGCTCACCTAGTGCCACTTAAAAAGACTTCGGTGTCATCCTCAGTCTCGGATTTTCGCCCGATAACACTACTGAGCTTTCTCTCCAAGGTACTGGAGAAGATAGTCCACGATCAGATTATGGAGTTTTTGCAAACAAAATAACTCATTAATCCAATGCAGACAGGTTTTCGACAGCATCACAGTACACAAACAGCACTGCTAAAACTGACTGAGGACACTCGGACTGGCATAAATGACAACAAAAAGCTCTTAACGATAATGCTATTCTTTGAATTTAGCAAAGCGATCCACACCATTTCACCTTCAAAACTTTTACGAAAATTATTTCGTTTGGGTTTTCTCCGGGGGTTTTCAACTGTGGCTAAAGTTATATACAGGGTGGGCCATTCTAATGGCCCTACCTAAATTTTTCGGAATCTAAGCAAGATAGAGAAAAATGTTTCAGACAAAAGTTGAAGGTGGCAGAGGGGGTCACCCAATGGTGCCAACGACCTTGACCTTGTACTAAATTTTCAAGGTCATTTGAAGGTTAGAGTGATTTTTTAAATAGGAACCCCTATTATTTACCCCGGAATCGGGTAGAGCGGAAAAATTTACGTCTGAAATGATATTTCAAGTTTGCTTTAGTGACCTTGAGAAGGTCAATTGAAGGTCAAATGCTTAAAAACTGCCTAAGAGCTGTTTTCTTTTTGAGTTTAAATAACCTCTACAAAAAGTTGAAGGGGCCAGAGGGGGTCATCCAATGGTGCCAACGACCTTGACCTTGAAGTCGAGTTTTAAGGTTATTTCAAGGTCAAAGTGATTTTATTTAATAGAAACATCTATTTTTGACCCCGGATTCCAAACCCAATAAAGCCTGCCCACCCCGTGTTTATTTAAGTAAATAATCGACCAAACTGCAAGCTTCCAAACCCTGCCTACCTCGAGTTTAATCAAGTAAACCCTTAACCAAACCGCAAGCCTCAAAATCCACCAAACTCTGCCCACCTCAAGTTGATTTAAGTACACATTTTTCTATATCTGAGCCAAACACCTAAAGTTGTTTGAGACAAATGTTAAAGGATTTTGATTATAACTTTTTCAAATTAAATTTTTTTTAAATTCAGACATCACTTATCGAAAATTTAGACATTTTAGATAATAAATATCTTCGATCGAACTCTTACTACACACATCGAAATGTTACTAACTTGTTACAAATCAAAATCTTACTAAATTTTAAAAAAAGAGAAGAATTGTAAAATTCTTCAATTGTATTTTGTAATTACAAAAAATTAAATTGATGTAACAACTAAACGAAATATGTAGGTGTCATAAGAAAACATAAAAAGTAAATTAATGATGCAGTTATATTACTTTTTCGTTTTTCTCTTGAAATAAGTCTTCAAGATTTTGATTATTGATCACTAATATAAATTTTATAAGGGTGACGAATAAAATAAAAAAACTAAATTAATAATACAGTTTCAGTAATTTTTCAAATTTTCTCTTCTCATCAGTCTTGAAGTTTCCGATTGACATTTTATTATCTAAATTTTGTAAAAGTGATTAACACCTCTAAAAATGGCTGACTATCAACCCAATGAGATTGTGCTTGTGATAATGGTTTTAGGGGAAAATCATAATAATTCTTGTGCTACAGCAAGACTTTACGTTGAACGCTTTCCTAATAGACGACACCCAGAACCTAGAGCAATAAGTCGCTTAATTCAAAGAGCTCGTGGTAGACATATGATTCACCAACGCAGGCACCATGAATACGACGAAAATAATGCACGTGTTGTTGGTGTTCAGGCTGCCATTCATCTTGATCCTCATATCAGCAGACGCCGAGTTGAAAGAGAAATTGGTATACCAAGAAAGTTTTTTTTGAGAATTCTTAAAACCCTTAAATATAATGCTTATCATATTACTTTGGTTCAAGATTTACAAGTTAATCATTTTCAACAGCGAATTGTGGTTTGCCAATGAGCTTTGCAGATGATAGAAAATGATCCAAATTTTTTTAACTTTGTCCTTTTACTGATGAGGCTAAATTTCAAAGTGACGGAGAACTCAATAGGCATAATTGCTCTTATTGGTCGGATGAGAATCCTCATTGGCACCTAACTGTAAATCATCAAAGGCGTTGGAGCCTTATGGTATGGTGTGGAATCGTCAGCGGTTATTTGATCGATCCATATTTTTTGAGGAAAATGTTGATAGGCATACCTATTTACAGTTAATAAAAGATCAGTTACTTGTATTGATGGAAGATGTTGATTTAGAAACGCGACGAAGAATGAGGCTCCAGCAGGATGGTGCAGCACTACTTTTCAAAAGAAAATTATAATGGTAGATGGATTCGACGAGGAGGTCCAGTTAACTGGCCTGCTTGTTCACCCGACCTCACATTCCCAGACTCTTATTTATGGGGCTATTGAAAAAATGTTGTTTTTGAACAACAGCCCACAACTAGAGCAAACACGCAAGATCGCATTCGTCGAGCATACACTGCAATACCAAGACAAACTTTGTTTGATACCGTTCGCCATTTCGAGGGGCGTTTAAATTTATGCCTTGAAGCAAATGGAGGCAACTTCGAACATTTGCTTCGAAATTAATTTAATAATATTTAGAATAGTGAGAGGCGAGAGGACTCACTTTAATTCAGCACCTCGAATAGAGAGAGTCAAGGGGACTCACTTTAATCCAGCACCCCTAATGGTGAGAGGCAAGGGGACTCACTTTAATCCAGCACCCCGAATAGTAAGAGGCGAGGAAACTCACTTTAATCCAGCACCCCAAAGGAAACAGTCCTTACTACGTTCACGCCGTTGATTCTGGGTAGCGCTGAAAGTAAGGTTAATACATTTGAAGCAGCCCTAGAGATCTTTAAAAGGAAAAACACAAAATAGCAAACTTAACCTGTACTTGACCTTGTCATGACTTTGGTTAAAATAAAATAAACGTAAAATTTTTCACTTTTTTCAAATCCCGGGTTTAAAGTAGCGATTTCGATTTCAAAAAATCACCATAACCTTGAAAAAACCTTGAATATTGAGTTGAAGGTCAAGGCCAGAGTATCAGTAGATCTACATCGCATCGCATCTTCACGATGTAACTCTAGCAACCTCGCCGACTTGAGTGTCTGCGATTGGGATCGCTCGGACTCCTGGATGTTTGGTTCTGTAACTTTACGTCTATGTGCGTTTGTGAACTCCATGATCTTGAATGATTTCACCTGGGGTTGACCTGCATTCGATCTGGGTTATTCTACTCTCTTTACTTGTTCCTCTACTACCGTATACTCAAACGAACGGACTTGGGGTGGCTGCAACTGGGATTAAGTTGCCCGTCACCCTTCCTATCGTTCTATTTCTTTTGTTACTTCGCTATGCTCCGATGACCTTGTGCTACGCTCACTCGACCTTTCCTTCCTCCCGAAGCTATTCTTTCTCATGACACCTCCGATGATCTCGATCGAAGACTGCTGCGTTCTATCCACCTTCGCCTGCTTCACTTCCTCTGCTCCGCCTTCTCGACCATCGGTATAGTTCGCGATATTCGATAGAGGAGTTCCAAGCGTTGTGCAGAGGGCAGGGAACTGGACTGCACCCCCGCTCCACTGCTTCCCAAATCTCCGGTAACTCACGCACAACTCGTTGGTACAATCTGTAAATGTGACACCCGGTCTATTACATACCATGTAACAAATTGGGTTTTGCTCCGTAGTCTGTGGTACGTTTCGTACTCTGCTTTCCGCCCTGCGATGACCTACATGATTACACCTAAAGCATTTTCTTTGGGGGCATTCTGCCACCCTGTGCCCTACTCCTCTACACTCGAAACAGGGTCCGCAAAACGCTTGATTTTCCTGATTCCCAGGTGAGTAACTTCCTGTAGCTTGTCCTCCCCTAGCACCATCTGTTACTGTTACACCGAAACTCGATCGCTGCACCTTCGTCTGCTTATTTTGCCCTCTATCTTAGCTCCTTTGATGACTCCAGTTTGAATTGTTGTTCCTTTGCTAATTCTTATTATTGCCTCCGGCGTTATTCTGGTTTGGCCAGTTTTGTTGTCGATTACTCTCATATCTATTTTCCCCTTGCGTCGCTTGAGCATACGTGTTATTTGTTGACGTAGGCCTTTGTGCTTGCGGCGCTATCTGTATCGCTCCATGTACTGGCGTCTCTCTTACTGCTGCTACTTCCGAATTCCGTGTCTGCTCCTTCATCTGTGGTTTCCCTTTCCTCGCTTGATCTTCCTCTGCCGCTGCCACTCGACTTGATTTAAGCTCCTTTATTGTCGGTACTTATGCAGCTCCTTGAATTTTCATTTTTTCTTTGGGTAGTAGAGGTTCCCAACGTTCCTTCAACTCCTCGTGCCGTTCTCACTACCAACCTTAATGATCGATGTCCTCCTAACTTCTTAACCTTATATCTTTCATATAATTCCTATACTTCGACCTTATTCTTTCGTAAGCTATAGACATCTGCTCTCGCATCCAAGGCGGCCGTCTGAAGTGATTAATTATAAGTTTGAAACACGATATGAAGTTCATAATTTCCTCTTCTGGTCCATGGGTTCGTTTACATAAGTCACTCTCTACGTCCTATTCATCAATTCTTCCCACATACTGGTTTTTGAATGGTCTTTTAAGTTCTCCCCAAGACGCGACGTCTCTACGGATCATTTTAAACCACGTGCTTGCTGATTAAGTTAGCACGCAAAGTAATGCCGCTATTAGCTGTCTGTCCGACATCACGGCACTTATTCTGCAGTCGTTGACTTGTTCTATGAATCCTTCTGCCTCTTCTTTGCTGTCTCCAGAGAATTTCGTGCAACAAGCTTGTAGCGTTTTGATGAGCTACGCATTGGCTGGCCCTGCCCCATGACGTTGACTTCTATGCCCTCCATGACCCCTTCGCCTCACTCGATAACTGTTGTTCGACTGACTGCCATCGTTCCTACCTTGAAAATGGTCCCGACGACGACCGTTTCGGTTACATCGTCTACCATAGTCTTGCTCGGAACTACTGCTGCTGGGTCATCTAATATATCTACTTCTACGGCTATCTCTTGAACTGCTACGATAGTCTCTGTTCCTGCGCCTTTCTCTGGAGTTACTTCTACTATTTCTGCTTCTACGACTATCTCTGGAGCTAGTTCTGCGATGGTGTCTGCTTCTACGACTGTCTCTCAACGTGCTTCTATGATGTCTGGTACGGCGGCTATCTGTGGAAGTGCTTCTATGGTTCCTGCTTCTACGACTGTCTCTTGTGGTTGCTGTGATACTCGTGGTTCTTTATTTGGTGCTTCTAACTCCCACTTTGAGTTATGTCTCCTTTCTCTCGATGAATTGTCCTTCTCTTCGCCCCAGAACTGGGGTGGCGGGGATAATTTGCGTCTCGGCTTTGCTCGGTTACATAGCTCCTGTAAATTGAGATTCTCATAAGCCGTCTCTAGTTGCTCCAACAAATTATTGGTCAACGGATACTTAGATGGTAGCTCTTTTCTCCTTGTTCCTATTATGTTATTTTGGATTAGGTCTCCCTCTGTACTTGCTACATTTGTGTTTCTGGTGGACGTGCTATTAGTTGTGGTGGTAACCGTCCGTTGCGCCATTGTGGTCGCTGAATTCGTGGCTGTAGTGGCTGATGCAGTAGTCACAATTGCCTCTGTAATGACGCCGGGATTTCCATCACGTCCCCTTGACCGTCATTCTTCTCATCCGAAAATTCTACCACTGGGGGACGCAATGTGGTACCCCTGTTGCCGCTTCTTCCTCATCGACGTGTGGATACCACGGAACGTCGTTCAGCATTCCCGTGTGGATTAGTCCCGCACATAATAGTCTTTCTTGTCCTACATGTGCACTACCCCTTATGTCAACCTCAATTTCTACAATCGAGCAGTTAACTCCTGCTCTAATATTCTCCGAATGTCACGCAGTATGCCTCTAAACTTCCTCGACCTCTGCATGATGTCTATGATCTTCACTGCGTAACCTTCCATTTTCTTCTATCTCAGTTAGCATTTCCCAAATATGAAAAAAGCAATAGATTGCTTGAATCGTTACGGAGCACTCATTACGGAAATAATTTGCAGGGATCTACGCAATGTTGTATCGAGGCCTATTTGTTTTGAATATGGGTCTACCTACAATTTCGACAGGAATCCTACTACACAGACAGATTATTTAATCAATGGGCTAAGTATATCAAGGTCAAAATAACCACGTTACTCGTTTCTATTTCTATTCCACTCTCGTTATTTCTTGACCTGACACAGAATTCTGATTAGTCAATTTTTCTGTAAAGCTTAAAAAGTTTTCTTGGTTGTGAACCTAAAACCGAAAATTTTCTTGGCCTGAAATAGAAAATTTCCTGTGGAACCTGTAACCAGAAACAGAAAATTTCCTGTGGACACCATTTCTTCTTCCCAAAAGTCGAGAGTTCAATCTGAAAGAAATTATCTTGGTCTCAAAAAGAAAATTCTGTAGACCTGTAACAGATAAATTCTCTACCTGTAACAGACAGTAAAACAGATCCCGAATAGTATATGTAACAATCTGTGTATGTGCTATATTTGGTGGTAGAATACAAGGTTTATAAATTATTATGGGGCCGGTACGATTACCACATAAATTTTTCTCCACCAATCACCAAAACACGATAATTACGAATGATATATACACGCAACCACTTAAGAAACAACCACAAAAAAAATAATAATAATTTTATCGTTAAGTAATATTGTTATAAATATTTTTACATAAATAATACTTCTGAGTACTCGCACTGAGCTACTAAAAAAACTTGGTGAGCTTATAAACTTGGTGAAGAGTGTGTGTGTTCATCTGCTCGCTACAATCTCGTAAACTTTACGCTAGTACTAAATCGTACTAATCCTAAATAAGCATGAAAAACGAAATCTAATCCCAAACTCTATCAGCCCTGCTTCTAATGATACGCAGGGCCGCGCCCACCAACTCCCCGCTTTCCGCGTTGCCATGGCTACGCCCCTCCCACGTCAATAGTAAGCTCCGACTGGCGTCGTCGTCTCCGGCGACGTCACACGGCCCGCCCATTTCCAGCATAGTAGCCGGACACAGTGGGGAATCCCCGATCGAAGTTATGGCCATGAGGGCGGAGACTTTAACGCGAAGACAGGACGCATTGAAGTCATTCGGGACGCAGAACAGCAGCGTGAACGCAGAAAACGCATCGGCATTGCGAATGTTGGATGCGACCGAGATTAAAAAGGGAACAACGGTCTCGTTTCTAGTGGAGTATGCCAATTCGACCTCTAAAAATATTGACAGCGCGCTTGCTAGGCAGAATGTTTGTCTTGAAAACAAATTGGATGCAATTGTTAATGCGTTAAGCTCATTACCAGCAATACCCAACTTAACGCTTTCAATTGAATCCAAGTTGCAGAACATAGAAGAAGCGCTGTCTCTTCAACACTCCCAGCTGGAGGAGTTGAAGAGCGTAAAACAAGCTGTCTATCAAGAAATATGCGACCTAATAGATCACAATCTCACCCTTCAAGCCACTATAACACAAACAAGAGACAATTTTATAAATATAAGTAATACTAATCATAACTCAATATTAAGAAAAATAGCAAACATTGAGCACACAAATACAGAAACATCAAACTTGTTAGAAACCTGCGGACTTGGCATGCTCCCTAAAAATGATGAAAATGCTTTCTCGTTGACCACTATTAATGAAAACACTGATAATAATAATAATAAGTTTAACTTGAACAGTGATGATAATGACGATGTAAATAGTATTGGAACATCCACGACGGAAGTATTTAAAAATAGTAGTAATAAAATTAGTAATAGAAATAGCGAAAACATCGATGAGATAAGTAGAGATGCATGACTCCGACGTAGCACGCGGGCTAAATCAGTCGATGGGGGAGCCATGCGTGGCAGCAGCATCAATACGAGCAAAGACATAATTATTTCAAGTATTTATGATGGTGACGATACAAATAGGATTGATTTTGCACACACTGTGCTGCATAGGGTCCTCCCACTGTTTCAGAAAGAGGACATTGTAAGCATCCACCTGCTTCGATCGGAGGAGCGACAGCCCCAGTCACCAATTTCCGCAAAAGATGAGAGTAGACGGTCGCCGTGGGTTATTACCCTCTCCAATAGTCCATTTGTAGCGGAGATTATGCGTGCGAAGAAGTTCATTATAAGCTTCCATACGAGAGACGTGGACACCTCGACTCTTGCCCAGGAAACTAATAATTTAATAATAAATGCTAAAATCTTCATCAATGAGCTATTAGATAGAGACTCTTTTTTAAAATTCAGAAGCGTAAAGGCCCTTGCGACGAGGCTTAACTTTTAGTATGTATGGCATAGCGAGGGTCGTTTCCTGGTCAAGAGGCGTGATAGCGATGTCTCTCATGAATTTTCCTCGGCAGCTGATTTTCAAGCGATATTGTCTTCCTACGGGATAACCTCAAGCGAATCGGCGGTCGAAAAATTGTGTAGTACAGCAAATAGGAGTTCAGCAGTTGTCACTGCTGCATCTAAATAAATCAAGGCTGCAGCTGCTGAATGACTAGCCAAGGGCACTACTGGGGGGGGGTGCATGGTAGGATATTCAGAGCAGTTTTTGTCAATGTGACCTCTCTTCTAGGACACATTGAGATCCTCAGACCATATCTTTCCACTGGTCCCGCCTACCATCTCTTCGGAGTTGCTGAGTCGCACCTCTGCCCTGACGTTGAGACCGATCGTATTCAGATCAATGGTTATTCTTGTATTAGACTCGATCGTAATAAATTCGGAGACGGGTTAGTATTATATATTCATAACACATTTAAAGCTAACCTTCTGTGCAGTTCAATGACTACACAGGAGGGAAAGCCGCTTCTTCCAGAATATATCATGTGTAGTGTGCAACAAGGTAAGCTACCACCCATCTTTGTTGCACTTATTTATTACCACCTCACGTCCCGTTTCTCCAGAGCTCTGATGTTGTCAAGATCTATACAAGAAACGAGACGCAGTACGAAGACGTTACACACGGAGCAAAGACAACAAACTATGACAGGAGTGTCAATCTCTCGCGTCTAATGCTGAACAACGCACAAAAAGCGCGCGGAATATTTTTATACAAAACCATATTTTTGAAGCTCTTGATACAAAGAAAGACATATGGAAGGAACTCAAGAGCTTGTGACTCCTGCCAAAGACAAGAGAGGAGCTTCATGGTTTTTCACCGGATGAGTTTAATGCCCACTTTACTGAGGTATTGGTCTCCCACATTGAAAGTAACGAAGATCTTGACAGCATCCTGGCCACAGCCAGTGATGACGGCTTTATTTTCAGAGAAATCACTTTCTCTGACGTAGTCCTGGCTGATGCCCATTTCTCATCCCAAGCTAGAGGTGAGGACGGCATCCCGCAAAGTGTGGTGGCCATGGCTCTTCCGTTAGTGGGTCACCATGTTGCGAAAACCTTTCATTCCTCGCTCTCAAATGGCATTTTCCCGGGGGCTTGGAAGGGAGCTCACCTTGTGCCTTTGAAGAAGAAACCAGTTCCATCTTCGGTTTCTGATTTTCGACCCATTGCGCAGTTACGCTTCCTTGCCAAGTCATAAAAAAAATATTCTTGACCCGATGCAAACAGGGTTTCGACAACATCATAGCACTCAGACAGCACTACTGAAATTCACCGAAGACATCAGAACTAGTAAAAAGAATTAATAGTAAAAAGAAACTGTTGACAATTTTACTATTATTCGATTTCAGCAAAGCATTTGACACTATTACATATTCAAACCTGCTGCGTATGTAACGGGAGGTCCCCAGGAGCAGCAACTCACTACGTAAGTGCTGCATCTGTAATATCACATGTCATTCAGCGTACAAGCCTCTTGCAGTACTAACATACGCGCAACGAGGTGCACTACAGCTCCAAACCAAAACTGTAACGTGCCAGGATTGTACGAGGTCTGTCCCAAAAGTATCCGACCTACGTTCATATCTTCGCGCGGAGAGACTCAGACGACCTCTGGAGGGTACGAACGTCACCAGCAACTCCTAACCTTCTCGTCAGTAGCCTGAGATACCGATGAAACGCCTTAATTCCCGCGCAGCGTGTATTTGTTTACAACGACTTTTTTGCGTTCGTTGCAATTTGCTTATTGCTAAAAATGGCAGAACGAACCGAACAGCGAATTTGCATAAAAATTTGCTTTAATCTCGGTAAAAGTTGTGCGGAAACTATTGAAATGTTGCAAAAGGCCTTTAAAGATGAGCGTATGGGCAAAACACAAATAAACGAGTGGTATAGGCGGTTCAAAAGTGGCCGCACATCTGTTGACAGTGACCCTCGTTCTGGTCGACCTTCGACGGGAACATCGTCGGATAATGTCGAGTGTGTGCGTGTCGCAGTTGAACAAGATCGTCGTTTGACTGTGAGAGAACTGGAAGATGAACTTGGAATACCAAAAAGTACTGTTTGACGAATTTTAACCGAGAATTTGGGAATGACTCGTGTGCGTGCAAAATTCATCCCGAAACTGCTCTCAGACCAGCAAAAAAACCTTCGATTAGAAATCGCTCAGGACAATTTGGAAATGATTAATAGTGATGAAAACTTTCTTAAAAAGGTTATTACTGGTGATGAGTCATGGGTTTATGGTTATGATCCTGAAACAAAACAACAATCTTCGCAGTGGAAGCTTCCATCTGAGCCTCGGCCGAAAAAAGCTCGTCAAAGTCGAAGCAACATCAAGTCAATGTTGATTGTTTTTTTCGATTATGAGGGCGTTGTGCACCACGAATATGCCCCTACAGGCCAGACAATCAATAAAGAATACTACGTTGAAGTTTTGAAAAGATTACGTAATGCAATCAGGAGAAAACGACCGCAACTTTGGGAAACCGGTGACTGGCTTCTTCATCACGACAATGCTCCAGCGCACGCATCAAACCTTGTGCAGCAGTATTTATTGAAACACAGTGTTGCGCAGCTCCGCCAGCCTCCATACAGTCCTGATATAGCTCCCTGCGACATCGATTCGACAATAAACAGACTGTTGAAACTAATGCGACGAATGCACTAAAGGCGATTCCGAAGTCTGACTTTCAAGAGTGCTTTAATAAGTAGAAACATCGATATGAGCATCTTGTTCAATCAAATGGGGACCACTTTGAAGGATGCCACCCCCCGGATGACGAAGAATAAATCAAGCGCCGAGAAATCGAGGTAGGTCGGATACTTTTGGGACAGACCTCGTATACAGTCAAAGAAGTCGGCAGCTCGAGTCGGCAGCTCCGCGCGCGACGAATATTAGCATGAGTGCAATAGAGAAAGAGATAGCCGCTTCCATTCCAGCCAATAAAAGTACAGTAACAGTCGCACGAGCCAATCTAGCGAGCAAGGCCGCGCCTTCCAACTCCTCACTCTCTCCGTTGTCAGGGCAACGCCCCGCCTCCACCTGCAGCCAACTCCAAGTGTCCTCTCTGTATCCTGTGACGTCACTGAGCCCGCCTACGTCCAACATAGGAGCTGAGCACACTGGGGAATCCCCGAGCGACATCATGGCCAGGAGCGTCGAGACCACCCACGGAGACGACGCATCGCATTAATTTCAATCACGTAACTACATCAGTGTAAATGATGTTAATGCGTCGGTTATACGTATGTTAGATTCTACTACCTTTAAAAAAGGGACGACAGTCTCCTGTCTGGTGGAGTACGCTAATTCTACATCTAGAAACATTGACAATGCATTAACTAGACATTCGACCTCTCTTGAAAGCAGATTGTATGCAATTGTTAAAAGGCTAGATTCGTTACCAGCAATCCACACTTTAGCACTGTCAATTGGGTCCAAAATGCAGAAAATAGAGGATAAGATGTTAAAACAACAATCCCAGCTGGAGGAGATATTAACTGAAAGGCAAGTGATTTGTCATGAAATTGATGATTTAAAAATTAAAAACAAACAGCTACACGAAACGTATCATAATATAACAAACAATTTGTTGAATAAGTTTGAAGTTAATTATAATGCAATAATAGACAGAGTATATAATATAGAGCAGTTTAATTTTGAAATGAAAAACTTAGTCCAAAACAATAGTGAAACAAAGAAATACGATCATGACTTTAAAATAATAATTGAAAAAATTAATAACATTGAAAGCGTCAACTCCGAAATATTAAAGGATATAGGAAAAATTATTGCACTCGAGACCTAAAACAACAACCATGAAACTGCAATAAATAAAATAGAGAAAATTATGAAAATTATTCAACAAAGAAATCAAGAATTTATAAGTAAAATTGAAAATTACCGATTTGGCCTGCCTACCAGTAAGGAAAACACAACTCTTTCACCGCATAGAATTAGAAGTGGTAATGATAATAAAAATAGCGTAATTAGTAATAATGTAAATAATAACAATAATATATATAATACTGATAATATTAAAGACGAAAGCAATGATACACTGTAAGATACTGCTTCGACGTCATCTGCACGAAGCACGCGGGTTTTTTTTTTTTTTTTTTTTTTTTTTTTAATTAACGTCGCCATGTTTGTGCTCCCATGTGGTGCTAATCGACGACGGGGGTCTGCGGTGTGTTTGTAAACAAAGCACATGTAATTTTTACAGAGGTGCTTGTATCAATCGGCAGAGACTAGGATTCGAACCCGGGTCACCGGCGTGGGAATCCGACACTCTACCGACTGAGCCGCCGCAGGCCCCCAAGCACGCGGGTTAACCCATTTCTTCCCAAGCGGCCATTTTATAGTCGATTGGTTTTTTGCCTAAAAAATTGTCGAAAACAAAAATAATAATAACCAATAGCACTTTTCTGAATTAAAATTATCCGCTCTTACCAATTCTGAAGTCAGAATTTTGAAATTTCCGTTGGAAATTTTCAAAATGGCGGTTTGAATTTGATGAAAAATCAGAAATACATTATTTAACATTTTGGCATGCTTGTTTAGAATAAAACGGGTGCAATGAAGATTTTGATATGGATTCATATTGCAAATGACATTATTGTTCAATCGTTTGATGTTTCTAAATTTTGTCGAAAAATTTTCCAAGATGGCGCCCGTGACAGCATGAAATAATCGGAAACTTCACATTTTTTTCTAATTTGTACCAAACTTTGAATACTCAGATTCTCGAGGTCGCTGATGATGAATGTGATATCGAATTTGAAAAATTCGACATGGCGGATCCAATATGGCGGACATTTTTTTCAAAGGTCAACCGATTTGGGCCAAATTTGATATACGGGGGTTGTCAGGGTCGCTGATAACGAATCTGAAATCAGATTTGAAAAAGTCAGCATGGCGAATCCAAAATGGCCGACATTTTTTTCAAACGTAAACCGAATTGGATTCAATTTTGTATATTCACTTTTGAAATAATGGTTGAAGAAATTATTCATTTTTATTATTATTATTATTATTATTATTATTATTATTATTATTATTATTATTTTTATTATTATTATTATTATTTTTATTATTATTATTATTATTTTTATTATTATTATTCACATCCTTGCCTATCAAAACTATTTCCCTTCAAACTCTTAAATCACTACTACTTGAGTACCTCATAAGTTGTGATGCTGAGTCCAATACTGCCTGATATTTCGTGATACTTCGTAAAATTTAAGTTAAAGAAGTCTGAAAGTTATTGTTCCTATTTGATCTTGCTATACATATATTTCAATTTTTATTTTTACTATATCTGTGTAATATACCATTATATAATTTAGTATAATATAATATGATAAGATACGATATTGTCAATGTGTTAAAATCGCCAAAGTGCCACATATGATATAATAAGATATAATACGTTATGTTATATATGCACATACAAATATTTATATTTATATTTATTGCTCACATATTTATCGTCAAACTTCACCGCTCTGTTATCATGTACTACCACTGCGATTGTATTCAATACTTCACATAATTTTTATTTTTGTATTATTATAATATGTATTTTTCTGTTCTTTATGCCCTATAGGATTATTTAGTCCCAGGATGAATATGAGTCCCACTCTCTCTCACTATCTCTCTCTCTTTCTCTCTCTCTCTCTCTCTCTCTCGCTCACGCATACACAGACATACACTAAGCTACACACTGAACTCTCTCACTGGGGTCACCCTGTCATTGGATGTTTCATGGAACTCCCTTCTTTCTCCAGAAACCAAGAAGTTACTTATGCAGTCCTTAGTCCTACCGCATATCGTTTATGCGTGCCTGGTATTCGATCAAATCCCTAGTTACTTGAATCTCAAGCTGCATCGTCTTGTAAACGCTGGTGTCCGATTTATTTATAGTCAATGTCGCGATACGTCTAATGCGCCATTTAGAAAAGAACTTGAACGGTTGCCAGTAAGCGATAAGAGTTATTTCCTAGGCTGCGTCGTCTAAAAAATATTAGATATTCACCGTACAATTTACCTATACGAAGGGCTTGTAGAAATGTTCAGAAAAGTTCGGAGATCTGCGCTGCTGCAAAACGCACAAATTTTTATACCAAACAGTAGAGCTGCCGCCCATTTCGCAGCCTATTTCATGAACGTTTGCACATATATGATATATCCTAGCAAAAATACTACGTAGAATTATTATTGTTGTAAATAAAAACATTGTCGGAAGACATTAAGTCGGGTTAAAATGTGCATCCAATATTGTATATCACATGCCGTAAATTTCGATAAATTTATATAAATATAGTTACTACTCCTCGGCAATATCAAGATGTATACAGTTTTTCAATTTGCGAAATATCGCAAAGCCTACTCTTACTATTGAAATGTATAAATATTTTATTGTTTTAAATAATATTTATTCTGTTACACAGTTTTGTAAAAATACGAAGTAAATTTTTGTTGCGCCAGACGGCCATAGCCTTGATGAAAAAATAAAGAGATCAATCAATCAATCAATCAATCACTCTCATCTCTTCCTCTCTAGCTTTATTGCATACGTATGTATATCTGTATATAGTAATGTAGTAGAGAAAACGGAAAGTAATATATACATCAGAGAAGAGAAAACGGAAGTGCGGAGAACAAAACGAAATGAAAAGAATGAAGCAAATATCCTATCAACTTTATTTCGTTAATGGATGACTCTTTTCCGCAGAAACTTTATTTAGTTGGAAAAGTAAATTAATACCTCTTAAATGAGTGTCAGTAGATTGCACAGACATAAATAATCGTTTAGACACTAATAGTTGAAAATTTTGAAGTGGTTAAAAAACGACAACCTGAAGTATATAAGGGCATCCAAGCGTAAGCTCAGCTTCGTACCGTTTTATACTTATTTTACACTTGAGGCTTTATCTTTTGCTTTTGAAGAAAAAAAATCTTTTTGTGAATAAAATCGATTTTTTGTAACCTTTGATTTGAGACTTTCCGAAAAGTTAGAATTTTACTATCTCTTTGTTGAATTATTTTCGAAGATCATGCCGACCTGTATATTCTAAAATATTTGAGGTTACGTATTTTTTGAAAAATAATTTTTGATCGATTACATTTGAAGAATGGGATGGTCATTTTTGTTCAATAGAGCTCATTTTTATCATTTTTTAATGAAGATTTGAAGTTAAAAAGAAATTTAAAGATTCATCGATTCGATTTATTTATTACAATTCTTGGATTTTAGGATTTTTGAGATTTTGTTTTTCAAATTTCTTTGTATGTTAGAAATATTTTGATCAACTTAGTGTAAATGCATTAAAAAGAGCATAAAATTATCTATCTTTTGCAACCACAAATTTTGAATAGCCTCTTTCCTTCTTTTGTTATACACGAAAAAAGTCATATTTAGTTTAAGCGGTTATATCCGGGAATCTAGGATGATAAATCGTTCAAAAATTTGTAGATAGTTAGGAATTCAGATACGGGGCATACCACCTTTAAAATATAAAAAAAAATAATAAGTATTTAAAATAAGTCAGTTTATTTTCATGTAATCAACATTTTTTACCTACAATTTGAGAGATCTAGGGTTTCTTAAAACCGACATTGCACCTAGTAATAATACTGTACTGGACTGTTTAAGCTTCCAATCGCTCCTGGTTTGCAGATATTACTTTTCAATACACTAGTTATGGTATGAATACAGTAAATTAATTTTGAATACGTAGACAAATTTTTATATACATATTATTGCTTTTTTAATTAATTTTTAATTAATCTACCATATATACATATGCAAAAAATTTTCTACATATTCAAAATTAATTTCCTATATTTATACCATAACTAATGTATTGAAAAGTAATGTCCACAAAGCTTCAGGAATTTGGTTGAGCGATTCACTTGGAATCTTACGGGCCAGCACCTGAAATTTCAAAAAACAGAATTTGGAGAAAATCAACATTCATATTTTAACTATAAATAACTATCATAAATTGAAATAATACCCCTCCTATTAATTTTCTGTGTTTTTAATTTCATCTGTCCATCAAAACAAAAATTTTCAATAGTGGACACCTGCATCTGCATATATAAACTAAAATTTATTCTGTAGATTTTTCTTAAATACAGAAAGATTAATTCAGTTGATTTAATAAAAAAAAATAACGTTTTAATTGATTAAAACTTTTTTAAACTCTTATCTTTTTTCATCATAGTTTTAATGCTTTGGTATTTTTCTTAATCATTTTTATCTCAACTGTCATTTTCATGGGAGTATTGAGGTGACCCGCTTATTCCAGGATTTGCTAAAAACTGAAAAAAATACTTCATTTTAAGTAGTTAATAATGCGTACAATAAAAAATTAATCTTACTTACAACATTTAATTTGTACCTGCTACATATGAATCATCCTGTAATTCTTCTTGAGAGCTTCTCCTGTAGACATGTTCCATCTTTGTACTCGAAAGTGTCTTCCTCTCCGTATGAAACAGTCGAAGCACCTCCAGGTTCGATTTAAAAAATATTTATGATTTTAAGGAAGCCAGTTTGACCATCATTGAAGCAAGTTACAGCAGTATACACTTCAATCTTGAAAACTGGTAAGCCACTGAATAATGGTTTTGGAACCAGCTTCCACACATAACTATTGAGACT
Organism: Gastracanthus pulcherrimus; assembly: GCA_949152435.1. Taxonomy (NCBI): domain Eukaryota; kingdom Metazoa; phylum Arthropoda; class Insecta; order Hymenoptera; family Pteromalidae; genus Gastracanthus; species Gastracanthus pulcherrimus. The sequence goes on along the minus strand of OX424575.1, from coordinate 98,503,753 downwards.
TTCATTTGAATTCTGTGTTAAATCTCTATTTGGTGGTATCGCATCCTTTTCATCTTGAACTGCAGCATTCGTAGACTCTTGCGCCACTTCCTCACACACTTCACTCACTTAACTATTTATTGAGTTAAAAGCAGATTGTGTTACTGACTTTTGAAAATCAATAATGCCGCTGAAAGTAAACAATTCAGCATGCCCATGGCCAAGTGCATGTAAAGCAAGCACAGTTCTCCTATTCACTTCCCATGCGATTCCTTTTTTACCTACTTTATTATTTGAGCTTATGGCAGTTATCTGATCACACTGTGCACATACAACATCAATTTTAAATCCTAGGCCTTGTGTACTTGACCCACTGAACTATACATTTCCATGACATTCACTACAATGTACAATATATTTGAGTTCTGAAAATAGAATACTGATCTCAATAATTCTATGTTTTGAATCACAAGACTCATGAACTGATGATACGCTGTTGAGCTTTCTTGAAGATGAAGAAGTTTTTTTTTTATCTTTTTTTATCCGGATCATCGCTATATCTCTATTCATAAAAGTGATCTCATCTTAGGTCTATCTCGAGAAAACTTTTTATCTGGATCAGTATTTGCATATCTCCCATATTTATATTTCACTTTATTAGAAGACATTTTTATACAATTATCACACTACAAATTTATACTATTAGCACTTTTAAATCATACTTGCACTTACACTTGCACGTATTATATTTTCCTATTATTAAAATTCACAATTGGCGGGACGGCGAGATTTCAGAGCTCAAAATTTCAACTTCAGTTTTTATTAAGAAAATATTAAAATATTGTAAATGTCAAGTGATTAAAGAAATCATAGTAGACTAAATATTGAGATACAAAAAGAAAAATACGAAAATATTCATTTAAAATGCTAAAATTTTTGCGCGTACTGGCGCCATGTGGATCGAGCTTGCAGGGCAAACTTCCTCATAACTTCTCTATTGGGAGTTTGAAATAATATTCGCGCTCTTTGCGGCAAACACAGATGGCGGTAGCGGAGGCATAAATTAGACAGAGCTTATATGGAGTATGATGGGAAAAAGTAATAATAAAAAGTTTAATAGCAAAAATATGTTTCCAGTATGAAATACTAAAATAAAGACAAAAATAAGTCAAAGTAACGATTTAAAATATTACTTTTATTTTTTTTTTATTATTTAACGTCGCCATGTTTATGCTTCCATGTGGTGCTAATCAACGACGGGGGTCTGCGGCGTGTTTGTAAACAAAGCACATGTAATTTTTACAGAGGTGCTTGTATCAATCGGCAGAGACTAGGATTCGAACCCGGGTCACCGGCGTGGGAATCCGACACTCTACCGACTGAGCCGCCGCAGGCCCCAAAATATTACTTTCTTTTTGCAAAGTTGGGACATACCGTAAATAAACAATATAAAATTTTATCTTACAGCGTACGTAAAATACAGCATCATAGCACGCATAAATTTAGCGTGCGTAAATACTATATTTTCACATTTTCTTACAAATTGTTATGTTTTCCATCATGAAGAAAAAATCTCAAAAATACTCACATTATGATGTATTAAATTGTATTAAAACGTAAGAAAATTATATTAGAATGTGTATTAAAATGTAAGAAAATATAACAAAATAATAAAAGAAGTAAAAAAATTATGTATTTACTCAACATGGCATGCTGATCTGGTCTTATTCTTTTACGGAAGTAACCTCTTTAGACTGGTACTATGAACTGCTAAATGAAAATAATTTTTTCGATTGATCTATCACTTTTCTGCGTTAACAATGTTAAATATTAAATTATATAGTTTGAAATTTACGTATTTTTATATATAGATACATATCTGCATACATGGATACTAGTCCTTTTGTGTTATAAAAAGTTGAAAAGAATGTTAAAAAAAGAAGACGGACTTGTTACATAAATATTAAATTTACACTTTAGTCTGCTCTTAAGTTTACGTTTAAGAAATACTTTCTTATAGCTGTTTTGTTGTTGTTGACACTTAATTAAGGTTGATATTTCGTATGAAAGTGGAGCAACTTGGGGAAACATGCAGGAGCACAAGGAGTGAAATAAATTAAACTTCGATTAAAACAATATCAACTCTAGCACGTAGTGCTTGTCTATTTAGTCTAGTTTTGGTACAGAAAATATAAATTGCCACGGCGCGACTGAAATATCAAATGTGTATATACGCCGAAGTGAACTCGTCGGCGTCTTGGTGACCAGTGCTGGAATTCGGCTAGTCGCGAACCGTGATTGACACTCACACATCCACGCGTAAATAAGAGCCGCGTACAAAGAAGCGCTATTAGTATAGGCAATCTACAGTTTAGCACCCTAAGGAGTTACATATTTAAATCAATTTTAAACATACCGCCCGCCTTGCTGTATCCCAGCAACTAACAAATAAAAAGGTAGAATTATTGAGCGAGCCGGCAATAAATTGAAAATAATTAATTTTACAGTCATTTGAAGGTTCAAGCGATTATTCCTTCGAACTAGGCGTAATAAGAATTGAAAAATAGATAACTAAATGTTATAAAACGTGAGTTGACATGACAACTACAAGAAAAAAAAGGTATTTCAAATAAAGAAAATTAAAACGTGAATTTACTAAAATTATCCTTAGGTGCTCTATCTAAAATCTTCGGTTGACGATTTTGTAGGAAGTTTTCTGGGTAAAGTAGTGGCTACCGCCCGCTGCAATGGAACCTTCACCCTCATCTGGTACGCTGGACAGACGGCCATGCACTTCTATAACCTCTGCGTTCACAGGAAGTCGAACTACTTTAACAGTTGGCCTCATGAACTCCGAGGTCGCGGTCCGGATGATTACGACTCGAACTAAGCCGTCTTTCCTATGAACAGCGGTGATTCTCCCCGACGGCCACTTTGAAGGTGACTGAAGATGACTTTATGAGCACCATGTCACCTGCTCGAAAAATAAAAGAAGCCTTCAGCCACTTGTTGCGAAGCTGAAGTTGCTGCAGGACCTCCTTGCGCCAACGTTACCAGAAATTATTGCGCATTATCGCAACCAACTACCAGCGGCGCCTCATGCCCCCAGTCATATCAATGTTCGTGAACGGTTCGAGCCTAGTGGCAAGGGAAGAACCTACAAGAAAATGTCCAGTCGTGAGAGCATTGAAGTCGCTAGGTTCGTTACTCATCGGACATGAGGGCCGTGAGTTAAGACACGCTTCGACTAGCGAAGCGAGAGTAGCGAGTTCCTCATAAGTGAGCACGACTTCTCCAATCACCCTGTCAAAGTGGTATTTGAAGCTTCTCACAGCCGCCTCCCACAATCCGCCAAAGTGGAGTGCTCTAGGCGGGATGAAGCTGAACGTAGTCCCGTTCTTGGCTACCTGGGCTGAAATCTCAACTGACATCATAGAAGCGTCTTCGAAATGACGTTTGATTTCCGCCGCAGCTCCCTTGAACGTGCCGGCCTTGTCGCTGTAGACAATTTTGCAGTGACCTGGGTGGGAGGTGAAACGATGTAAAGCAGCTAAAAACGAATCTGTCGTTAAATCTGAAACAATTTCAATGTGTATCACTTTAACAACTAGATAAACAAAAATAGCGACATAGTTCTTGGTAGTTTTTATGCCTCGCCCTTTTGAGTTTTTCATGAGGATGGGGCCGGCATAATCTTGCTCTGTACAAAAAATGCACGCTGTGGAGTGGGGCGAATCACGGGGAGTGTAACCATTTGCTGCTGGCCAGGCTGGGCTGTAAAGCACGCGCACTTCACGCAGCTGTGGGCTACACCTTGTAAAAGGCGCCTACCTCTCAGAATCCAGACTGAACGAACATGGCTGGTCAACAACTGGATACCTCCATGCAACGTCTGCCGGTGGGATTCCTCCACCAATCGCTTTGTCACAAAGCATGACTTCGGCATGACGATTGGGTGTTTCTGATCATACGAGTGCTTGGCATTATGTAGCCGCCCACCAACGTGTCCATTCTGCCAAACAAACGGAAGGAGGCGCGCAAACTCGCTGTTCTTAGTGAGCGCTTTCCCTTGCAGAATGCACGGCAGTTCAGCGGCATAGTATTCCTGTTGTACAATCTTGAAGAGTGCACTTCGTGCACCATCGAGCTCGGACGCAGCCAACGGTCCACCATTACTAGCTTGCTTGGGCATCTTAGCGTTTGAGTTCTATCTAAAAGCATAAGCAAGAATGCGAAGCATTTTAATTAATCATGAAAACTTTTCAATACGAGAGAGAATTGAAAGTTACTTTGTGTGTTGGGCCGCGTGAGCATGGATGACGAGCTGTTCATGCTCGTCCAACTCCTGTTTCGCAAGCTCTGGCCACGAACTTGACGATGATGACAGCCAGGGAGGCCCGCTCCATCACAGTGTCGATTCTCGCAGCTGCTCCGAGAGTCGAGGTGGACATCCGATCTGCACAATGAAGACCTTCGCATGACGCCAAACCACCTTTGAATCGAGATGCTCCCTAAGTCTGCCAGTTGACTGCGAAATGTCGTCCAGTCGCTGAGTAGTTCGCCGGTGATAGGAGAATCCCAGTTGAGTTTGCAGCACCAGAGATCCTGCAATAATATTTTTGCTCGTACTAGAACAGGCGATAGCCAACCAAACGAATCAAATAGTTTAGCCGCTTCGGAGGTAATGTATCTCGTTGAAATGACTCTCGGAGAGCTGGAAATAGAAACTTTGAAGCTGAATTGATTAGTCTGCGGGATCCACTTTAACCCTAAAGTCGATACAACCTCGGTCAAGTCGATTTAGTGCTCGACTCCACCTGCTTCTGATAGACCTTTTCGCAGGTCTTGATCATTTGCGCTCCATTTTCCGAGCTGCATGCAGGCAGAGGCTAGAAGGTCGATCAGCTGATTCCTTAGTCGGACAGCTGCTGCGAGATCGTCTGCTCCTGTGAGGATGTCGTCGACGTAGCATTGCTGCCGTAGTGTCTTCGCTGCTTTCGGATACTCCTCCTCCCCATCTTCAGTTAGCTGCTGAAGGACACGAATCGCAAGGAACGGAGCGGATTCAGTTCCATATATCACCGTTTTTAATCCGAAGTCCTGCATTGGTTGGCCGCGATCTTTTCTCCAAACTATTCTTTGCCAGTCCCTATCGTCCGGGTGCAACAGAATTTGCCGGAACATTTTCTTGATCTCGGTCGTGAAAACGTATCCGAGGAGTCTCCACCTCATCATAATGGCGGATATATCCATCTGGAGTTTCGGACCTAGAAAGAAACAATCCTTAAATAACTCCCCCTCGCCGTAGTTTTGCGAACCATTGAAAACTACTCGTCGGCAGATCTTGAGCGGCGCTTCAGCGACAGGATCTGGATCTGGTTCGATTTTTAAGATTGGATGGTGCGGCAAGTAGCAACAACCAAGCGTGTCATCCTCATCGACGGGCTCCGTGTGGCCTAAGTTGATGTACTCCTCCATGAACTTGCAGTATGCCTGGTCCAGTAGACGGTCTCTCGCTCGGCGCTTCTCGGACCGCAGCATACACGCCACTGCGATATTTCGAGAGTCTGAAAACAAAGGTGTCTTAGAGAATGGATATCTCACTACGATACGCAACATTGCGTCTCGGAAATTCGTCTTCTTAAAATGGTTTTCACACTGCTGCTCATGGGGGGACAAAACCGATTGAGAGTGTATCTCCTCCAACTCCCAATACTTTACCAGTATTTCTGACAGCGACGGCTTCACATGCGTATGGAAACTCTGCGCAACCGTAGAAGAGCTGTCCTTCTCATTATCTCCAGGCTTACCAGTCACGATCCAACCGAGCGCCGTAGCCTGAGCGACCACGGCGTTCGTCGGCCCCTTTCGCAGACCCTCTCGAATTATTGCAGGGAACACGTCGGTTCCAAGGATGCAGTCGATCTTAGCTGCCAGGTGTAGATTCGGGTCCGCTAAAGTTAGGCCCGACAAGTGATTCCACGACCACTCTACATCTTGTTCAGAAGGCTAAAATTGTGTAAGTTTTCCGAGCACTGACGCCGAGTACGCAAACTTGAGCTCACTCTCCACGTTAGAATGAGACATATCACCATTCGTTTAATCTGAGGTGTAACTTTCCAAAACTTTGCACCAATATTTGCTATTGATACCAAGTCTGCGCTAAATTTTTATTATGGCCATTTTTCAAAATTTAAGAATTTTCAAATTACGGTTTTTTAATTTTGTTCAATGCAAGAATGTTTTCTGGTAAGCGAAATTTGTATACAATGAAGCACTCATAAAATCCTTCATTTTAGGACCGTAAACGATTGTATATCAGTCGTTTGTTAGTTGATATATTACATGACAAAATATTTTTCTCAACATTTATTACTCGAAAATTATACGATAAAAGTAAATTAAACTTTTACTGAATACTTGTTTCATATACAGGTACATTCCTGTAAATTTTGCTTTCTCAAAGAGAAAGCTTTGTAACGATGATAAAACGGTTTTTTTGAGATTCAATGAATCTTGATGTTTTCGAGGTTCCTGAGTCATAAAAATGGGCTTACAATAGGTTTCCAAAAAATGTATATCTATATGTATGTGTATGTATGTATGTATGTATGAAACCAAAATTTGTGTCCACCATAACTCTTCAAGAAAAGTAGATCACGCGCTGAAATTTTGCAGGCATATTACATATGTAAGTAAAACTTCACTTTTTGCGACTGCAGCAGTAGAAGCGCCTACACCCGTCACTAAAACCTTTCGGGCACGTCTAGGAAGCTACAGTGCCTCAACAACGTGCTCGGAGACGAAAGACGCCACCGCACCCTGATTGACCAAACCGCGAGCGGGTATCTTTTTGCCCTGGGCATTCATCAGAATGACCTGCGCTGTAGGCAATAAGCGAGTACTCTTTGTATTTATAATTAACGCAGAGACTGATGACTCGCTCTCTGCAGCCACGAAAGCCGCCGCATAACGGTTCTGTCTAAGTGTAGCTTGATGTGATGTCTCTCCTGGCATACGTAGCAACGATTGCTCGAAGGATAGTCCGACACGAAATGCCCTTTTTTAAGCAATTAATGCACCTGTTTTCCTTTTTGCATAAATCTACGCGCAGAGGGGGTGTGAGTTTGACAAGGGTCTCACACATGTTGACCATATGAGTACCACTGCAGATCGTGCAGTTAAACTTATTATTTTTATTCAACGAAGACTTTATGCAAATACTGCGTGGCGAAAGCAGATACACTTTTCTGCTGTTTGCCCTGACCATTATTTTGAGCTTTGCTCTTTTCAAAAATTTCCCTTGTATGAGTCAGTTCCAGGAACTGAACCCTCTTTTGTAAAAACTTATTGACGTTTTGGTAAGTCAGAAAACCTGTTTCATTCTCTTGCGAAATCTCCTACGTCTCTCGAGTTTGGGGGTTCGGCTTGCACACAAGGCAATGGACGATGAAATTGTCCCAATGCTTAATAGGGTAATCTAAGTCCTTAAGCCCTTGAATAGCTTCATCAGCGGCATTAAGTACGCGGTTCATTTCCTCGACATTTTTCCGAAAGGCTGGCTTCAAATGAATTAAATTATCGAGATGAGTTGCGAGCCAACGCTTAGGGTTATCGGACCTCCGTAAAAGCTTATCCCACGAGACCTCAAGATTTGACCCTATCATCTTCATCCCCTTCAAACAACTTTTACCTCCCCCTCAACGCTATTCATCAAATGTTGTACTTTTACAACTGCATTAATATTGGTTTTGTCTTTTATTACAGAGCAAAAGAGGTCCTTAAAAGTTTCCCATTCGGACTGTTTCCCGTTGAAAGTGGGGACAGTCGTCTTTGGGATAGAGCCGTGCTCGGAAGAGGAAGGTGAAGGCAAACCTACAGTCGCCGTTAGATTCTCTGGCGTCCGAAACGATTTTAGACGATCTAAAACCTTCGCCTTAGCCTCCGAGTAATCATCCTCTGTAATAAAATAATGATCCGCTATGATATAAACATCCTCGGCGAGCTCAGTCTCGTTCTCCATCAGTACCTTCTTTGCTGAGTGAATTCATTCCAATAGCCCTCTAACAAATCAAGCCGCGCTTTAAACCATCCTTCAGTAAGACTATCCGTCTCTTTTTTCTCTGTTGAATTTTTCCATGAATGAGCGAAATAATTCGCCGTGCGTTGCTGTTTTTCAAGCGCAGGTTTTGTAGCTCTCTGCATCTTGTCAACTGTTCTGATGCCTTGAAGAACTAGCGAGAGACAAGAGTACAACAATCGCAACTACGAAGAGCAAGTCTGGTCCTAGCTCACACGATTAAATATAATTGGAGAGCATATGTAACGCAAGAACAAGCAACACTGCGCGGGAGCGAGAACGAACGTCGATCAAGAGAGAGAGAGAGAGAGAGAGAGAGAGAGAGAGAGAGAGAGAGAGAGAGAGAGAGAGAGAGAGAGAGCTGCTAATCGCGCGTAGCGGCAGCCGCGATTTTCTGTAGACAAATACTCCGGATAGATGATCACGCAGTAATCAGACGCAGCGTCACGAAAGGCATATGAAATTGAGAGAGCGCCAGTTAGAGAGAGACAACGAGCAGCAAAGTGCGAGACGCACAGCGCGCGTCAACGCGAACGTTAAAGGGGGCGAAGCAAAGGTGAGAGAATTAGAGAGAGAGGCAGCGCGAGATAGCGATGTGTTTCGCTTGCCACACACTGATGCGCGAGGAACGTCGCGTTACGCAGGAGAGAGGGAAAGTAAGAAATAGAGAGATAGACGCTGACCGCACCGAGCGATAGACAAAACCCGCGCGCTTTCTCCTGTGCTAAACTTACACAGCCTAAATGTTGGTGCGTGTATATATGCTAAGCTCACGGCAAACAGCCACGCAGAGAAGAACGAGTAATGCGGAGCGCTCTCAAGAAAAAGAGAGACTTATTTATGAAAATGAGAGAGACGAGCTCTCTAATACCTTTTCTATAAGCTTGTGCTGTGACGACGGTGCGATAGATTGCGCCGCAGTGACAATTGAAGGGAAGGGGAAGCGTCGATCCCGCTCCTCCTCCACGTCACTGCTTATACGTGACCTTGAGGGTGGCCCGACAAAGCTCCAACGACGACCTGGGGATCGTTCAAATACCCAGAGAAACTCCTTTTCAACGCAGAAGCCCCGATTGCACAGATCCATTGGCTGCAAACCCTTAATGTCGTTGAAATACGTTGCTTCAGAAAGCCACCAACAATCTTCCAGGAATTTTCTGAATTTTCACTTTTCACTCATGCTCGTAAATTTTCTGTAAAACCATGCTCTGCAACCAAAATGTTGATAATTTGCGAAATATTAATTAAGGTTGATATTTCGTATGAAAGTGGAGCAACTTGGGGAAACATGCAGGAGCACAAGGAGTGAAATAAATTAAACTTCGTTTAAAACAATAACAACTCTAGCACGTAGTGCTTGTCTATTTACGTCTAGTTTTTCTACGGAAAATATAAATTGCCACGGCTTGACTGAAATATCAAATATGAACGTACGCCGAAATGAACTCGTCGACGTCCTGTTGATCAGTGTTGGAATTCGGCTAGTTGCGAACCCTGATCGACGCTCACACGTACACGCGGAAATAAGAGGCGCGGGCAAAGGAGCGCTATTAGTATAGGCAGTTTACAGTCTAGCTTCATAAGAAGTTACATATTTAAATCAATTTTAGACAGTTGTAATAACAAACGTAAACACTTCATATTTTTAAAAACATTAAAAAAATTATAAATTAATTTTATATTTATTAACTCAACTTATCTTGACTGTTTTTGACTCTATTTAAATAATATAATTACGTCAAAGGATTCATAAAAGAACATGGGTCACCTCACAAGCGTAACTTAAATATTTATCCACATATGTGGATACCGGTCAGCACAGGTTAAAAATTTGTGTAAGTGATAAATTAGTTAACTATTATCAGTTAACTATTCCTACTAATAATGAACAAAAAATACAAAAAATATCTGTATTAATATTTATCAAAAAAAAAAATGAAGAAGGGATTTTAGTGGTACAAAATAGTTGCAATTACAATTACATTAATAATTAACTTTAAAAAATTATTGACTGATAAAGATTTAAAAGTATCTTCTAATAATGATCGATTGGAAGCGATTGACTTTCCTGTCTACCTCAATTGTAAATATTAATCCAGCATTAACATATTTAAAATACTTAAATCGATTAATATTAATTGAAACAAACTGTAAAACTAATCGGTTTCAATGAGATTTAATCCGTCATTTTCCAGTCCATCTCAACTAAAAAATAACGCACTAAATAGCTTTAAATAGTATTAAATCGATCATTTTTAGCAGGGTAATCAATTAAAAATCGGTAATTTATTATATAAAATATTATACTAACCGCTTCATTGCCTCTATCTCCCATTGCATTTCTGAAACGACGTAATATTGTTGGGCATATTGCATCGCGCCAAGCTGAATATGCATTTTGTACTTATCACCCATTTTTAAATAATCTATTATTCAGACAACATTAAATAGATGATTGAATTCCTTTCGTTAAAATACAAATGTATACATTTGCAGTGTTCGTCCCTTCTTCAATTTCAATTGTAATCTGGAAAAAAGGATTAAAAAATAATAATATAAGTGAAAAATGTATTGTGTTATTTAATTTAAAATTATTAGTTAGTAAAAAAAAGTGTTGTTTAAACTGTTTATTGTTGTTTTGTTGTTTATAAATTAAAAAAGCATATACAAAAGTAGTCCATGATATGAGTATAATCCTCTTATAATTTTATTTTATTTTTAATACAAATTAATATATATAAGAAAAAATAAATTACCTGCAAACATCTGTAGCTTGGGTGTAGGTTATGAATAATATTTTTACTGCAATTTTTCACTACACTTTTACGAATGTATGTATATATGACAATTAATTATGATTTTTAATAGACATCAATTCAAAAGATTTCAATTACTTATTATTATTTTTAATTATTTTTAGATGCAAATAACTCGATGTAGGCTGCAAATACTATGTTTCAGAAAAATATTTTTGGGTTATATTTCAGGTTACAATACTACTTTTAAGGAAGGAGTCAGGTTTAGGAGCCGAAGAAAAAACGTTTTTTCAGCGATTTTTTTGAAAGGGAAAGACATGATTGCGGTAAACGAAATTTTGAGAACATAATGTACTATATTTTAGCTTTAAAAAACAATTTTTGTTATTAAAAAATATTAAAATTTCTTTAAGTTATGAGTCAAATTCCAATTTTTTTTGAAGTTTGAAAAAAAATTCACTTTTTTGAAAAAAAAAATTCACTCTAAGTTGCAAAAAAAGTAGTTTAAATAATACTTTTGTCGAACTTTTTTAGTTCAAATAGAAAATAATTTAATACTGAAGCTAGATAACATTGATTTTTTTCGATCGGACGTATATTCTTTTTGCTATCACCGGCACCGTTTTCTAAAAATCGTAAAAATGAAATCTCGAGAAAACGCGCTTTAAAGTTTTCGGTCCAAAAAAATATAAGTTTTTGAGTACTTACAGTAATTAGAGATTAATCAGCTATCCCTGGGCCATACATTAGTCCTTCCTCTTCTTCAAAAAACTCGTTTTGGCTGAGGGTTTCCAATCTTCGGGCTGTACGAGCCTTCTTGCTAGAAAATGATGCGCGCCGGTTCTCCCGCGTTATGCGCTCAGCATCGACGGCGTCAGCAAAATTTTTACACTGCTGCCCGATGATGATATTGAGGAACTGCATGGTGGAAAGTACAGCAGAGTAGCCCTCGTTAAAAATGCCTGCAGCCATATATGCTGCAATTTCGACGATTTTATAGCCGGAATTCAAATGTTTCGGACTTAGGCGCCACACAGTTGAATTGAACGATTCGTTGGAATTTTGAGTGTGGCCGCCTAAGCACCACCTCATTAAATCGTCATTAGAGAGCTCTTCATAAATTGGACGAATGTGCATCTCCACGGTTTCATCGATTAATCTCGCCGGATGTTTGTAAGATGCAAGATTATTCGCCGCTTGAGCCTTGCGATGAAACACTTGAAATTTCCGCTTTCGCGGTTCGAGGTGTCCTGTGTCCACGAGATAGCGAGGCGTGAGAAAGCCAAAACGCTGAGGCAGTACGCGCTTCGCGCGGCGGCTTTATCGCGCGCAGCAAGCGCGTCCCGCGCCAGTTCGGCTTGAGCAGGGCAATCACGCGCACACCTTCTCTCTCTCACAACAGCCCAATAAAAGAACCATCAACCGAACTCTCGTTTTGCTCTCTCTCTCTTTCTCTCTCCAGTACACCCCAACCACCAAAGAATCACGTGCCTTAAGTGGCACGTGCAAATAAGGCGAGTAGCACCCTTTCTCCTCTATCCCCCACGTAACATCTGTCACCCCTTGTGTGTTCGCGTGTGTGGCATACGGGTGTACTATGGACATTAACTCACTGACTTTAAGTGGTTAAATTAAAAAGAGATGACGTGGCGAGCAAGCTCGTATACAATTGAAGAAACGGGGAATCGGCCGCCGAGAAATGTTTTCGAAAAGCCCTATCGGCTGTGGCGCAGAGGCGAAAAAACGAGAGGCCCACTTTGCTGAGGCGCTGAGGCAGGAAGCGAGGGGCACGCTGTGGCGTTTCGATTTTCCACAGGAAGGAAGTTCAAGGACCGGTCGCCGTACTTTTCAAATTTCAAGAAGAAGATGGCTGCGTATAATCTCGTCATCATTTTTGGAACTCTTCTCCCATAAGTCGCTGTTTAATAATAAATTTTTGTCCTCCGAGGTGTAAATCGCGCCCGGAAACTTGCATTCACACAATATTATCGGTGCGGCAGATAACCTATTGTGCGTCTCAAATTTTGAAATTCTCATAAGTAAAGGCTAATAGTTTAATTGCTTGTGGTAATCATTTTCTACTAATCGGAAGCATCAAATCTTTTTTTGTTGTTATTGCTAAATTATTTTTTCATTACATCAATTGATATATTCCCAGTTATTAATTTTAATTTTTAGCCTTTATATTAAAATGTCGTTGAGAAATTTATTCAGTTTAAGCAGTGACTAAAGCAAGCGTAAACTTCACGCGAGCAACTCGAGCTTGCACGGCGATACAAGCTTGTTAAAGCTATCTGACCCTCTATTACAAAAGGTCTTTGCGCATCTAACCCCAGATGAGCGCGCGGATTTTATACGTATACATTTGAGAAAACAGCCGTCGCAGCGGCCTATCGCGCTGACGGATATAGAATCGTACACGACGCAAGATACAGACGTGGCAGCCGGCGGCCACGATGCGCGCGTGCGAAAACGCCGCTTATACTGCCAATGATCTACTCAGTTTGCCCAACATACCCACGGCCCCTACAGAAATTTCAAACGATAGGTACGAAACAGTAAAAGCACATGCATTTCCTCTTAACCCGGCCCCGGAAACAAATTATGCGGATAAAAATTTGCATACAGTAAGTATAGACACCTTGACATGATCCCCCCTGCTAACCTCATTGCGATCAACGCATGCCGAATCGACGCAATTCATTGATTTCTTAGAAAGAGACAGGCAATACCAATTTGATCGCGGTATGGCTTAACAGTAGGCCGCCGAAGCACGCAGTCTTATCGCAGATTTAGGTAGAATAAAAAACGCGACTACGGCCACGCAAACTCCGGTCACCCCAGCACAAGTATCACGAGATATATTAATGAGAGCATCCCAAATCCCACATGAATCACAACCGAACACCGAAGCACAGAAACCCGATGCACACACCCCCGTACCTCATAATCCATCGGAACAAGTTACACGGGTCGCAGCCCCAATTTCTAGCATTTCGGGTAATAACGGGTTGAACGCGCGTGATCAAAGTTTGACGTTCTCGCAAACGCTGAATCTAATCCCGCAATTTGACGGAAATCCTAATAGGCTACGGGAAGCGGGCGCATAAACTCTTAAACCACCGGTTGACTATATATGACTCAGCTCCAGTGACGAAGCGAGCACCCGCATGACCTTTATGAGGCAATCAGAGTTGCAGTTAACTTTGAGTGCAAGCAGAGCACTCGCCTCGCGTGCGGATACCTAGCAGCGCAGGCTCCTATGACTCACGTGCAGATAAACCTTGTAGCGTCTCAAAGCGCGCCGAATCAGCCACTTGTGAATTCTCCTCCTCGGCAGGAGCAAAATCACATGCAAGTGAATACAAGCGCCATGCCTGCAGCGGCGGCGGCAGTGGCGCCGTGCAACTATTGCGGCAATAACCGACACACCGATGATTTTGGCAAGAAAAAGAATTTTTAGACAAAAACATGTCATTATTGTAATAAAAGGGGCCACATACACAGGTATTGTTTTCAGTTAGAGGTGGACATAAGGACGGAGCGGATCAGGCCTGAGGGGGGCGATCAGAACAATTTTAACTATGGGCAAAACAATGAAAGTACTGTTGGCAGCTACTGGCCGCTTCCCTTCACGAGTGACGTAGTTGAGCAACTGGCTCGCGCTAACATTATCACGGTGGTAGATTGGAAATAGGTTTTCCACCAACTACGCATGCACCCTGCCTCAGGGCCCTTTACTGCATTCACAGCTCCAGTTGGAAAAAAACTCAGTCCAACACTGGGAATTTAAACGCATGAGTATGGGTTTGAAAGAAGCGACGAATACCTTCGCGAAATGGATGTCACTGGACATAGCCGGGCTGCAGGGTGAGGAAGTTGAAATATATCCTGATGACTTCATGATTTTTGCGGAAAATCTTGAAGAGCTCGGAGCGCGGTTCAGACGTGTAGCAAAGAGATTAATGAATACAAACCTCACTGTAGAGCCCAAAAAGTGTCAGTTTCTGAAAAGTGAGGCGTCTGTCTTCGGGCATATAGTGGGGGAAGGCAAGATCCGCACAGACCCCAAGAATCACGAGGCTGTGGAAAAATACCCAGAGCCAACTAATGATAAGAAAGTCAAGCAATGGCTCGGATTCGTAGGCTACTACAGGAAATTCATACCTAAATTTGGAGGGAGTCAAGTTTGAGTGGGGCAACGAGCAACGGTTGACTTTTGAAAAAATGAAAAAGATACTCTGCAGTGAACCAGTCTTAGCTGTGCCTAACCTATCGGAGCCGTTTATTCTCCCGTGTGATAGTTCAGATTTTGCCCTTGAGACGGTGTTATCACAGGGAATCATCGGCTCCGATGCTGCGTGTGGATACGCATCCAGGCCGCTCAGAGGAAGCGAACTTCGTTACATAACGTATGATAAAGAGCTGCTTGCAATTGTATTTGGAAAAGAGCAATTCAGGCACTATCTACATGGTAGAAAATTCACGGTCGTAACGGACCACGCTGCCCTGAAGCACTTTCATAAATCCAAAAAACCAGACTTTAGGTTCAACAGACTAAAAGCGTCATTGAGAGGCTATGAGTTCGACGTAGTCTATAGGAAAGGGATAATAAATGTGAACGCTAACGCGCACTCACGCAACGCGGTCATTCCAGAGGGTGAAGAAAACCCAGAGCGACCCAGAGCAGAACTTTACGAGAAAAACGACAGCGATGCAGAGTTAGATCAACCCCCGGCCAGAGTATTTGTCACCCTAGCAATCAAGAAAAAGGGCATCGATCGAGACAAGAAAATTAAAATACCCAAGACAGATTCGGAGAAATCCAAAACAGCGCACACATATAAATAGAAACGCACTGGAGAGAAACCCATTTATTCCAAAGGTGAGTTCCTAGCTGTGTGCAATACCTCAGATGACTTTGATGACTTTTTCCTGTGCGAGTTGCAGCAAGACGTTTACGAAGCCGACTAACGAATATATATACGTTGGCTCACGCAGAAAATAAGCGACGGTACGGTATATGTCATTGATTATGAGGATGAAATATACCTTGCGTGCGTATTATCCAACGTACAGCTAAGTAAAATTGATAACGGCAGGCTTCAATTGAGCAGTGAAGAAAAGTTGCGCATTCATGTGGTTCTGCAAGAGTCACTTGAGGCAAAAAACTTGTAGATAGGCAGAGAGCCATGCCGGCAATGTTCGCTTACTGCCAAGGAGAAAGACGGCATAGAGCAGAAACGGGCCATTGTGATATCTGATTCTGAAGAGTCATTTGGAGAAGATATTACGAATGACCCTTGGATCTTTAATAAAAAGAAGAAGAAACTGGGAAGCAGGAAGAAAGGTAGTCATCCTAAACCGTATAACGTCAAACCTGCCGACAGCCTCGATGACCCCATTATCAGCAAGGCAGAAAGAGATAAAAAATTGGCTCACTTACGCCAAAAAAAAGGGTTAGCGAAAGGAGTGAAAGTCACCAGTAAGCCAACAGCAGCGTTAGCTGAGTTGCGTCGACAGCAGGATAGGGATGTAAAACCACTCAAGCCGCAGGTTTTAAATGAACCGCCCACGGAGTTTAATTACGCGCCGGAGGACGAGGCTATGCACTATCAGGGATTAGCTTCGCTAGAAATTATCGCTGGGTAGCCCGGCCTAGAGCACAGGCTGCAGACAGTCGA
Source organism: Gastracanthus pulcherrimus (assembly GCA_949152435.1). Classification (NCBI taxonomy): domain Eukaryota; kingdom Metazoa; phylum Arthropoda; class Insecta; order Hymenoptera; family Pteromalidae; genus Gastracanthus; species Gastracanthus pulcherrimus. The sequence continues at coordinate 98,487,254 of OX424575.1, read as the reverse complement.
AGCTCTACTGTCAACACCCACAGCAGCGAGCGTGACGACACATTAGCCGCCAGACAGTGCGTCCCCGCTGCAGTGCTTGCCGGCAGCTTCGCCGACGACACACTCGGCAGCGAGCAGGTCGTCACACAGGCTGGCAGACTGTGCATCATTCGAGCAGTGCGCATAAGCGGACAAGAGTTCGTCACGGGTTCGGCCAACGGTGAGCAGAATAACATTTGCGATGGATAATGATATGCCGTGCTCGCAGACGCGGCGCAGTCTTGACAGATTTAGTACCTAAACTGCGCACTCGATTAATAGTGGATATTGTTTAGGGCGAGGTTTTGGGTCAAAACGCAATACAGATTAAGCTGTGGGAAGCAGAGGCCGAACCGGATACTGCCCCGGATTTTAATAATGTATTGCGCAAGAATTTTGGCGGGAAGAAACCCGAGATGCCGCAAGCTTATCGAGCAGCACCGGCTCGAGACGAGGTGGAGGCCGCAAACGGCTGCGAACTGTCGACAGTGAGTGGTTTCTTGAAAGAATGTGAGGAACCGATGAATGTATCTACATTTGACATATCGAAACATATTTCGGACGTCGAGAGCCCTTTAATTGATCTAACAGAAAGCAATAAAAACACCAAAGTGCCCTCCACTGCTCCAATAAAAGAAATTGCTACAGATCGTTATATTTTTTCGGGCATTGGCCCCTACGCCCAAGGGATGTCCGATCACTTCGAATACGTCCACCGCAACGTCGATCGAATTGAGGCAAGGACGGAGGATTTAAGATCCTCAGCATCATCGTATAAAAGTGACCTTCCCGCACGCAGTCCTGACTCAAGACACAGACATCCTCTCACGTTCACCAGGGAACTATCTCTTTTACTCTCTAATTAAACTACTGAAGTTGAGTATTTGAGTCACCGTATTGCGCAGGCAGCTACTAAACTCCCCGGCTTTCCCGACGTGCGGCGACACCATTGAGACGCAAGAAATTTTGTTATCTGAAACAAAATACGGGAACGTGAATTGTGCATATATTTTCGCACAAGAGCTCCAGCAAAACATATGCATACATCATCACTCAGAAATAAGACAAGTCGACTTCTGTCGTATAATTGTCAATACGGCTGACAATTATATCCACTTGCACTTATCCGGCCGACACTACACACCTTATATGTACAGCGAGTCTATTGTTGAAAGAGACGCAGCACAGAGCCCTGACTCGGAAGAAGATAACGATACAAAAGGAAAAGAGGCAAGCAGCGCCGGCAAGTCAAGTAACAACTCCACTCAGCACTTTAAGGCAGCTGAGGAGTCGCCGGCGGATAGACAGGCGGGAGGCGATTCGCCGCCGCTTGACGAAGCCAGCAGAGACGTACAATCAGTCCAGAAAGCGAGCGTCTCCTCCCCTTCTAACGCAGGCATGCACCGCAAGGCTGCACGCATATTGAGGTGATAAGCGTGCGGGACAGGCAGATAAGAGCGCGAGCGCATACTAGCGCTCTCGATAAATGCCAAGTTAGGAGCGCGAGGCCTTCGCGCGAAAAACCCCCATGGGCTCTCCCTGATGGACAGGCCCTGCTGCCCCTAACCCGGATAAAATCGATTAGTGAGTACCCATTTCACTATAGAGAGAACATAGTGTGCTTACTAATAGCAGATAGTTTTCTTAACACTGAGATGTTGGAAGCGCTAATAGAGCGGCGATATATTAAGATTTCTGATATCGCGAAATCTAAGAACAAGGTTGGTGACATTTATGCAATAAAATGCAAAGATGTAAATGTAATTAGGCTCTTCATAAAAAATTACTTAGACGAGACGCCACTGAAATCTGTCCTCTCGAAATACTTAAAGAATTTAAAAAATCATCTTGAGTAATATTGCCTCTTCGGTCATAGTAAGAGACCTGGCCGTTCTCACGTTATCAGAATGGACATCGTTCATTGATTTATTTGATACAATATTCGAGGGATTGCCCGTGACGGCAGTATTATACTTAAACAACTTACCGATTCCGCCAGTGCAGGATCGCTACAAATTACTGAAAGAACATCATGAAGCGTCCATGGGAGAGCATAGGGACGTAAATTAGATTAGATTAGATTAGAATAGATGTTTATTTTGTGCAAGACAAAAAGAATAAAACTACATTCAATAATAATACATATTTACAGAGATCATTAGTATAGTCAATCATATCACAGCTCGACATTGCTCGTCATTAACTTACATATATTGCACAATATTATATCTGTCGTACATCAATCACGTCATTACACTTATCACATATTATTATCATTACGAATAATACATTTTTTTGTGACTATCAAACTACAATTTCTATTATAATCAACATTCGTATGATTAGCGTCATTCTACATTAGATATATATGGTCCATGTCCCTGGACTTACATAGTAAATAGTCGCGAATGGTCGCTTTAAATCTGCGTAGTGAGGGCAAGTGCTTAATACGTCGAGAGATCGTATTCCATAGGCGCGCACCTTGAGATTGAAAAGATTTCAACCCTGTATCGGTACGCGACGATGGTTTTTTTGAAAAAGGGCTGCAAGATACGTGAGTTGACCCATGTTAATGACTTTGTATAGTTGTACCGCCGCAAAATACGCCATTCTTCTCTCAAGATCAGGCCAGCCAAGTTTACTCCTGTAGGGACTGATATGCTCATACCTTCTAACACCACATATGTACCTCACACATGAATTCTGCAATCTTTGCAGTCTCATCCGGAGCTCACCTGACACATCAAGATACACTAAAGAGCAATAATCTAAATGAGACAGGACAAGAGCACTTGCAAGCCGTTTGCGTAACGCCTCGGTGGTGCTGGATTGAAATGATTTAAGCCCACACCGACACTGCTTTGGCCACACCCGACATGCGTTTTATCCCCTGATGAAGGTTATCGCAAGTAGCTTGAGTGTAGGTTTGCAAATCGTCCGCGTATAATAAATGCGATACACTATCCGTAAGAATATCCCTCGTACTTGTAAAGCCCGATAAAACTTTCTGAAGGTCATAAAGGCTGAACAGAAGGGGCCCCAAGACAGAGCCCTGTGGTACGCCGAGATTGGTTGTGAGCCAATCTGAACTATCATTAGATGCCGTAACAACTTTTTGGTTACGCCCTGTAATATATGATTTTATCCACATGACTACTCCCCTGGAGAACTCCATTCTAATCAGCTTGCGTAACAACTCGGATGGCGAAATAGTGTCGAATGCCTTACTAAAATCAAGTAGTAAAATCATGGTAATTAGCCGCTTTATTATTATCTATACCGGATCGTATGTCTTCAGTCAATTTCAGTAGTGTTGTCTGTGTACTATGATGCGGACGGAAACCTGTCTGAAGGGGATCGAGGATTTCTTTCGAAAACACATAAGCTGACATTTGTTCATGCACGATCTTTTCCAGAACCTGGAAGTGGCGCGGGCATTTACCGACAAAGTTATATGTTACTTTGGCCCTCCAACGGCCTTATGGTCGGATCAAGGGACGCACTTTCTGAATAAAATGCTTAATGCGTTTGCGAATATTTTCAGAATGAACAATTACTGTACTACGGCTTATCACCACCAATCGAATGGCACAATCGAGCGTATGCACCACACTCTAACCGAGTACTTGAAAAAATACATAGAAAAAGTTGACAAATGGAGCGAATGGTTGACTATATGCTAGCATGCATATAACTGCACGTGGCACGACTCTTCAGATTTCACGCCTTTCGAGCTGGTGTTCGGACAAAAAGCGAGAACACCCTCTAGTTTTCCCCCGAGGGAGCAGCTCCTGACTTATGGAGAATATATCTTAGATTTAATACGCAACCTCTCTACAATGCAAACTCAAGCAGCATTGAATTTAGTACAAGCGAAGTATAGATCGAAATACTATTACGATCGAAAACTTAACGTTCTGCATTTCAGGGAGGGAGAAATTGTCTATAGATTAAGGGGGTATCCCTATATAGATGGGCAAAAATAAACTGAAACTTTGCGAATTTTTTTTTTAAAAAACTATACAAGATTTTTATTTGAAAATTTTTTGGTTTATTATTCAAACATTAAATATGCATTTCTTATTTTTTTATTACATTAATTTGTTTATGCTAGTGATGAAAAAATGATGAACCATGAACTTTTTTTTTCTTCCTACAATTTTGTGTGCACAGTTTCTCGGCGAGTTTTCAACTTATCACTGAAGGTGTTTTTGAAGATAATTTCATAATCTAGTCGATGAACCTACTTTTTTTTTAAATAAAAATTTATTTAACCACAATTTTGCAATAATAATAAAAAAAAATTACAGTTTTTTTTCAAAAGTCCACCATTTTGCTATGGAATTTTTTTATACTTTTAATTTAGGTTAGTCGACGAGATTTAGACCTAATAGTAATAAAAAACTTTTTTTTATGTTTCAGAGAGATACGACGACGACAAGTCTGCACACAAAATTGTAGGAAGAAAAAAAAGTTCATGGTTCATCATTTTTTTATCACTAGCATAAACAAAATAATGTAATAAAAAAATAAGAAATACATATTTAATGTTTGAATAATAAACCAAAAAATTTTCAAATAAAAATCTTGTATAGTTTTTTAAAAAAAAAATTCGCAAAGTTTCAGTTTATTTTTGCCCATCTATATAGGGATACCCCCTTAAAGGAGCCTCAAAAGGGCAAATATGATAAGGATTATGAGGGCCCTTATGAGATAATCAAAATAAACTATGAGCTTACGAAGGCCAAAATAAAAAATGGCGGCATAATTAATATTGTCAACCTTGACAAGTTGAAAAGGGCCTCAGCAGTGAAGGACCCACCCCTACATTTGAACATGCAAATCTAGGAGCATGGTAGAGAACGAGGTTAGCCCTTTTCTTTTTTTATAATTTTTCTTTTGGCGATCCCACGAATGCATCAATTTTTGATACGTCATTTTTTAAAACACTACAAGGACAGTACTGTTGAGTAATCTAACCATCCAGCTGAAATTAGCTTTCGTAACTCATTCGGCCTCTCTCTATGTAAACAATTTATTAATTTATCAATTTTCCCCTCAACAGGAAGTTAGTTATAATTAATCAGAGTTTTAAAAACAGTACAAATTCTACGCAAAAAGAATACAAATTGAATTTAGTAATTTGGCCCAAGAAGCTCAATTTAACTTAAACAAGTCAAAATTGTCAAACACAAGAAGTATTTTCAGAAAACAAGTTAAATTAATCAAATAATCCTGAAGTTAGCATGAAATCAATCGGAACGTGACGAAGAAAATATAACAATGCTTACTACATAAAAGTAAATTTTTGTCTCGGGTGGCTATAAGGACCGGCCTGCAACCTTAGCAGCTCAGCCCCGGCCCTGCAACGCTGTACAAGCGCTAAGCAACTCTCTCAGCTGCTTAGCAGGCGCGCATTATTGGTAATTTTCTACCACTCCAATGCACGCCAAGCCCAAATTGCGTATACCGGATGATGCGATGTTCATCCGTATGTAGCAATAAAAACAGGTTAGTTAACCAAAGCACGACTCTTGGCTCGGTGCCCCGTGCGGCTGCCCCAAAAAAAAAAAGAAAATATGAATCATGCGTGCCCTAGAACGAACGTGCTTAGATGAACCAGACGTTTCCGTCTCCTACGCGTGCCAGAACTCTTAACGTAGAAGAAATTAAAACGTATAACTCTCGAGTATAATAAGTCCTCTATACGACGCATTATAAGGCCGGTGCCAAGTCGGCTAGCCTAGGCATCCTATCATGAGTGATAACAGCGTCGCGTACATCCCGCATATCTCTGCCGTAGGATGCGAGTGCGCGCTGCTGCAAGCAACTCCTAGTTCTCGGGCGGTAACGTCACGCCGCGTACGTGGTTTTGCATCGCGTTATCGCGCGTTCGCATTTAAACTTCGCGTTAAGCCTGCTTCACATTGGCAGTAGCATTAATTAATATTAAAATCATTTTAAGCATTAGGGCGCTTTTAGATTATAACCTATTTAAGTGAGCCAGGCATATCATTGACCGTTCTTTTCTTCTCGATATTTTGTTGTATACTTTCGAGGCAGGGTCAATCGGAGTTGGCACCCTTTATCGAAAGGCTAACGGATAATCCGGGATTAATTTCCGAAAAGATAGCCCCGCTGGCTACATCCAGTACGGACTGGAAGATAATACAGAAGGTAGACTTGGCGCCGTATTTCTTAACGAGCAAAAAACTAACCAAGATATGGACGGAGATGTCGGAACAGTGCGCGAGCATTTTAAACGGATGTAGATACAAGGAAATTTTAAATAACGCATTTGACTAAATACAAAACGTGTTAAAACAAACAGGAAGAATTATAGATTTAGTATCGGAACGTAAAGCAACAGCGGGATCGCGCGGATCGATACTCCCCGTCATTGGCAAGATTAGCCACTTTTTATTCAGCATGCTCGATGAGAATTCGGAAATCGAGTTAAAAAATGTAATTAACAGTGTCTCAAACGAAACCAGACAAACAGCCAAATTGCTGTCCAATCTAACGGAATTAACAAATACGCGATTCGACATTACGAATAGTAAGATGTCGAATCTAGAAATTTTAATGAAAAATATCTCTACTTCTCAAGACTATAATAGGCAAGTCATTATGATGAAGTTGGCCGTAGGAATGCTAAATTAAGGCATTTTGCAACACAAACTAGAAACAGAAATCATTACGGATGTAATCTTGTTTGCATCCCAAGGCATTGTACATCCGCTTTTCATACCACCGAGCTTAATAAAAAGTTCCGCGTCGCTGGGAAAAGACACGGTCATGACTGATAAGCCCACGCCAATCCTAGAAATTGTGAAAATTTCAAATTTCTCGATACTTTTTTCAAACTTTCAATTGGTATACCACTTATCTATACCTCTGCTAGAATTGCAGGACTTCGTCTTATATTAGGCATCTGCAATTCCGATTAGACAACACTCCTTACTTAACACGAACACATTTGCTTATATCTGGCCTGAGACACACTATTTCGCGATAAGCTCAGATAAAAAAGCGTATATGCCAATTTCGGCAGAAAATTTAAGCAAGAGGCTTGACGATCTGCACGTGTGTAAAAACACAGAGCCCGTTAGGGAAATTAAAAGAAGCGCTCCGTGTGAGTTCAAATTCTCGGCAGATGACAAGTCATTAAAAATTGCGGATTGCAATATAAAGATCACGCAGCTGAATGATACATATTGGATGCGTTTGCACGAAATCAATTTATGGGTTTTTTAAATTTCTAGCGCGGAGATTATCTTTGTACAATGTCACAGGGCAGTGCAAAGTATATACAAAATTAATGGCATAGGTATACTGAAGTTAAAGCCGGGATGCATAGCGCACACGAGTAACGCGAGGATCTCGGCAGCGAGAGAATTTAGAATGCTGTCGTCAGAGATAGCATTCGCGAGGATAAATCTAGACGTACACACAATCTTGGCTAATTTTTCGAGTGTTCAGAATTTATCTAGCTTCATAGATAGGCGAAATCTTGCAGAAAGCGAAGGCCCTGTCTGAGTATAGGTCGCTGGGCGATAGAATCAGCTCAGTGCAGAGTACAGCCATGACCTTCTCATACACAACTATAGGTTTTATCGTGATAGCACTGTTAATATGTATATGCATCTTTTCCGGGGGATCCCGTTGCTCTAATCGATGTAGAAAAGTTTCAGGTACAGCGGATCGAGAGGAGCCAGGTACCATTCGGACGCAAACGTTCGAGATTGCGAGATTGCACTTGCACGAACGAGCCACAGACACACCGATGCTGTTTTATACCGAGCGACCGATAACGGAAGCGGTAGAGCCCAGGAACGCGTTGTTACCTGCCTAGTTACAGCAGAAGTACAAGAGAGTATGGCAACTTCCTCGCCGTGGCAGGTAGCGCGTCAACGAAGCTGAAGAAAGAGCGTAGAGATTCTCCCCGCTGCCCCCACCGACGGACGACATCAGGCTGCAGCAGAGCGGCGAGGAGAGGTTTTAATCATCTTCTCCGCCCCCGGCCAGGCAGCTGAGATGGCAAACAGTCTCTAAATTGCATCGCAACAATGACATTTAAATTATATCTCAATAATGACAAGTAACACTGATATTACAGTGCACATTCGATTTATAACTTTTACTGTATAACTGTCCAATAATACCTCACTTCAAGTGTGAGCACGCTTTTACAATAATTTTATTGTATATCTAGTACTGAGAGAGAGAGACACACGTCCTTTGTATACGCTTAAGAAGACACTGAAACAATAGCACACGTACAGCACCCGCGTCGATAATTAAGTTTAAGCGTTTAATGTAAATTTTAAATTGACAAATTGTCATCAAGTTTAATTTTCAGTTTTTACGTCAGAATAAGTCTTGCTCTATTGAGCATTGCAACATAAATTTTAATATTTTAATAATTTTCAACTTTTTACATCTTAACTATGAATTGCATGCTACACGTTGATTCGCATGGACTCATAGAACTTTTGCATATATATTTTAATTTAATTTAGGTTTAGTACTTACCGGTACCTTGTAGCTGGCTTTGATAAATTTGTAGAGTCCTATTTTATTCAAATCTCAAACTTAAACTCCAAATCTCAAGGATTATTTTTATAATTTAGAAAGTTGTATTTTATTCGAAATTTGCTTGAATTTATTTATCAAAATAAATAAAATTCAACGAATTTATTATTCAAAAATAAATTTTAATTTATTTATTTTAACTTCATAATTTAGCAAATTGTATTTTATTGAAAATCCACTTGAATTTATTTATTAAAATAAATAAATTCAACAAATTTGTTTACTTAAATTTTAACCTCGAAATTTCAAGCATCTCATCATCACATGTTTTTATATGATTCCACGTAACTTATGACAATAATTTTAGCTATACTAGCCAAGATTATTGCGCTGCAAATGTAGGCATTAACATTAGCTTTATTCGAGACTTTAAATAAATCATACACAGGAATTTAGGGTAAAATTATGAACACTTGTGGTTTATTCAATTTATATACAAGTTGTTGAGCGTCAACTGCGCAAATTCGCAGCATGATTTTACAAGTGTTCTACCGACACGTACAATTGTTTATGCAATTAAACTAACTACAGTGAGCACGGCGGTACGGTGGGAAACGGTAAATAGTCGAGAGGGGAATAAGCTAATTCTCAGGGACGCGAATTCAATTAATATACGGCGGCGAAATACACGTGGAAAGGCGGCGCGACGCGATGCTCGACACGCACGCGGCGCAAGCTTTACGAAAATTACCTATATAAATAAATATATATATATATATGTGTGTGTGTGTCTGTGTGTCTATTAAGCACAATAATATTCTGTGCAACTTACTCTTTTTTAAATCCGGTGTGGCCACCTTCGACAATACCAGCTGGTTGGTACACACGGTACAAAGACGACGATAATGTCGAGGTATAGAGCTGCTATATATTTGCGAGCGGAACAAGCGGTTTTTATTTGCGCACGGAGCTGATACAAAAGACAGAAGTGTCTGTGAACGTGGCTCAGTACGAAGTGAGCGAGTTGTCGCTTCGTTCCTGCGGCGCTACCCTCGGATTTCGGTAGTGTGGACCGAGCCCGGTTGAGGGCGCAGCGCATGCGTCTGGCGAGGAAGAAACAGAAGTAAGAAGAAGGAAAGGGGAGCGTCTGCTCGCGGTGACGTCACGCTATGTGACACGTAGTCGACGGCTCACATACGGTGTTGTAGAGGCCGAGGAAGGACGAGTGGCCAAGACGAGGAAGTGCGACGGGGGATGCAGCAGAAGGTATATTCGGACAACGGTGTCGACGAAGGGGCACGAAGACGAGAGCTGCAATGCCCAGGACTGCGTACTTGTAGCAGGAAGAGTGTGCACGATTAACCTCGAAGAGGTTATATTTACATGCAGCTTCCTACACTGCATTCCTCAACTGCCACTATTATTAGGTGAGATTAGTGTTTTGTATATCACTGTAATCTCCCCTTGCTATTGCTATGTTGTTTCTAGGTGTCTGGCGAGTGCTTCGGAGGCTGCTGCTGCTGTTATGGAGGAGCGGGCTATGAGTTGAGCTACGTTGCTGCACTTAGGAGACTACACTGCCTCTGCAAATCCTCCAAACCAGGTAAGAGAGTTCCAGTTTGATGTGCATGTCTGCTGTAGACTAACTCAGCTTTATGTTTTCCAGGGTGTATGCTGCAGGTCTCCAAAGCATCTAGAGAAGCAGCCGCTCTGCCCAAGGTGGATCCATTCATGCCTCTCAAGGCATAAAATCAGGTGGGTATTATTCTAATACCATTTTGCTCATATTCTTCTCTTCTAAACTATATGCGTGTTTTCTTAGGTTGGTTCGAAAGGACGGGAGTAAGGAGAGGAGACACCAGCACATGCTCAGCGCACCCCAGCCGAGACCAGCCAGCTCCCACCTATGCGAGGCTCTATGGGTTGGCAGCTGTGCGTCCTCTTCAGCTGCTTCAGAGCATTGGAGAGCTCGCTTGCTCTGTGTCGTCCCAGGAAATAGTATGTGTATGTATATAGTGAGTGAAATGGGTGAGTAGTGTGCTAACGGTGATATAGGCCAGTTCTGTCGAGCATCAGACTTGCACTGAGCAGTTCGTTCGACAGACTGGAAGTTGTGTAACGGACACAAAATGGGGTATTACAAACTGTTTTATACAAAAATATTTTGCGTCGCCGTGGCGTTGACGGGCGATCCACGAACGTGTCACGGACGTATTCCAGCGTCCGTGCTCGCGGACACAGGTGTCTTGTGTCCACGAGATAGCGAGGCGTGAGAAAGTCAAAACGCTGAGGAAGTACGCGCTTCGCGCGGCGGCTTCGTCGCACGCAACCAGCGCGTCCCGCGCCAGTTCGGCTTGAGCAGGGCAATCGCACGCACACCTTCTCTAACTCACATCAAACCAATAAAAGAACCACTAACCGAACTCTCGTTTGGCTCACTCTCTCTCTCCAGTACACCCCAACCACCAAAGAATCACGTGCCTTAACCCATTTCTTCCCAAGCGGCCATTTTATAGTCGATTGGTTTATTGCCTAAAAAATTGTCACAGGTGCCATCTTGGAAAATGTTTCGGAAAAATACGGAAACATCAAATGTTTAAACAATAATATCATTTTCAATATGAATCCATATCAAGATCTTCGTTGAACCCGTTTTATTCTAAACAAGCATGTCAAAATGTTTAAAAAAGGAATTGCTGATTTTTCATCAAATTCAAACCACCGTTTTGAAATTTTCCAACGGATATTTTAAAATTCTGACTTCAGAATCGGAAAGAGCGGACAACTTTACTTTAGAAAAGTGCTATTGGTTATTATTATTTTTTTTCGACAATTTTTTAGGCAAATAACCAATCGACTATAAAATGTCCGCTTGGGAAGAAATGGGTTAAGTGGCACATGCAAGTAGCGCGAGTAGCACCCTTTCTCCTCTTTCCCCAACGTAACAGTATATATATATATATATTGTAACGAAATGCGAGCCCTGCATTATCATGGGCCCGTGCAATGACTTGTTGCGATATCGCGTACGTGTGTGTGTGTGTGTGAGCGAACGAGTGGAGGCGTACACAACTGCACTCTCCACGAGTAGGAGAGAGGAGAGAGACGAAGCGAGTCTCGGCAGCAGAGCAGCAGAGCAAGCGAGACGGAGTGAGGGAGACCGCGGCAACACGCATCAGTCGCAGGGAGGGGGACAGGAGAGCCGAGAGCCGAGAGAGAGACAGAGATATAGATAGATAGATATACGATTTATTTTGTCATTTGGCAAAAAGACATTACATAAATTGTTATTTCGTCTTTACATTAAAATTTTTAGTCACTATCACAGGTCATCAGTATATAAGTATAAGAATAATTGTTGCACAATTCGTCATTATCTAATATATCACAGTTTGTCAATATCACAGTTTCATAACAATTTCTGCAGGTTAACTCATTCTTGCATACCCGTACATCCATTACGTCACAATTTAAAAACAATTACAATTAAGCAGATATGTACTCTCATCACACATGCAGATAATTCACTCACTCTTTATTAATTTATACTCTTTATAATTTATGCATTATTACAACATATTTCATGACTGGGAATATAAAACACGGGAGAAACGGATAAATTAAAATAAATAAACAAATGATCAAATGAACAAATGAACAAATGAACAAATGAACAAATGAACAAATGAACAAATGAACAAATGAACAAATGAACAAATGAACAAATGCACTAATGAACAAATGAACAAATGAACAAATGAACAAATGAACAAATGAACAAATGAACAAATGAACAAATGAACAAATGAACAAATGAACAAATGAACAAATAAACAAATAAACAAACAAACAGACAGATGGACAGACAGACAGACAGACAGACGGACAGGCAGACAGACAGGCAGATAGACAAACAAACAAACAATCAAACAAACAAACAAACAAACAAATAAATAAAAATAAATACCCATGTATTCCTCTGTCGTCGCGAAGAATGTCAGATTAATCACCGAGCGGTCGCCTGAGGTGTCTGTCTAACGCCGTTTTAAATTTACATAAGGACGGCTGATACCTCACACTGCAGGGGACTTCCATACGCGAACCTTGGGCTCTAAACGAGTAGAGAGCCTTATCACTCTGCGATCCCGAAACCGAGAGCTCTTTCACACCATTAATACTGGTAGTCCTGGCTGTATTTTTACCAAAGATAGCCGCAAGATACGGAGGTTGTCCCATATGTATTGCTTTATACAATAATAACCCCGCAAAGTAAGCTCTTCTTTCCTTTATGGTAAGCCAACCAAGATATGTACGGTGAAGAGTGGTGTGCTCGTCCCTTCTAACACCACATATGTATCTCACACATGAATTTTGAAGTCGTTGCAACTTCGTCTCGAGCTCATCAGACACATCGAGGTGAACCACGGAACAATAATCTAAATGTGGCACTACCAGCGCGCATGCAAGCTGCTTTCTCAATGCCTGAGTTGTGCATGAAGTAAAAAATCGTAGGCTGTAAGGAGCACGATTTACCTTTTTTCCAACTGCATCAACCTGCAGTTTCCACGTGAGTTTAGAGTCCATGACAACACCAAGGTTTGTGACCGAGTCAGAGAAAGGCACATGTACACCTTCCTGAAACCCAATGCCGGGCAAACCAAGATCCTGCAACCGATTGATGTTGTGCTCGGAGCCGAAAATGATCGCTTTTGTTTTGCCGACATTGAGTCTGCCCGCGCAACAGCCGACATGCATCTGATACCCACATGAAGATCTCGCCATGTCACTTGAGTGTAAGTTTGCAAGTCGTCCGCGTATAGCATGTTTTGCCGACATTGATACTGCCCGCGCAACAGCCGACATGCATCTGATACCCACATGAAGATCTCGCCATGTCACTTGAGTGTAAGTTTGCAAGTCGTCCGCGTATAGCAAGTGTTTAACATCACCACCAGTCAGTACGGCTTCTAAGTCATTGATATAAAGACTGAATAGCAAGGGTCCCATACTGAACCCCGTGGCATACCTAGATTGGTGGTTAGCCAATCAGATTCCCCGTTGTTGTCAGTTATGACTTTTTGGCTGCGACCAAAAATGTATGATTTGATCCACAGAAGAACACTCCTGGAAAAACCCATGCGTATCAGCTTACGAAGTAATTTAGATGGTGATATAGTGTCAACCGCCTTACTAAAGTCGAACAGTAGCAGTATAGTCATTAGTTTCTTATTGTCGTTAATCCCAGTTCGTATGTCCTCGGTTAGTTTTAGTAGAGCTGTCTGGGTTCTGTGATGCTGTCTGAAACCGGTTTGCAGAGGATCCAAGATATTTTTGGATCTTAAGAAATCGGTAATCTGGTTGTGTACTATCTTCTCCAGCACCTTGGAGAGAAAGCTCAATAGTGCTATTGGGCGAAAATCTGATAAAGTAGATGGCACTGAAACCTTTTTTAGAGGCACCAAGTGAGCCCCCCTCCAAGCCCCTGGGAAGACACCACCAGACAAAGAGGAGTTGAAGACCCTCGCTATATGATGACTTACATACGGGAGAGCCTTAGCTACAACGCTTTGGGGAATACCGTCCTCACCCCTAGCCTGCGACGAGAAATGAGCAACAGCCAGGACTACGTCCGTCACTGTAACATCTTTGAAAACAAAGCCGTCGTCACTGGCCGAGTCCAAGATGCTACCCAAATCAACGTCACCTTCACTCTGGGAGACCGATATCTCCGCAAAGTGCAAGTTCAGTTCACCCGGCGAGAAGCCATGCAACCCCCCTCCCCGTACCCTTGGCAGGAGCCCCAAGCCCTTTAGTTCTTTTCAAATATCCTTCTTATTTTCTAGGGCTTCAAAAATCTTATTCTGCATGTAAGTCTCCCGCGCGATTTTCATGCGTTGTTCTGCTTCGACCGCGAGAGACCGGTACTCCTGCCAAAGTTTACCGTTTTTTGTGCACTGTAGTCGTCTGCGTACGGCGTCACGTTTTTTTATTATGTGAGCCAGATCTGCGTCAATCCATGGAGGATTAGCTTTCTTTTTTGGTGTAAATTACTTCAGTGGAGCGAGTTCATCTATTGCCCCCATGAGATTGACGCTGAGCAGTCCCAATAAATCGTCCATGTCGTTGTTGTCCAAGCAATCAAACACCGCCCAGTCACATTTACTCAGGTAAGATAGAAGATCTTCCTGTTCTATTGTTTTAAAGTCTCTGTAACTGAAAGTGTCGGTGATGGGGCTATTGTTTAATTTAAAATCTATTTCAACATCTATAATTGTGTGATTGCTGGCAAAGGGCGCCGCCTGATTGCTGGCATTCAGCACCACGTCGTTGTCATCTGTCATAACGACATAAATCCATGTGTGAGACCCCTCGAGGTAATGAGTCGCACCATGCTCCATTATATTTAGATTTAAATCGTTGGCTAATCGCCTAACGAATCTTGCATCAGCCGACGTCTTCAACAGGTTCACATTCAGATCATCAAGATTTTATGGCTATAGTCCTGCGTGTAAATAGCTAGCTTATCAATTAGGTCAGAATTTTGCAGGAATGGTACATGCGGTGGCCTATAAATTAGAGCAACGAATACGGGGGGAAGGTCGCCCTGTTGCACACTACACAGAATATATCTAGCTAGCTTATCAATTAGGTCAGAATTTTGCAGAAATGGTACATGCGGTGGCCTATAAATTAGAGCAACGAATACGGGGGGAAGGTCGCCCTGTTGCACACTACACAGAATATATTCAGAAATGTTCGGCGTACCATCCTGGGTGGTACGTGAGCGGCTTAGTATGGTTGCCTTAAAACTATTGTGTACATACAGGACTCACCCACCCCCAAATTTATTCCTATCTAATCTTAAAATTGAATAGCCCTTGATCTGAATGCGATTGTCGTCAATGTTTTGAGCAAGGTGCGTCTGAGCAATTCCAAAAAGTTGGTAGGAGGGATCAGATAGAAGGTGTTAACGGAGTGTACCAATATGACAATCTAGAGAGGTCACATTGATAAATCCTGCTCTCAGTCCCCTACAGTGCACCCCCCAGCAGTGTCCGACGATAGACATTCATTTGCGACAGCCTCCGAGAGAGGGACAGTGTAAGCCGGTGCACCGAATCGCGTGCCCATATCCTGCACCCGAGCTTGGATCCGGCTCGAAGAACCACATGTTCATGTCGCCGCGATCAAGGGATATTCTAATCTGATTGACAGTAAAAAAAAGACGGGTGGGGGGACCGAGCTCAGGGAAGGGCAGGGCAGAATTAAACTCACTCCTTATTTTAAAGAACGAAACTAGTTTATTTATCACTACACCGAAATCACAAAAGAACAACATCCACGTCTCGTGGTCATAAAGCACAAAAATAAAAACTCAGATGAAGAATCACCGCGATGTGCAGCGAGTTCCGCACAGCTCATAGCGCGGATGGAGACTGACTCCTCGCTGAGCTGTAGCCGGCGCCTTGCGGCCCACGCCATCTAGCGGCCATCGGAAGAGACTCCGCCCTTTCGGAGTCGGCGCACAAAGGCGCTTCTCGCACGAACAATAATGAATATCTATTATGATAATAATTGGAACTTGCTACATTTCCAAACTGTCCATTTCTTCCTAATTGTGGCGATATGTAAAAAAATCAATATAATTTATAATAGTATAATTCAATAAAAATAAGAGATAAAAACAAGATCGTAACTATGTTTCGCAATAATTTGGTCTTTCTGTCAAACCTTCGAGATCTTCGAATGATTCTTTAGTTCCTGTCCGAAACCTGAATATGTATATTAAGGTAGTAGTACTCTCAGCACAGAACTATTCAATATGTGTACACTTTATTTTACATTCAATTTCTTATTTATTAAAGATATTACATTCAATTTCTTGTTTATTAAAGATTATATATTCAATTTCTTATTTATTAAAGATTTTACATTCAATTTCTTATTTATTAAAGATATTACATTCAATTTCTTGTTTATTAAAGATTATATATTCAATTTCTTATTTATTAAAGATTTTACATTCAATTTCTTATTTATTAAAGATTTTACGTTCAATTTCTTATTTATTAAAGATTTTACATTCAATTTCATATTTATTAAAGATTTTACATTCAATTTCTTATTTATTAACTTTGTTAAATTATTGCATAAATAAACTAATATCATGTTACGACTATATATTGAAATCAAACAAATGTATTTATCCAATTTGTTTAAAAAATTTTAATACAAATGCTGATTTGATTCTGTTTTTGAAGTTAAATGCACCTGTTTGTGATAAATTAAAGTACCAAATGTTCGTCAAACATTATCTCTTACTAAAAAAATTTTCATAATGAAGTCGGTTAAAAACTGAATGATTACGGATATACGTACATTTTAGATATCTCCCATAAGACTTCGTGTTAAACGTAAGATAATGAAAATTCTAATAACTTTTCTCTTCCCTACTAAAATGAAATCACGTCAGAAAGCACTCGAGAAGTCACGTGATAAATCACGTTAGAAGTCACGCGAGAAACCACGTGATATTATGAAATAAATTCTTACGTGATTTCTCAAATAGCATTAAGTATGTGATGTGATTTTTTACATGATATATGATCTCTTTCGTGATTTTTAAATTCTCAAAAGAATTATTGTTTCTCACCGAAAATCTCCGGCGACTACTAATTTCTTATGTGATCTTCTGCGATTTCTCAATTTTCAGGTACATTTTATCAAGATTTATGACTTCTTTCGTGATTTCTTACGCAATTCATGATATCTAGTAAGAATCTTAATTGCCAAATGATCTGTGCTTTTAAATTTTAACACTATAGTAATATGATAGTAATACTCGTAGCATGTTATTAATATAGTAATCACGTGAGAGTTAAGGGGTCTACCCTTATTAGACGCGCAAAAAAATGACTATTTTCACGATTTTTTTTCATTGTTTTAAATTAGAAATATTAATATCTGAAGTATGAGGCTTGATAAATACAATCTTGAAATACAAGAAAAAATTTTTTTTTTATTAATTTTTTTGTTTTTTATCGAATAAAAATGGAGGCCAAAAAAATATCCAAAAAATAGATGAGTGCGCCCTGTTGATGAAATCTCCGGAGTGGATTATCTCAAACAAAAAAAAGGTTTTAGATTCAGTAAGGTAATGACTATGATTTTTTCAAAATTGGCAAAATGGTGGCCATATTTCGAAAAGTAACGAAAAATCACCTTTTTTCATCAGAATTTTTTTTTTGAAACTAAGTTAAACTCAAAAGTTAAAAAATCGTATGATATGCGACATAGGTATCATCATAAAGAATATGTGGTAAAAATTTGGTAAGGATTGATGCAGTAGTTTCCGAGATTTTTTCAACAAGCCGTACAAAAATGTCATTTCGAGAAAAACGCGTTCAAAGTTTTTTTAACGAAAAAACGTGAAAATTTCTTACCTACGCTTAATCAGCGATGCCTGCACCGTACATTATGCCTTCAGTTTCTTCATAATGTACCGTCTCATCCAAATTAGCCTTCCTTCGATTAATTCTGGCCTCCTTAGAGGCATCTCCACTGCGGCGGTTTGCAACTCGTACGCGCGTTAGATCTCGCTCAGCTACGAACTGCTCGGCGATATTGCCGATTTTGACGCCCATCACATCCAATATTTTCAATATTGGCTTCAATCCTTCATTGAAAATACACGCAGCTGTTTGACACGCGATTTCAACAGTTTTTTTCTTATTAAAGATGTGTTTAGGAACCATCGACTAGACGCAGTTGTTGAAAGACTCGTTGTAATTTTGCGTGTTTCCGCCGAGGCACCTTTCAAGAAGTTCTTGTTTTGTCAAATCCTCGTAGATTGGTTTGAGAACTTCTTGAACATCTTCAATATATTTACACCAGGATTCAGAACAGTATGAATGCTGTGGCTTGCTGTCGGTTGAAATTTTATGATAAAATCCTGCCCAGATCTCCCTACGCATTTCTTCCACGGAAACAGGATGCCGTTGAATTGCTAAACCGTAATTTTTCGACAGTTCTTTCATCAATTTTATCGTTAAATCTTGAGTTTTAACAACAGGAACTTTTTTTACGCTGGTTTTTCTTTTTTTAGTGACAACTTTTTTTGCTGGAGTTTTTATCTCGTCCTTCTTTGCAGCTTTTTTTGCTGGAGTTTTTTCCTCGTCCTTTTTTGCAGCTTTTCTTGCCTGTATAAGATTTTTTTTAGCTTCACTAGCACGTTTGAAAATTCTTTTTGCACACTCTAACTTTTTAACGATCACTCCTTCACCATACGGGTGTGTATCGAGCAGTATTTTGAAAGTCTTCGTGTCACCGTCGCCGATGTAAAAACCATAACGCACAGAAAATTTTTCGAGAGATTCCAAAAACATTTGACATATACCGTCGACTTCCATTTTTCCGGCATTACCTGAGTGATTAGCACTGCAATTTTTTTGGTGCACTTCGTACCATGCTGCATATTCAATCGTGTCCTCTGTTCCTTTTCTTCTTTCACATCCTTTGCAGTAGCTTGATTTGATAACAACGTTTGCAACTTTTTTACTGTGTTTATATATCAAAGAAACTATGCCAACAAGAGAAGAAAATCCTCTTTTTTGCCAGGAACCGTCTCCTGAAACGGTTAAAATATCTTCGGGTTCTCCGTGCTGAGCATTTAGGAGTTTTTCTTCTCTAACAGTCTTTAGCATCACTATATCGAAAACACTTTTCACAGCGATAGAGACCGCATAGATAATATGATAATAAACGGAGGAACTCATTCCACATCCAAGTTCCATTAGGCCAATAAACATGTTTATACCACTCCATCCAATACCAATCAATCGCATAACAAACACAAGGCGACGGTTGACTTCGTATCCAGTCGCAATCATCGGACACGAATTAATATATTTTTCTCCACACTCACAAGTAACACAAATTTTAAAACCGAGTCCTCGCTGTCCATACTTAGTAAATGTAACATCGTTATTACACACTTTACATTTCAAAAACTGTTGTAACGAAGAGAAAACCAGGTAAAAATGTATGATGCTGTACCCTAACGTTTGATCTACAGGCACGTCGAAACTAGTATCTTTCGACTTGTTCAGCTTCTCTGCAGATGTACTAGCATGACTTGTGTTTGCCTCATGGGCATTTGGAATAACTCCATGAAATTTACGTTTTTTCGCTTTCGAACCTGGACGTCTCCAGTTTTGTTTTTGATGGATAGTTTTCTTGTCCATCTCGGCAATCACGAGCACAGATGTTTACGCTTACAGATTTCAAACACGACTAATATAGGTTGCTACTTGCTTGAAATTCAAATATACAGGTATCTTTCGAAAAATAAGGGGTCACGAATGAATATATTTGAGTAGGGATAGTATATACACGAAAGGTTTCTGCTGCTCACGTAAACAAAGGCAGGTAGACGATACCGCTCCGAACGGTCACTATTAGCGCGCTCAGGTAACTAAGTAAAAGTCCCTCAAAAGTACATTTAGACTGCTCGGATGTTTATGAAAATTTAATATGATACTTTCGAAATATCTATACTTTCGAAAAATGGAATAAAAAATAATCGATTTTTTGAAAATTGCAATTAGGGTAGACCCCTTAACGTAAGATTTGAGAAATCGCCAGAGATCGCGTAAGAAATTATAAGTCGCCGGAGATTTCACGTGATTTTTCATATTAGGGTCACGTTCTCTGGTTTCACAAAAATTTATCTGAAACATACTCAAACTAACATGTATCAGTATATTGGGTTTTAGAGAATGTCGTAAAATTGCCAAAACTGCTATCCAAGTGTGCTATTCTTTTTGGGAAAATCGTCGAAAGTGCTATCCTTCATAGAAAAGTCGCCATATGCGCTTTTCTACATTAAAAAATAATGAATAGTGTTAAACTTCGTGATAAAAATCCAAAAGTCATCTTCTTCGCAGAAAATGCAACAATCTTACTACTATTCAACAGGGCTATCGATACATTATTTCCATACCCTACCATAATCGAGACAAAGCAGGGCACAAAAGAGACGGTAACGCAGGACAAGCCAGCCGGCTAATCAGAAAAAGTTATACACATTTAAGCCACCGCGCGCAGGATTTGCGATAAAATTTTCCTTAAAGAAACAATGGCGTCCGGTGCGGACTCTTACAGACCCTAACGGTCTCTTGAAGAAGCCTTACGGACTCTTACGGTCTCTAACGGACTCTTACGGAAGCCTTACGGATGCTTACGGACTATTACTTGAGTCTTACGGATGCTTTACAGACTATTACGAACGCCATATGGACTCTTACGAAAGCCTTACGGACTCTTATGGCCTCTTTACGGAATCTTACGGAAGACTTAAGGATACTGACGGACTCTTAACGGACTCTTACGAACTCCTTAAGGACTCTTACAAAAGCTTTACGAGCTCTTACAGACTCTTTACGGTCTCTGACGGAAACCACGCAGCCTCTTATGGAAGCCGTACGAACTTTTACAGAATCCTAACGGACTCTTACAGACTATTTACGGAAGCGTTACGGAAACTTATGGAAGCCACAGCGACTCTTACGGAAGCCATACGAATACTTACGAATCCTCATGGACTTGTACGGGCTCTTTACGGACTCTTACGGAAACCTTACGAACTCTTACGAAATCCTTACAGACTCTTACGGACTTTTACGGAAACCATACAACCTCTTACGGACTCATACGGAAGCATTACGGACGCTTACGGTATTCATACGAACTCATTCGGAAGCCTTACGGAGGCTTATGGAACCCTCACGGACTCTTACGGAAGATATACGAGCTCTTACGGACTATTTACGGACTCCCATAGAAGCTTTACGTACTCTTACGGAAACCACACGACTTCTTACGGAAGCCGTATGAAGTCTTACAGAAGCCGCACGGACTCTTAAGGACTCTTTTGGACTCTGTAAGGACTTTATGGATACTTTCCGGACACTTACGGACTCTTTATGGACTTTTACGAATGCTTTACGAACACTTACGGAAGCCATACAAACTCTTACGGAAGCCTCACTTACCCTTCCGGACTCTTTGTGGAACCTTATGGAAACCATAAGAGCTCTTGCGGACTCACACGAAAGTTTTACGGATAGCCATACGAACTTTTACGGAAGCCTCACGGACTCTTACAGACTATTTACGCACTCTTACAGAAGCTGTAAGGACACTTCCGGATGCCACACGCTCTTACGGAAGTCATACGAAGTCTTACAGAAGCCTCATGGACTCTTACGGACTTTGCATGCAAACTTTACGGACTCTTACAGAAGCCACAGGGACTCTTACGAAGCCATACAAACTCTTATGGAAGCCACACGGACGCTTACGGATCTATACGGACTCTTACGAAAGACTTACGGACACTCACGGACTCTTTACGGACTCTTTACGGACCCTTACGGACACTTACAGAAGCTTTACGAGCTCTTACAGACTCTTTACGGTCTTTTACGGAGCCACGCAGGCTCTTATGGAAGCCATACGAACTTTTACAGAAGCCTCATTCACTCTTACGGACTATTTACGGAAGCGTTACGGACACTTACGGAAGCCACAGGGACTCTTACGGAAGCCGTATGAAGTCTTACAGCAACCGCACGGATTCTTAAGGACTCTTTTGGACTCTGTAAGGACTTTATGGATGCTTTGCCGACACTTACGGACTCTTCATGGACTTTTACGGATGCTTTACGAACTCTTACGGAAGGCATACGAACTCTTACGGAAGGCATACGAACTCTTACGGAAGGCATACGAACTCTTACGGAAGCCTCACTTACCCTTACGGACTCTTTGTAGAACCTTATGGAAACCATAAGAGCTCTTGCGGACTCACACGAAAGTTTTACGGACTCTTATGATAGCCATACGAACTTTTACGGAAGCCTCACGGACTCTTACGGACTATTTACGCAATCTTACAGAAGCTGTACGGACTCTTCCGGATGCCACACGGTCTCTTACGGAAGCCATACGAAGTCTTACACAAGCCTCATGGACTCTTACGGACTTTGCACGCAAACTTTACGGACTCTTACAGAAGCCACAGGGACTCTTACAAAGCCATACAAACTCTTACGGAAGCCACACGGACGCTTACGGATCTATACGGACTCTTACGGAAACCTTACAGACCCTTACGTAAGCGTTACGGACTCTTATGGCCTTTTTACGGACTCTTACGAAAGACTTACGGACACCGACGGACTCTTTACGGACTCTTTACGGACCCTTACGGACTCTTACAGAAGCTTTACGAGCTCTTACAGACTCTTTACGG
>OX424575.1:98371887-98459387 GCA_949152435.1 Gastracanthus pulcherrimus | reverse complement strand
TTTACCTCAATATATGTATAGTAAACGCTCAAAAAAGAATTTTGATCCCTTCTTTCCTACTCGTGTAAAAAATCGTACAAATTAGGAATTTTTTCGGTCCGCTAGAGCGGTGTTACCCCTTAACCTTCCGTCCATCACTACGTCGAGGTTAGTAACTATATCGACAAAGGGTACGTGTATGCCGGTCTGAAGCTCATTGCCTTGCAATTCAAAGTTCTGAACCTGTTTGATGTTATGATCAGATCTAAAGATAATCGCCTTTGTCTTGCCAGCATTGAGGCGCAGGCCAGCTGACGATGCCCAATTCGACACTGCTCGTGCTACAGCCGGCATGCGACTGATACCATCACGAAGACCTTCCAGGGTCACTTGCGTGTAGGTTTGCAGGTCGTCAGCGTAGAGTATGTGTTCTACACCATCTAAGTCGAGTGGGTCTTGTAAGTCGTTTATGTAAAGGCTGAAAAGCAAGGGTCCCAGGACTGAGCCCTGTGGCATGCCAAGATTGGTGGTTAGCCAACCAGATTCTCCTTTTGTATTAGTGACGACTTTCTACCGTCTCTCCATTATAGATGACTCAAGCCACATGAGAACACTCCTGGAGAAACCCATGCGCATCAGCTTACGCAGCAGTTTTGTGTGTGAGATGGTGTCGAATGCTTTACTAAAATCGAACATTAACAAAATGGTAAAAAATTTTTTGTTGTTGTTAATGCCTGTTCTTATGTCTTCCGTTAGTTTTAGTAGTGCTGTCTGTGAACTGTGATGCTGTCGAAAACCAGCATCTGGTCCAAAGTGTTGTTTTTCCGTGAAAAGTCAGTTATTTGGTCATGTACTATTTTTTCCAGGAATTTGGAAAGGAATTTCAGCAGAGCAATTGGTCGAAAGTCTGACACTATGGATGGAACAGGCTTCTTATTTAAAGGCACCAATTGAGCTCCCTTCCAAGTTCCCGGAAAAATGCCACTGGACAAGGAGGAGTTGAAGATTTTAACAATGTGATCTCCCACAAACGGAAGAGCCTTAGCAACTATACTTTGAGGGATGCCGTCCTCTCCTCTAGCCTGTGACAAGAAATGGGCAACAGCCAGGACCACGTCTGAGAAACTAACTTCTCAAAAAACAAAGCCATCATCACTGGCAGTGGTCAAGACGTTGTCAAGTTCTTCACCACTTTCACTCTATGAGATCGACGTCCCTGCAAAGTGGGCATGGAGCTCTTCCGGCGAGAAACCATGAAGCTCCTCTCTTATTTTTGGCAGAAGATCCAGAGCCTTGAGTTCTTTCCAGATGTCCTTTTTCGTATCAAGAGCTTTAAATATCTATTCCGATCAAAAATTTCTCTTGTATTCTTTGTTTGTATTTCAGATTCTGCTGCAAGACTCTGAGGACCTCCCGCCCTCTAATCGGTAAGTTGGGTACGTCGACGCCTCTCACATATATATACATTTTCTGACAGCTTGTTCACTTCGAGGAGTGATTATTTCTAGCGGATAGGACCCTCCAAAACGGCTCTCACGCTCACGCTAAAAAACCACACATCTTTGTGTTTTTTATGAGCCTGGAGGGAAATTCCGCGTCAAGCTGTGCAAACATAACCTCGAACTTCACCTTGCACGACGAGTCATGGCGCGTCGTTCATCATCCATCATACACATCTCTTCAGTAGTGATTTGGTGCATGGATCACCCACAAAGGCTTACCAGCGAATGAGCAGGAGAAATAAATAACGAAATAAAGAAATAAAGAAATAGAGAAGAAAATCCATAAATTTTCAGGTTAGAACATCTATCTTTCTCTCTCATTCCAATTTCGGTGTCGGCAACGTCGCCGCGTCTCGTCAACCAGGCGTTTTTGGCTGATGTGGCAACGCCGCACGGTCGATTTTGTCGACGTTCGCCACCAGAGTGCAGCACCATCACCTTATGACGATCGGTAACACCGGCTTGCGAGTTTCTCAACTGCTCAACAGATGCCGCTACCATCATTAACAACTTATTAAGCGCGAAATTTTAAAATATCTAATGAGTGTGGCTCACCTTTCTTTTAATATATATATACAATATTATTTGATTACCGGCTACTTCATATTTATTATAATAGTTTTTAATTATTGCACGCCTGCGTAAAGATCGTCAGAGCCGTACAACTCTTACACGTTAGCTCTTAGGCCATTAGTTTTTAAGTTATTTTAATTTATTTAAATATCTAACCACACGTAGACTTTCTAAGCAATTTTCTGACTTGACGTAGATCTACTCTACTCTTTTTGAGATCTTGGCTGACCACTTCGGTAGCTAACTACTAAATCTTTACACTATGTCTTCCTGATCGTGTAGCAAGTGTAAGAAAATTTACCGCAAAGACGGGATTGTGCGCAGGTGTAAAATATGTAATAAGAATTACCATAATAATTGTCGTGTCATGAAGTTAGATGGCGCTGCGTATATCTGCATTGTCTGTGATAAAGAAACGAAGTGCAGATGTGGGTGGCGTGCTCACTGCATCGACACCCACGGTTACTTCTGCAAAGTCTAGTGTTAGTACTAGTACCATGATCAACGCTTCTAGCATATCGTACTCAATGCGTTATTGTACTCTACCGTCATCTATGCTCGACCTGTTCGATAAACAGTTTAAGTTACTTACAAGAACAGGGAACAATCAGTATTCTACTCTAGTGAAAAAGCTTGATGCTATCGGCAATGTCCCAGCATCAGCACCAGCTGCTGAAATGCTAGTCGATAAACTGACTGCTCAGGTTTTCTCTCTAGAGAAGAAAATAGATGTGCAGACTTCCCAGCTGGAGGGGCTGTATCAAGATCGGTTGCTGTTACAAAACGAGAATCAACTGCTGAAAGAACAGGTTCAAACGCTGATGCATAAATTAGAGGTTATGGTTGCCAGCTCGAGCAATACACGTAGTAATAATGCCGATGTTAACACCATTCCTGATGCTAACGAGTCACACATCCTAGTCTCGCTTAGAGACATCGACGGGTCGATGTCAAGTAGTTGTAAGAATAATGATAATAATAATATGGTTAAGTCTGTACATAGTAGGGTTAGTAATAATGATAGTAATAATAATACTTTGTATAACAAAGTAGACTTTGATAATACGCGCTCTGCTTCATCAGGCAGCGTCCTGCCGGCGGACTCTGACGGGTTTCGCACACAGAGTTGTCGACGTCGAACTCGGTGCCGAAGTTCTAAAAACGTAAATGTTACTGACCGGAACAGGTATTGTTCAACGTTGAACGGGATGAATAGTGGCGAAGGATTGGCGGAAATAATTATGACTAATATTTTTGAAGGTTCCGAATCGCAGCATGAGGACGTAGTCCATGCCATCCTTATCACTGTTCTACCGTCTATCGTGAAGGAAGACTTAATGTCTATATGCCTGCTTCGATTGGAAAGACAGACCATTGCGAACCAACCTTTGAACAATTACCATCGTCGACGATGCCCGTGGGTTGTCTGCCTTTCTCGCAGCAGCTTGGTAACCGAAATTATGAGGGCCAAAAGTAAATTTACAGCATTTAGCACTAAGGATGTTAACGTAACGCTTTTGAATCAGGACACGAGTAATAGCCTTATTAGAAGTAAAATTTTCATTAATGAACTTTTAAGTATAGAATGTTTTACTCATTTCAACAGCTTAAAATCTATTGCTCGTGGTTTAATAATATATTGTTCAAATATATTTGGCATAGGGGCGGTCGTCTCCTGGTTAAGAAGCGAAGCGAGACGGTGAATCGGTACATTAGATCACTTCGGCTGCAGATCTGCACGCATTATCTGCATCTTATCTTAATGAGGCTAGCGATAGCGTTAACGCAGCGGTAACACAAAATACCTGTAACCTAGTGACTGTCACACCGGAAACCTCAAGGACGTCGAACTTAAATTCTGGCGATGGAATTTGACAACGCGGAGACGTAGCAAGAGAGGTGGAAGCTGGGGCACTAAGGGCGGGCTTCCTCAATGCAACATCGCTTAGTAAGCATATGAGTATGTTCCGTCAGTTCCTTGTGACTGCTCGTTCTTTTTATCATATATTCGGCGTGGCTGAGACGCGTTTCGGGGAGAGCGACGATGTTGGCGTTCAGATCGACGGGTTCTCGTCAATTAGGCAGAACAGGAATAATAAAGGTGGTGGGGTGGTCCTTTATGTAACTTATAAAGCAACGGTGCTCATCAAAAACTACGTTAGACAAAGGCAAACCAGGTATCCCTGAATATTTGATGTGTCAAATTCAGCAAGGCAAACATCCGCCAATTTTCGTAGCCGTAGTATATCGACCTCCAGGGATTTTATTCACTGACGATTCTGACCTAATACAGAACCTGACGACTTATTCGGTAGGGTACGATCACCGGATTGTAATGGGAGATCTGAACGCGAACATATTGTCGACATCTCAGGAAGCTTTGTTTGTTAAAGAGTTAATTTGTGAATTAAACCTTAAATTGGTTGATCATGGCGCGACTC
The DNA here is from genome assembly GCA_949152435.1 of Gastracanthus pulcherrimus. Lineage (NCBI taxonomy): Eukaryota > Metazoa > Arthropoda > Insecta > Hymenoptera > Pteromalidae > Gastracanthus > Gastracanthus pulcherrimus. Next base: position 98,454,892 of record OX424575.1, on the reverse strand, counting down.
ACCACGTCGGAGAATCTCACACTTGGATTGATATGATCTTCACTAACGACAATGATGTGGTGCTGAAATGATTAAAATAATATAATTGATGTCACAATCGACATTTAAACTTCAAAGTCCCCAGCTCTCATTAACTTTTCATATAGGGATTTTAAGTCTATTAGGCAGGAGGAACTTCTATCCCTCCTTACTCCTTGTGATTGGTAGCACATTAGTTGACCAGACAAGAATGTTGATAGTAAGTTAGAATATCTTAGCCACAACATCTTGGCGATCATCGACGATCTTGCCCCTCTGAAACAGCTTACACTGAAGAAGAAACGTCTCCCTCCGCTGCCGTTCGACGGCGCTACAAACGTACTCGGGACAATAAGTTGTGGCAGGAGTTTCAGTCTCTCGCAGCTCAAGCAGAACAGCGCACAGTTGAAATGCGAGAGGCTTTTATTCAGAGCAGAATTTTTGATGCTCTGGATAATAACAAAAATATCTGGAAATAACTTCGGCACCTTGAACTGTTACCAAAGGCTAAAAAGAAGCTGCATGGTTTTACTCCGGATGAATTAAACATCCACTTTGCTGGGGTCACTGTCTCTCAAACGGAGCATGACGAAAATCTAAATAACATCTCATCGACGGCCAGTGATGATGACTTCACTTTTCGTGAAGTTACCTTCTCGGACGTTGTTCTGGCCGTTGCTCATTTCTCTTCACCAGCAAAGGGCGAAGACGGAATACCCCAAAATGTCATCGCAAAATCTTTTCCGGTTTTGGGCCATCATTTCACTAAGATTTTCAACTCCTCTCTGTCTAGTGGGGTTTTTCCCGGGACCTGGAAGAAGGCTCATCTGGTGCCTCTAAAGAAGACGGCAATTCCATCATCCGTCTTGGACTTCCGTCCAATAGCCCTGTTGAGTTTTCTCTCCGAGGTCTTGGAAGAGATCGTCCACGAGCAGATTTCAGAGTTCATATCATCCAAGAAAATCCTTGATCCACATCAAACTGGCTTGCGACAACATCATAGTACGCAAACAGCACTACTGAGTCTGTCAGAGGAGATTCGTGATGGTATTAATAGCAAGAAACAGCTGCTTACCATACTCCTAATGTTTGATTTCAGTGAGGCGTTCGACACTATTTCACCCTCTAAATTACTTCTTAAGCTGATCAGAATGGGGTTTTCTTGGTCCATAGTCCTGTATATCAAGTCATATATTACAGGTCGTAGCCAGCGAGTGGTTACAAAATCTAATGGGGAATCTGATTGGTGCACAATCAATCTTGGCGTTCCACAGGGCTCGGTTCTTGGGCCCCTTCTGTTCAGCCTTTATATTAATGATCTTGGATTGATACTAGCTGCTTTCAAAAAACCTCAGGATGAATTATCGGATGGTGTCGAGCATTTGCTTTATGCTGATGATTTACAAACCTATACGCGGGTTGCGAGAGACGATCTTCAGATAGGCATTGATCGCCTGTCAGCTGTGGCGCGAGCAGTGTCGGCTTGGGTTTCTGAGAATGCCCTTCACCTTAATGTCGGGAAGACTAAAGTTATAATTTTTGGGTCGGATTACAATATTAATAAATTGCAAGAATTGCACCTTCCAGGCATTGAGGTGCAGAATAATGTTTTATTCCCCTTGCCGATACTGTAACTAACCTCGGTGTTGTTATGGATTCTAAATTAATATGGAAACCGCAAGTGAATGCAGTTAGTCGGAAGGTTAACAGAACCTTATATGGACTCAGATCTTTTAGATCCTGCACCACCGAAGTGTTACGCAAACAGCTCGCATGTGCTCTTTTTGTCTCTCATTTAGATTATTGCTCTTTTGTATACCTCGACGGACCAGGTGAGCTACAGACCAGGCTTCAAAGGTTGCAGAACTCCTATGTGAGATATATATGTGGTGTTAGAAAGGATGAGCATGTTTCTCCCTAAAGGAGGAAACTGGGCTGGTTGACTGTGGAGATAAGAAGAGAGTATTTTGCGGCGGTAATGCTTTATAAAGCAGTTGCAATGGGACAGCATCCGTACCTTGCGGCCCTTTATGAACGAAATCAGTCTAGAACCTCAGGTAGGAATCCCAAGGAAATAAAAATTCCAGGGTCGCGTACTGATGTTGGCCTGTACAACCAGCCTCAAGTAGGCTCGAGCTCCACAAAAGAGGAAGCGAGGCCAACACAACCACAGAAGTGGGCGGATAGATAAGAAGACGAAACTCGCTGGTGGCTCCAAATAGGAATTGGAGATTTTACAATCCGAGCCTTATACGATAATGGTGCATCCAGTACGGTGATGGGGGCGGTTGAATTACAAACCGCCAGTGCATCTGGAAGGGACATGTCAACGAAATACGCGGGACGAGTAAAGTTACCAGACTGTACTTTTCGTCCATTAGTAGGTGACGTCATACTCCCCATGACAGTCGCAGGAGAAATACAGAACTTTCGAGTGGGTATCATCCCGCACCAAGACGACAAATGTTACGTGGGAGTGAACTTCGTAAAGAAGTTTAGTACCATACTTAACCCAGATGAGGACGTCCTATACTTTAAGGGTACTCGCGCTATAGTACAGATGAAAGTAGCCATCTTAGATGCGCGCGTAGCCGCCATCTCATCAGCGGCCATCGCCGATGTCACGGATTCACAAAGCCAGGGGCTGGAAAGCCTCCAAGACGAATCATTGACAGACTAAGGAGACACTTGTGGTTTCATGTGTGACATCGAACACCATATCGACGTGGGCTCAGCCAAACCGATCAAACAGAGGTATATCCCTGTTTCGAAGAAGATAGAACAGGATATGCATTAGCAACTGAAGGAAGTGTTAGAATAAGGAGTAATTGAGTCATCTAATAGCGGCTGGTCGAGCCCAGTAGTGATTTTGAAGATGAAGAATGGCACTTATCGGTTCTGCATGGATTACCGGAAGGTCAAGGCCCAAACAAAACTTGATGTATATCTTCTGCCCTTCATGCAAGGTATATTGCAGAAATTGAGGAGGGCAAAGTATATCTCAACGATTGACATCAGAAGCGCATATCATCACACGTACGAAGAGCACAAACGCCTGTTGGAATTAGTCCTTGGAAAAACCGGAAATACTATTCGCTGGAGGAACAACAGAATGTATTTGATAGGCGGATGGCGCTCATCGTCTCAGCTCTTGTCCTCCATAGTCCCCTGCCAGACAAATAGTTCGTAGTAAACATGGACGCTATCAACACCGGAATTGGCGCAATGCTCCTCCAGGAAACAGGGGATGGGGAGAGAGTACTGGAATTCGCCAGCAAGACGTTGAATTCGGCATAGAGGAACTACAGAGTGACCGAGTGCGAATGCCTGAGCGTGGTACGGGCCATAGAAGAGTTCCGACCATATATCGAGGGGTTCGGCTCGAGTGCTAACGGATCATTTGAGTCTGGCGTGGCTATGTAATCTGAAAACCCCCACCGGCCATCTGGCAAGGTGGGCGTTACGCCTACAAGGTCATGATTTCGAAGTAATCTACAAGAAGGGAGCATTACATTATGTACCCGATGTATTGTCCAGGATGTACGAAGAGAAAGAAACATCAATAGGATCCTTAAGTTCATCAGCGGGCACTAGAGATTAGTGGTATCTAACCATCCTTAACAAAACGGCAATGACCTTTCGGGAGAATCCAAACTGGAAGGTTTTAGGCGGAAACCTATACCACTACAAGCCCGACTAAGACCTCGAGGACACCGTAGGCGATGATGATCCCTGGAATTTGGTAGTCCCGCTTGACCACCGACACGCCATCATACGGAAAAACCATGACAACACCACTGCTGGACATTGCGGACGAGAAAAGACGTACGTCCGAGTGGTACACCAGTACTTCTACCACATGTACGCAGGCGTTCAGAAATATGTCCTCGGCTGCGTGGTATGTCAGCAGTGCAAGGTAGCTCAGAGACCCCCCATCGGGATAATGGGTATACAATCAGTAGAGAGACCGTGGCAAATCGTAGCCGGCGATATCACCGGACAATTGCCACGCAGTAGGGGCGGATGGGGGGGGGGGGTATGAGTATATCTTGATATTTCAAGATTAATTCACTGGATGGATCAAGCGTAACCCTATCCGGGACACCAACGCTCGTACCGTTATTAAGGAATTACACGAACATATCACGATGCGGTTCGGAGCACCAGAAACGTTCCATTCCGACAACGACACAGAATTAAAAAATAAGGTTGTTGACGAATATCTGATGCAGCAAGGCATTTACCGCACCACAAGCCCCCAATACTGCCCGAGAGCAAACCCTGTGAAAAGAGCGAATAGAACCCTGAAGACAATGATAGCGTCCTACGTAACGGAAAACCACAAGACTTGGGACGAAAGTCTGCCAGAACTTGTGTTCTAAATGAACACAGCCAAGCACAGTTTCACCGGTTTCAGCTCAGCGATATTGAACTACGGTAGGCAACCTACGCCCTCTGGGGCTGTGAGACGGGAACAGGAGAACTTCACATCAGACTCTATACATGAAGAACTGCTGCAGGCCTAGAATCGCCGAGAAACAGTGGCGAGGAACTTTATCGTCATCGATGAGTGGGAAGACGTCAATGACGATTACCGATGCGCCTCACCAGGAATCCCCAGGGCCGGGGGCACATCGAAGTCACCGGCAAACCCGCCGAAGAGGAGCGCAATTCCCATTAGGGCCTTACTCGAGCGATGGGTACCCAGATAGAGGCAACCGGATTGCAGTCCTCACCCGACCAATTCCTACCCGAAGCCCAGGTAGCACGAGAGGAACTTCCTGTGCTGACAATACAATGGGATTGGGCCAGGACGGAGAGGGTCCTCGAGGTCCATGAAGAAGGTGGTCGAAGCGTCGAACGAATTCCACCGAAACTTTCAGCACGCTTCCAACTACACGGGGACCTGGGTTGCCCCATTTTCGAAATACAAGGAGCTATCAGACAACATCCCCGTGTGGCTGTATGAATGGAAGGAGAAGCCGATGCGGACCTAACACGACTTCAGCAGGAGATAGGGGAAGCCGAGGCCCGCCAGGTCCTGGCTGAACGGCAGCCGCAACCCAGCACTACATCTGGAGTCCAGGGGGGCTGACCCGCTGCGGCGTCCCAATTCCCGCTTAGAGGAGTAGAGGAGGGTAACGCCCCGTGGACACCAAATCCCCCGAGAACCGGAAGGATCCGGTATTGCCGCAAGATAGGAGTGCGCTACCCCTCCAAGTGTCCTAATGCGGGAAAAGTACATACGGTCATCATGGAGGGGTGGAAAAACTAGGAGAAAATGAGCCGCGAATACCTCATGAGTAATACAGCGGGGAGCACGAATGGGCCAAGCATACCCATCTGACAGCCGTGCGCTTCAACAGCTAGGCAGGTGAGAGCAAGTTGCGAGATGCCGCTGAGGCCGAGGAAAGAGGCCATATCCCTGTTGCTCTCGTGCCGTGCACCACGCTTTCAGTTCGCTCGCCGCTACCTTTAGATTTTCTCCCGCATCGAAACAACATGTATTCGCACTCGGAGACGTGCCCGCTCGCCTTTTCTTTTATCGTACGGGGTATACGACAAACTTATGGAGGCGATAACCCCCCACCATCATCAGAAGGAGAGTCCGCACGCGAAAGCAGCAAAGAGAAAGAGAGAGAGAGAGAGAGAGAGAGAGAGAGAGAGAGCGCGAGATAGAGAGAGAGAGAGGGAGAGAGAGAGAGAGAGAGAGAGAGAGAGAGAGAGAAGGTTCGTCACCGGCGTTCCGTCTCCGATCCATACACTCTAATTCTGAGAGGTAAGGGCTAGCGCAGGGGTAAACGCGCGCGCACGAAGGGGTCACACTCCGAATAGTGTGCCGAGCCCTATGAATAAAAGGGCTCTAAATTACACACGAAAGGGAGTCCCGCGCGCGTTCAAAGTCCTCTCTTTTTTTGGGCGTCGTGCACTGCAACGGTCGTGCTGAACACGCATGCGAAGCTCGACCTGCGCGTTTTTATTATTGTTAAATAATCCTGTTAAACTCATTCTTATCTTCGTTTGTAGCTTCTTAATAGTATTGCAGAATATATAGTTTATTTGTTATTGTTAAATTCTCTGTTTCGTTAATAAACACGAACCCGCCTGCTTCCCGTACCGAGTTAGACCGACAAGCGAGGCTATAATACATTCGCGTTGCGACTGAAGTAGTCTTCGAGTTCTCGCGCTCGTTTCAGGTTACGAGAACTAGTGCGTTAAGGAAACTCCACTTAAAGTCGTAATTCGTTTCATTTACTATTTCATTTACTAATTCTTGTTCTGCCTTCAGCTTGATCTGAGAAATGATAATTCTAGCTGTGTCATAGAGTGCAATATCACTGTAATTGAAGGTTTGATTCAGACCTTAATGTTCTGGACATATTACTAAGATATCACTTATGATTTTAGTCTGATGTAATTTCTTAAAATCATGTGTATGGTGTACCTTTTCACAAATTACACAATCTACTGTCGATACTATCTTTCTCGGATGACATTTATAATATATTTATTTCTCTTTATTCATGTCATCCGCCGTCTTGGCGATCAATATGTATATGTATATGTATATAAGTATACATATGGGTGATTGTCAAAAAATATGGTATTTTTAGTGTCGCCAATACACTTACTATATCACTAAAATAAAACTACATGCATTTTTTTGCATAAAGTAATTACCATGGCCGTAATTACCGTGGCCAATCTGGTATTTGTAGAATTTTTTTCTACAAATACCCTATAAAACGAGTATTAGAGTCTTATTACAAATAATATTTGGCACTTGACCACGAATGTGTCCATAGTTCTAATATTTTAATTTTTGATTAGTTATTCATCTAAGCCGCTAGCTGGAATTCCTTTCGCTCTAGTAAGGTACACTTTTAAAAGTAATATATTCTCAGCAACCGGCGTATCACTTTCGCGTCAAAGACAGGTTTATTTGGCGTCTTTCTGACGAGCCCACCAGATAAACCGGGGCGAAACGCTTATTCTAATTTCACATTCTTAACCTCAGTAGTCGTCATTTTCCGTTAAATTTATGTTGTATATTCCCCCTCGATGGTTTTAGATTTCCGCAATAAAAGTGCGGTTCGCTTTCAAGGTTGGGGAATTAATACATTTTTTTTTGTTTTAATGTTTACTCGCAACGGTCAATAGAATCTTTTTTTCTACAAATACCCTATAAAACGAGTATTAGAGTCTTATTACAAAAAGTTATTTTTTTTTTATTTATTTAAGCTTTCAAATCTTATAAAAGATTTATTCGCTATACAGTATTATTTTACATAGTAAACTTACAAATATAATAAGCTACACGCTGATATTACATTCATTAAAAAACGAAACGTTGCATTTACACGCAGGTACATTAGGTTTGACAAGAATAATCGACATTTTCATCGGTAGTTGAAATTTTAATTTCAACAGTTATTGTAACAGTTTGCTTCGTTGTTTATCAAAAATTGGGCATTGCCATACTATATGCTCTAGGTCTTGGTCACTGTTTTGACATATACATTTAGGATCTTTAACAATTCCAACTCTATCAAGGGAGGCAGCTAAATTATAGTGATCCGATCTACATCTATTAACTGTAACTATTAGTTCGCGGGAAATTATTTTGTTATAAAACCAAGGCCTAGCATTATCAATATAATAATTTTGAAAGAACGCTTTACCTTTAGTAAGACCCATTTCTGTTACAGTTTCTTTGGTATTTACAATCATATTTTTCTTGAAATGTTCTTTGAGACATGTGAAAGGAATTTTAGTTCATCTTGATTAGCGGAAATATTTTTTGCTATCTTGGCAATTTTGTCAGCTTGTTCATTACCAATAACTCCGCAGTGAGATGGAATCCAATAAAATTTAATACTAGCACTATCGCTTTTTTTACATAGAAAATCTAAATATTCTTTTTTAATTTCATATATGTAGGGATTAACCCTAATATCAAGTTTGGAACTTTGAAGGCGTTCTAAGACGCTGAGAGAATCAGAAAAGATCAGAATATTATTATTTGTTTTTTCAAGTGCGATATCTAGAGCATCATTAATCGCAATGCATTCGGGAGTAAATATGGATGCAATGTAACTTAAATTTCTCTGAACTGTGATATTCAGTGACGGACAAACACATACTGAGCTTACTAATTTTGCGCTTTCATTTTTGCTACCATCTGTATATATTTCTATATTATTTATTTTATGTATAAGTTCCGTTAGCTTAGCATTTTAATTACTTGCTTGTTTTATTTTTTTTCCTGCTGATGTATCAAATGGAATAGACGTAGTGATTAGTTCATATTCATAGTTGTACATATTATATGTGTTTGCTTTAAAGAGGGGAAGATTCGAGTTTTTGAGATCACTGATACAAATTTCAAAGAGTCTTTTTCGTTTGCTTTTACATTTTTTTAAAAACCTAGAAAAATAATTATTTAAGTTTTTAGATATAAGAAGACTGTCATTGCTCAATATTTTAGTTAGATATGAATTACATAAAAATGTTGTTCTCTCCTTTGTAAGAGGTAGTTTTGACTCAGCTAACATTATACTTATAGGAGTAGTTTTGCGATATCCAATTGCTAATCGAATTGCAGTATATTGTATTTGTTCAAGTTTTTGTGCCATATCTTTACGGGTAGGATAATAAACAAAGCATTCATATTGTATAATTGCGCGTATAAAACTTTCATAGAATGTGATCAGGGTACTTGGATCAGCTCCCCACCAAATTCCGCGAAGATATATAACAATGTTTAGAGCTCTTTGACATCTATTTTGTGTGTTATTGATTTGAGGTATGAAGGTTAATTTGTGATTATATATAATACCTAAGAAACGAACTGTTTCGCTAGACTTAATGATGCAATTATTGTTTACTTTAAATTCTGTTTCTCCTGGACCTACATTATTATTATTAAAATTAATAAAAACTGTTTTGTGGGGGGCGAGATCAAGTCCTAGTTCTAGTAATTCTTTTTCAAGAGCTTTTATTACTTTTCGCAAAGAGTTTTTGTTTTTTGAGTAGAGCGCAATGTCATCTGCAAATTGAGATACGGACACTGTTTTTGGAATATTCCTTAGTATGTCAGCTACGTATAAAATATACAGTAGTGGACTGAGTACTCCACCTTGAGGCACTCCTTTGTATGTATGCCTACTCTCTTCTGAAAGGCTTGTGTGTAGATACCTTTCGTAAGTTAAGAACTTAATAAATTTAACCAATTTATATGGGCAACCTATTTTCGCTAACTTTTTTAATAATAAATCACTAATCACATTATCAAATGTTCCGCAAATATCAAGAAAGACTGCATACAATTCTTTTTTTTGTCTCAAGGTTTGTTGAATATTTATAGTTAAATTCATTCAATTGTCGGAACAAGACTGCCCTTTACGAAACCCGCTTTAATTTTTAGGTAAAATATTTTGAGTTTCAATCCACCACTGTAATTCATTTTTTATGATTGTTTCAAATGATTTACACACAGCTGATGATAAAGCTATTGGTCGATAATTTACTCCATCAGATTTATCTGCAAAATGTACATATGTTTTCTTCCAGTTTTCTGGATATTTTCTATTACGATACATCTCATTAAATAAATCGAGCAAAATTAATTTGAATTTGAGCGGTTAAGATATTGTAGTCTATCCCGTCCAGACCAGATGATGAATTACGATTGCGTGAGTCTAGAGTTAAATTAAATTCCGCAAAAGTAAACTCTGATTCTAAAAATTCATTTTTTTCACATTTCGGAATCCACTCAGGATCAGGAGGTACCCAAGCAGGACTAATTTTATTCAAAACTGCTTCTTTATTTTCTGTTTGTAAATTTTCAGATAAATGTGATGAAGTAATTTGAACCCACTTCTTTTTTAATATTTTCGAAGTATTCCACACGTACTTAGCGTCTGTATGAAAATTTAAAGTTTGTGCAAATTCCTTGAACTTCTCTTTTCTTTTTGTTTTGAAAGTCTTACGTGCTATTGTTTTTAATTTTTTTAATTCTATGTAGTAATTGAGATATTTTGATTTTTCCCATTTCTTAAACGCGGCATTTCTAAGTTGGTTTATTTCCTGACACTCTTCGTCCCACCATGACACAGGATTTCTATGGAATTTATTATGAACAATTTTATTTTTAGGTGTATTGACTGTGATAGCTTTAGTAACAATTTCAATAAATCAATTATATTTTTCATCTGCAGGCATGTTGTCGTAATTTTCCGATAAAAATTGTGAGTATGCACTTTCGAGTTGTAGTGAGAGTTTAAGTGATTTTTTAACATAAATAGTTTATTCTGCATTTAAATTTATATAAATGGGGTAATGGTCAGAACCACAAGTATCACTATGAAGATATGTTTCAATTCTGTCAATTAAATTTTTGTTGGATAGTATTAAATCTATATTCGATTTGGATGTTTTATCGATATGAGTATGGGTGTTATAATTGTGAATAAATAACTCATATTTGTTTATACATTCTAAGAGGTTTTCCACATTTTTGTCAGTTTTTTGACAATTCCAGACTACATGATGTGCATTCAAATCGCCAACGAAAATGTTACATTCATTTATATATAAATTAGAAAAAATTTCGTCCCATTGTACTAATTCTAGAATTATACCCGGAGCTCTATAACACACAAATAAATTGAAGGCAGGCTTTGTGTTGGCAATTCGTGAACCGCAAAGTTCTACAGAGTCGTCAGGAGACTTAATATTACATAATTCTTTATAAGCTATATTCTTACGAATTAACAGCAAAATTCCGCCTCCAGTTGTATATAATCTATCTTCTCGAAAAGTAACATATCCAGGGTATTGAAATTTAGTTACTGACGCAGTTAACCATGTCTCGATGCAGGCAAAAATGTCGACGCCTTCCAAAATCTGTTGGAGTTCTTCTGTACGTTATATTATACTTCGGGCACTCCAATAAACAATTTTAAGTTTTGAATTTGTATTTGAAGCCATTTTGATCTTGACTGTCTTTAACAGGTATACTAAGATTTTATACTCGAATATTTTTTTCCGATTCAGCATCAGTAAAAGTTTGATCAGTATCGTTGTCATTCTCGGAAGTTTCGATAATCATATCATTATTTGTGTTGATAGATTTATTTAATTTATTTTTTCATCTTGTTAGTTTTTATTTTACTCTGGGTTCGGTGACTAGTGGATAGACTTTGTCAATTATAGTGCTTACTTCTAAGGCATCATTTGAAGTTTTTAATGCTTCCTTATAACCATCAGAGTTACTGAAACTTACTTTAAGAAATTCCAGGAATTGCGGAAGCGTAAGAGAGAGTTTATCAGTAGAATCTTGAAATATTCTTGGTTCGGTATTGAGCAGCTGTTCAATAAGTATGAAATCATTGTTTACTTAAATAACATCAGCAACTTTTCGTCGTTTCCTTGTTTTGGTTGGTTTGGGAGGAGAAGTATCATTTCTTTCGTTTATAATGTTGATGTCAAAAGTCTTATTTTTTCTGTTTTCAGTAGGTGCAGTAAAATTTTCGGAGTTTTCAAGCACTGTTTGATTGGGCGTATCACTGTTGGTTATTGAGAGCGGTTTTTTTAGTTGAGCATTATTTTCCAAAGTTATTACGAGATCCGAAGTATTTGTATGTTGTGTAATACTTGTGGAAATTTTAGACGAGCTTACTTGTATGAAATTTTCCAGGCTAGCGTTTGCGTTGGGGCATGCCTTGGATATGTGTCCAGATTGTTTACAAATAAAGCATGAAGCTGAATCAGTCGATAGATAGGTCCAATAAGTAGTATCGCCGTGCGTAAACTATAGTGTTTCGGACAGCAAGTGTTCGTGTTCTTCCTGAATGTAAATCTGGCGGCGGAACGACATGATATGCGATCGATCTGGTTTACTGGTGCTTGCACGAATTTCAGTTATGTTCGAGAGAACTGTTATACCTTTCGATTTTAAGGCTTCAATAATTAATTCATTAGAGATGATCGGTTGTATGTTGGATATTACGACTCTTTTGTTGTTATTAATAAGAGGTTTGATTGGCAATGCAAATTCTTTTATGTGCACTATTTTATTTTTGAGGAGATTAACTTGATTTTGGTCTATTAAATATGCACATACTCTGCTGCCCGAGATTTTGGAAATATGCCTTACATTGTTCAAGTCCGTTAGTTTTTCGATTCCATCTAAGTAATCGTCTATCGTTAAGCCTTCTATTCAGTCGATAATAATTGCATTTTCTCGTTTAGATGCAGTTCTTTGGGAAATAACTTTGGAGTAAGATACTGGAGTTGAAACTTTGTGTGAATTTTCTTGTTGGTTATTGCTTGTTGATGTTGAACTTAGATTTTTATTATTATGTTGGTTGATTAATGAAAGACCTCCCACTCCTGAGGCCATTTCACTTTAAAGCTGCACCGTTGCGGTAGAGCCGCAACGGCACAACAACTTTATTTTTTCACAATCACTAGCCACTCGTAAACTTTTAACAAATAATTGTAAATGTACAACACTTTTCACTGAAATCTATATTATTGAGGAGCGGCACGTAAACACGTCTGCTCGCGACAAGAGCTAGACGAAGAGTCCAAAAAAAAAGTTATTTTAGTTTAAATAAATGAATGTCTGTCCGTGTTAATTAAGGTAGTACTCTCGGTACTGAACTAGTCAAAATGTGTAAACTTTTTTTTACATTCAATTTCTTATTTATTAATGAAGTGAACTTTGCTTAAATAATCGTATAAGTAAACTAATACCAGTTTACGACTATACAGTGAAATCAGACAATTTGAGCGACCAGCAAAACTCAACTTGTTAGGCGTCACTATTATTGAGTGGTGTTATGCGTATTGTATACATTGTTTATGAGTATAAAATATGACTAATTTGTAAATCGCAATTTACTATCGTAAACTTTTCCAAATAATAATAATAACTTCCTTTCATTAATTCGATAGAAATACAAAAAACGGCCATGATAGTTTCAACTATTAGTGTATTAATTTTGTTAACTACAATTTACTGTAATTTTTAAATGAAAATTAAAAATGTTCAAACTATGGTTAGCGCGGACGCTACTATCCAGCGGCATGCGGCATGATAAATGCTTAATTTGCGAATTTTGCACAGACACTTGTCCAAATTATTGCACTTTTTGATTTTTTTGCTTTTATCCAATGATGCGCATTGTATTCAACGTGAAAATAAACTGCATAATGCACTTATTTTGACTTGTACTATTAAATTCGTTATTTCGTGGTACTTTTCCTTATCAAATTTTCACATTACTCACTAATTTTACGACTTTTATTAGTTATTAATTGCATGCACTAATTATTTTAACACCCACTCTGTCACTCCATTTTAATGCAATTTACTATTATAACACGTTCTCGTTTTACACTTTAACAACGTTTTGCCGCTGTCAACGGCAGACAGCCGCCACTAATCCTATGCAATTAATACACTTTAAGCACTATATTGTCGTTATTATTATTTTGCGAACTCACGAACTGCTACCGCGCAATGATACCTAATTTTTTTTATTTTAGTTGTATGTACTCGGTCACTTTGTTACGGGAAAAGGATGCGTGGGCGGAGTGGACCAAAAAGCAGGACCACGGATATTTGGTGCTATGCGTCTTTATTCATAGTTCCCGCGAGAGAGTCTAGTAGTGCGCTAGTCGGGCCGGGCAATGCAATGGCTGCATCGTCAGCATGCACGTGCAGCTTCCCATCGTGGGACCCAACGTACGCTGAGGTAGTGTACGTCACAAATTGTATTTCCAACGCGAACCGTCGTTCTTCGCCGTTGGACGAGAGTCGTTCACCGTTCTTGCGTGCTTTACTTATCACTGCACTTTGTTTATTTTTAATACTACAATTATTTCGTTTTTCATACATTTAATGCGATACTTCACGAGTACTTTTTACCTTATTATGACTATAAATTTTGATTTAAAATGATTTTATTAACTGTCGACAACTTACTCACTCCGAGAACTCGTAATGCACGCGCGCCGCATTACGTTATTAACTTTTTCACCTTTATTTTAAGAGCACACTGCATTATTTGTATGCATTTATTTGTGAATTTTACGTATGTTATTACCGTATTTTATTTCCACTTCATAATTCACTCACGATTATTTTATTCTCTCTTAATTTTCACTGTAGACTTAATAAGTACTCGCTGTCGCTGCACACTTGCACACTGCGTTTACCACTTTTCACTCACAAAATATTTTTCTTCATACTTCGAAAAATCACTTTTCTCCTTACGCGGAGCTTCCGAGTCCTATCGGATGTTTTCACGGCACGTATCACTATCAATTTTCATCTTATTAAATATATTTTCACTCTTTATTTTAATTCACTTTTCCACTGTTTTTACGCACACTTTTAATATATTTACTGTCACTTCTAATTAAATTTACTTTAACTTTTCACTCATATTTTTATTCACAAACACTTATCTATATTTCTCTCTTCAACTTATCGCGCACGGTCACTGCAACTGACACTTATTTTATTTAACATTCGCGACACTTTATTTCAGCACAACTCACTGACGTGCGTATTTTCTTTTTACTTCACCCTCACTCTTAAAAAAAATTGGTTCACTCGCTGAAAAATTTTTTTTGTCCTTTTTTAAATAAAGTTTTCAGAAACTCCTGGAAAAGCATGAAAATCATGCCCTGTGTTGGGCGCAAAGAATTTATCAAGTGACAGTGTTATTTATTTAAAAATAATAATAACTAACACCATGTACATTATATTTTAGGGTCGTGTATTTCGCTCGTTCCATCCAGACTCGTTTTTCGTAAAAAGGAGAAAAAGAGGGAAGCCGGCACGGACCATATCCACCAATGAGGTTTACAAAATTTATAATCAATCAATTTATTAATTTAAAGATATTTGTATAATTCAATTTTATTACTTTCCATGCGATCGATGTAGCATATTACAATAAAGAAACTTAACACACTATTAATTATCGCTTTGCGCACTAAACAATTATTACAAGAGAAAAAAAAGTCGAGTACGCTTTTCCGTAACTGCTTGAAAGAGATGCGCGTTGCGGTTGATGTAATAACGGTACTTACCCGCCGAACATTGACGAATTCTCGGTGAACAGGCTACAAAATGCAACTCGCGGCGCGCTCTCCGTAGCTTTTAACTGAGCTATGACACTATGTTTCCCTCGCTTACTGGTGGATAGATAGATAGATAGATATACTTTTTATTCGTCAGAAGACAAAATCTTACAATTTCATGTACATGTAGTTATAATTATAATTAAAAAATATCAGTCGATTTAATATAATTGTTATCTTAACTTTCACTTATTGCATATTTCTTATTAAAATAATAATTCACTTTATCAGTTCGTCAGTTTATAAAATTTAAATGTAATGAACTAGTCACAGTCAAATATCACAGAAAACGCTTCGTCAAAAAAATAATAATACATAGAATAAAAAATAAATACAATAAAGATAACATATAAATATAAAAGAATACATACGCATACTTTGCTAAATCTTTGCGTATACTATCACGTCTAAATTTAAAACACACTCATTCATAACACTTTAACAATCACGCTAATAAATACATTCACACCTAATTAACACTAAACATATTTAATAAATAAATAAATAAATTAATAAATAAATAAACAAGATAAATAATTAAATTCAATAAATAAATAAATAAATTTAAATAAATAAATAAATTAAATAAATAAATAAGTTTTAATAAATAAATAAATTAAATAAATAAGTTTTAATAAATAAATAAATTAAATAAATAAGTTTTAATAAATAAATAAATTAAATAAATAAGTTTTAATAAATAAATAAATTAAATAAATACGTTTTAATAAATAAATAAATTAAATAAATAAATAATTTAAATAAATAAAAAGCCTAAATAAATGCTCGACTCATTTTTTATTTCTGAACATACTCTTCACCATGTAATTGCTTAAGGTGCCTGCTAAACGCCGTTTTAAATTTACAAAAAGATGGCAGGTACCTCACACTGCTCGGGAGCGAATTCCAGAGGTACGCACCTTGAACTCTGAATGAGAAAAGGCCCTTATGGTGCGCGACCCCGGAACCGAGAGCTCTTTCATACCACCCCTACTTGAAGTCCTGGCCTGGTTTTTTTCAAAGAGGGCAGTAAGATACGGTGGCTGCCGCATGACAACCGCTTTGTAAAGCAGCAGCCCCATAAAATACTCCCTCCTCACCTTCAAATCTAACCAGTCCAGTTTTTTCCTGTAGGCGGTGATATGCTCATCCCGTCTAACACCACATATGTATCTCACACATGCATTCTGTAGACGTTGTAGTCGTGTCTGGAGCTCCCCTGACACATCAAGAAGAACCACTGAGCAATAATCTAAGTGAGGTAGTACCAGTGCACATGCCAGCTGCTTCCTCAGTATCTCTGTGGTGCTTGAACGGAAAAGTTTTAAGCTATACAGAGCCCTATTTACCTTTCTACTGACCGCATTCAGTTGCGGCTTCCATGTCAACCCTCCGTCCATCACCACGCCGAGGTTGGTGACTGTATCGACAAAGGGAACGTGTACGCCGGTCTGTATCTCAATGCCTTGCAAGTCAAGGCTCTGAACCTGTTTGATGTTGTGATCAGATCCAAAAATGATCGCCTTTGTCTTGCCGACATTGAGGCGCAGGCCATCTGACGTTGCCCAGTTCGACACAGCTTGTGCTACAGCCGACATGCGACCGATACCATCACGAAGACTTTTCAGGGTCACTTGTGTGTAGGTTTGCAAGTCGTCAGCGTAAAGTATGTGTTCGACACCATCTAAGTCGAGTGCGTCTTGTAAGTCGTTTATGTACAGGCTGAAAAGCAGGGGTCCCAGGACTGAGCCCTGTGGAACGCCAAGATTGGTGGTTAGCCAACCTGAATCCCCGTTTGTGATTGTGACGACTTTCTGTCGTCTCCCCATGATATATGACTTAAGCCACAGGAGAACACGCCTGGAGAATCCCATGCGCATCAGCTTACGCAGCAGTTTAGCGTGTGAGATGGTGTCGAATGCTTTGCTAAAATCAAACATTAACAAAATAGTCAATAGTTTTTTGTTGTTGTTAATGCCTGATCTTATGTCCTCCGTCAGTTTCAGTAGTGCTGTCTGTGTACTGTGATTCTGTCGAAAACCAGTCTGCATCGGGTCCAAAGTATTATTTTCTCGTAAGAAGTCAGTTATTTGGTCGTGTACGATTTTTTCAAGGACCTTAGAAAGGAAACTCAGTAGGGCAATTGGTCGGAAATCTGACACCGTAGATGGGACAGGCTTCTTCTTCAAAGGCACCAACCGAGCTCCCTTCCAAGCTCCCGGAAAAATGCCACTGGACAGAGAGGAGTTAAAGATCTTAACAATATGATCTCCCACACACGGAAGAGCCTTAGCCACTATACTTTGGGGAATGTCGTCTTCCCCTCTGGCTTGTGATGAGAAGTGGGCAACAGCCAGAAATACGTCCGAGAAGCTGACTTCTCGGAAAACGTGGAGAGAGAGGGAGAGAGAGAGAGAGATAGAGAGAGAGAAATAGAGAGAGACCGGAACGACTTCAACTTTTTATTCCGTGGCCGAGTTAATTAGTTAGTCACTTAATAGTTAATTTTACATAGAACTATAATTCTGCAAATTTTCAAGTCATAAGACTCATTGCTTCTTAAGAAAAATAAATAAAATGTTTATAACGACATCTTAAAAGATTCTTTACATTTTTCTTTGAACGTTACAGTGTTAATTTGTTTAGCATAGAAACATAACCCTACTACCATGGTTTTGATAACTTTTTTCTGAAATTTATATTACGTAAAATCAGAATATATGACGAGGAGTGAAATCGCACTTTCAAAATAATTACGCGTATGTATGTATGTATATGTGTGCGTGTATTGAGTTTATGTGTATATGTGTAACTCATCTGGGCTCAAACTATAGTGGATATCATCTAATCATTATGCGTGCAACATCTTAATTTTCAGTTAACATTTAAATTTAAATTATTTGTAGTGCTTATGAACTTCTCAAGAAAATTCGCTTTATAATATATAACCTATTTTGTCAAATTCATCAACACATATTGACCTATGCATAATAAGATAATATACTATATGACATGACTGATGCCTCTTTGAGAAAGCTGAGTGCCAAATCAGTTGGAAGCGTTTTTTTTTATACCATTGTGCAACATGCACACTTGCGAAACAAAAAGAACATTTTATAATTTTATTCTACAAATATACATTTCAAATTAAAGAATAATACACAGTGCATTTATTATGATTTTTATATATAATTATTTCATAAATTTTTGTACACTTTTTAAATAATTATTAAATAAATATGCGATATATTATTATAATAGTACATTATGCATCAAGGGAGTAAAGTGGGCAATGTACGCACTGTGTGACGTTGCCGACCGAGCGAAGCGAGGTCGGCATTTCACACAGTGCATGCTTGCCTACTGTACTCCAGAGGTGCGATACTACTTTTCACCACACCCCCGTAAAGAAATGACTGTACGCATCTCAGCAGGCCGTACAGTACCCCATGCTCTGCCTAGAAGTAAAGTGACTTGTGTACGCGCGACGCGCTGTTTTACCGCTCGAGACGCAGTCGAGAGCGGAAAAAGGCGCATCGCGCATGCGCAAGTCACTTTATTCCCTAGGCAGTCCATGCGGTACTGTACGGCCTGCTGAGAGGGCGTACAGTCATTTCTTTACGGGCAGTGTGGTGAAAAGACTTTTAACGTTTCTATAATTAATTGTTTATTAATATACAGTACATTAGCAAATCAAATATAAAATAATTATTAATTATGTCATAAAAAATATTGCTGATCATAAAAGTAACAAAAATCAATAAAATCGCAAGGATAATAACAAACCATGGAATTATAAAAAAATCGTATTGTCGCTTAAACATGTATATAAAATACACAAAATGCTAAAAAAGTAAAAAATTTTCAATTTTCATTAGTTACTGAAGTAGTATACGTGAGATATAAAGGTTTAAGAGTTTACGATTTATTTAAATCTATATATTTATTTATTTAACTTTTATAAATGAGATATTAAGGTTTAATAAAAAACGATTCATTTATTGAACATTCATACATAGCGCATCGAGCTTTGAGAGTATACCATTTATTTAAAACAATTTATTTATGATAGTACCATATATGGAGTATTGAGATGTAATAGTTTACGATTTATTTAAAAATTTTATAAAACAGTAGAGATTCTTTTATTTGTCATTGGATTTGAATTTTGAAGGTCTCATTCTTTTCTTTGAATAATATCATAAATCCGGTAACAAATAAAAAAGTCTACACTGTTTTCTCGAATCTTTCTTTAGTTGTCGATAACTACTTTTGCAATATGGACATTTAAAAAAAAAATTTATTTTATAATTTCTTTTAAGGTATATGCCTACACGTATAACCTCCTTAAAAGTGATGAACTACCTCGAATATCTATGCATTTTAAAAACTTATGTACTGATGGTATGAAGTAGAGGTACCATTTTTTACTAATGTGACGCAAATTCAGAGTAAAATAGATCATATCTCGAGAAGAAGGGTCCATTGGAACAAAATACGCATATTGAGCTTTGTTTTCGGGTACCAGAAACTACATCCCAAAGCATTACCTAAATCCATGTCCTACATGTGGAACTTTCTCCTTAACAATTTGTTATAGTGGACACTCCGAACTATCGACATTTCTATTTCCCTGTACATGTGCTCACTGACATAGGATTTTACCTACACAGTCATATTATTCATGAGCGTAGGGATGCCTCTTTAGTGTCCAGCCGATACGAACTATCGACATTTGTATTTTCCGTGTACGTGTGATCCCATCAATATATGTATTTACCTCATACATTCATATATAGTACAGTTCTAGTTAAAAAATGTAATTTACCTACTATAATATATATCTATATCTACCTATTTTTTGTACACACACAGAGCCCGCATATTTTTTTTAGGCTAAAAGGTAGACAACTGCATGTGTGTAAAATATATCTATATATACTTATGTTATTACTATATACACAGTGTACGCGTATATTTTTGTATGGGTAAAAGGTAAACAACCACATGTGTATGTTCCAGCCAGCCTGCATATCGCTGACTCACCACCTACTACCAATGTTTTCATTTTTCCGAAAATACATGAGTATAAGGTAGGCAGGCAGGCAGGCAGGCAGGTGAAGGGGCATTAGCGCACACAATCTTCGCAACATTGCCACTCTCCTAGTATGGTGAGTGGCACTCTCATCGCACGCCACAGCCACATCAAGATCATGCTACAAGCTATAAAACGATGTAATGCGCATGTTGAAGTTCCTGTTTTCGCCCCCCCCCCCTCTCTCTCTCTCAGCATAAGTGAGCACAGCATACGAGCACACGCACCACACTAAGATCAAGATCAAGCTGCAAGCTAATGATTTTCATTCACGCCAAAGTTCGTGCTCGTACTCTCGCTCTCGCTATCCTCATCTTCGGATACGGCAGTAGCTGACTACAAGCCAGCCGCCGTAGTTGTCGTTGTCGTCATCGTGCAGTAGCATCAGCATCAGTAGTAGCAGTAGCACCTACACTATACATAATAATGTTATATAACGAACCGACTGGTTTTCTTTTGCCCAGGCATGCAGCAGCAGCAGCAGTACGCTGCTCTCTGAATGACGCGAGAACTTGGG
This sequence comes from Gastracanthus pulcherrimus, assembly GCA_949152435.1. NCBI lineage: Eukaryota > Metazoa > Arthropoda > Insecta > Hymenoptera > Pteromalidae > Gastracanthus > Gastracanthus pulcherrimus. The sequence goes on along the minus strand of OX424575.1, from coordinate 98,434,100 downwards.
CTTACTTTTGGCTTGGCTCGAGGATCGACGCCGGCCGAGCCATATATTCGCTTTTTCTATGCTTCGGTTAGACAACTACTTGCAATGCAGGCATGGTTATAATTTTCATGCATTTTCAGTCATCATCTACAATTATTAATAACGTTGGATCAGATTTATATTTATACATAAAACACAGCTTAAATTAAAGCTCTATTTACCCACTTTGTCCATGCTAAAAGTTGAACTGAAATTGATACAGTATGAACTTATAAAGTTAAGAAAATTGAAGTTTATATTGTACAAAGTGCATTAATATCCAAGGCAAACTAAATTCGGTTATAATTTGTTTGTGATAAAAATTATAATTACTATTTATTATTAGTAAAGAAACTTTTTTAATTAATAGTCATAAGATTTCTGAAAAATAAAGATTTTTTTCAAAAGATAGAAGTAAATTGAAGAAATTCTATAATTCATTTTTCCTTCATCTTATAAAAGTATTGTACACTATAATTTAAAAATCTTTTTTGTTATTGTGGCCAAAAAAATATCAGACTCCTATCTGAAATGACTTAAAAGTTAAAATGATTTCCGAAGTGAATCACATCTTCGGCGAATCATATACCGAAAAAAGGAGAATTGAACCGTTTGAGGTAACTGCAGACGGCAATCAGATAAACATTTTAATATTATAGAATATTATAAGAAATTCAACTTTTGAAACCAATTTGAGTGTACCAACTACCTTAAAGTGAGAAACGATAAATACAATAAAGGGTAGATGTATATTTGAATGCCAATCTATACAAATAATATACGTAATGTTATTGGAGATCACGTACCAATATAAAGAAACTTGATCATTTTGTAACAAGAAAGTATAAATTAAAAATTTTTAGCTCTATAACCTTAAACCTTGTGTTCGTTAACATAGCATCAAACCATGGATAAACCATGAGAGTTTAGTTACTTAAACGGAAATAGGCGCATTGGAAAGTTTATATGTTCTACTTTACATTACGTATTACTTTTTTATTTTTTTACATTACTTTAAGTTAGATTCTGCATAGAAGCATCGCGTACCGAACCTAAAGTAATTTTATATCTATAGTCAATGAATAGGTTAATAGTAATATTGACGTTAGTAAATACTTATACTAGCTCTGATAATTTTAACTGCAAATAAGTACTTGATAATTCTTTTATGCCAAACTTTGTACAACTTCAAAATTTGTATCTTACCATGTGTAATCAATCTATATCTACATCTACACTGTGTTCATGTCGCCTCGATCAAGGGATATCCTAACCTGATTGAGAGTAAAAAAAGGAGGGGGGGGGGGGGAATCGAGCTCAGGGAAGGGCAGGGTAGAATTAAACTCACTCCTTATTTTAAAGAACGAAACTAGTTTACTTATCACCACACCCAAATGACAAAAGAACAACATCCACGTCTCGTGGACATAAAGCACAAAAACAAAAACTCAGATGAATAATCACCGCGATGTGTAGCGAGCTCCGCACAGCTCGGAGCGCGGATGGAGACTGACTGCTCGCTGAGCTGTAGCCGGCGCCTTGCGGCCCGCGCAGTGGCGCGCGCCATCTAGCGGCCATCGGAAGAGACTCCGCCCTTTCGGAGTCGGAGCACAAAGGCGCTTCTCGCACGAACACACTGTATTAACGGAATATCACTGGTGTTCAAACTTTCTGCTAAGATTATTATATCTTTTAATTGCAGAAAAAAGAATTTTTAACACTTTCCGACTTTTCTCTATATACTCAATTTCCATCCTCCCTCTCTTAAAATGTTTCATCTGCATTTGTACGTACGGATACTTTCGAGGTTTTCTTCATCATACAAGGCGTTACTCAGATATATTAGATGCTGCAAATGATTTTTGAAATGATCACTATTTTTTAAAGTGGGGTACGTGCACGAATGCAAGATGATCATCTCAGGCATTGTGCAGGTGTCCCGGATACTGTGAATCAACTCGCATTGTTATCGATATTTTTTCGACTATATAAAATTCTTTTCAGTCGGCGTACGTATAGGTGTGTGAGATGATCATCGTGTACATGGTCTAGATGACCCAAAAGCTACACATGATTTTTCATGATTATCTCAGACATGATCCATATGTCCTAGATACTGAAAATCAATTCGCGCTGTTATCGATATTTTTTCACCTATCGATAACTATTTTCAGTAGAAGTACTTGTACCTGATGATCATCTCGCATGTGATCCAGATGTCCCAGATTCTGCGCAAGAATTTTCATGACTATCTCAGACATGGTCCAGATGTCTTGGAAGCTGCGAATCAATTCGCACTGTTATCGATATTTTTCAACTATAGATAACTCTTTTCAGTGGATGTACGTGCATGTGTGCAAGATTATAATCTCGGACGTGGTCCAAATGTCCCGGAGGCTGCCTACGACTTTGCACTATAATCGATATTTTTACTACTATTAATAATTTCTTATGGTTGGTGTACGTGTGCGAGATGATCCTCTCGGGTGTGGTCCAGATGTCCCGGAGGCCGCGATTGATTTTTCACTATTATCGATTTTTTAACAACTATCCACAAATTCTTATAGTGGGTGAACGTATACGTATGCGATGATCATCTCGGGTGTGATCCAGATGTCAGGTAGACTCCTTACTTAAAATGATAATTTTACAGTGGTTGCACGTGCACGTGTTCGAGCTGGTCATCTCGGACGTGGTCCAGATGTACCGGAGACTGCTTATGATTTTTCAGTATTATTGATACTTTTTACTACTATCTATAATTTTACATCGGGTGTACGTGCACGTATGCAACATGATGATCTCGGGTGTGGTCCAGATCTGTTGGAGGCTGCGTATGATTTTTTACTATTATCGATATTTTTTACTACTGTCTATAATTTCTTATTGTGTCCGTACGTGCATGTATGCGATATGATATTCTCGGGTGTTATCCAGATGCCCCGGATGCTGCGTATGATTTTTCACTATTATCGATATATCTGGTTACAATCGATAATATCTTATAGTGGGTGTACGTACACGTGTGTGAGATGATCATGTCGAGTGTGGTCCAGATATATGGGAGGCTGCGCATAATTTTTCAGTATTATCGATACTTCTTACTACAATTGATAATTTTACAGTGGGTATACGTGCACGTGTACGAGATGATCGTTTCGGGTGAGGTTCAGATATCCAGGATTTAGCGTATGATTTGTCTTTATTATGGATACTAGCTATGTAGACCTCGCTCTTACCGTCGATCTGTAATAGTCAAAGTATTTTTCAATCATTTGTAAGTATTAACTAGAAGAACTTTTTTATATATGTAACATTTATCTGAATAGTTTTATCGTATTGCATCCCTTTTTTGAACACCTACAAAATCATGTTTATTGAGATTTATCGTATTAGACTCTTTTCTTGAGATATCCCTAAGGTTTATAACTGTCAAAATATATGTGCCTTGATACTTCCTACATAGAAATACCTATATATTTATATAATAACCCTTTGATTGATAAATAAATAAGCAATGGCATGTAATATTTAGCCAAAAATGATTATATTCAATAATTCAAGAATTATTTTAGTTCTGACAAATATTTTTGTTTATCTGTAATCACATGCTTATTATATTTTTGTCTATTTTATAAGAGCAGATATTTTTAATATTAATAATAATTAATATTAATAATTGAATAATATTCTGCTTGAGACATTAAAAAATATTTAAAACTGCGTTAATCCTAAATTTTTTCTACTAATAACTATTTTACAATATTTTAGAGTCTTCATGAATTTTTTGCTGTTGATCCTGATGATCAAACCTTCTGAATTTTTATATTTACTTTTTTATTCTTATCTACTTCAATATGACTTTCTATTCTTCAAATATACATATATATATATATATATATATATATATATATATATATATATATATATATATATATAAGAGCAGATATTTTTAATATTAATAATAATTAATATTAATAATTGAATAATATTCTGCTTGAGACATTAAAAAATATTTAAAACTGCGTTAATCCTAAATTTTTTCTACTAATAACTATTTTACAATATTTTAGAGTCTTCATGAATTTTTTGCTGTTGATCCTGATGATCAAACCTTCTGAATTTTTATATTTACTTTTTTATTCTTATCTACTTCAATATGACTTTCTATTCTTCAAATATACATATATATATATATATAAGTGTATCTAATAATTTGAAAACAAAATCATATTAGTAAAGTTAACCAGAGAGTCTTTAGTGCTAGCAAATTGAAAATTTTAAGCTTGATTTGGCCAAATATAATACACCGGTTGTCTCTGAAACCTATAGCGTGTGACTAGAAATGCCGGAATTGAGTGTTTACAATAGTGGACAAATACCAGGGTGCAGAAGCAAAATCTCTTGGTCAAAAATTTATAAAATAGCAATATATGTGGATTGATCTTTCTCAAAAGTTAGATGTTAATGTTATTATTAATACATTTATATAATTTTTAAATTTATTAGATAATATTATTTATATTTATTGTGACCATAAATAAAAATATCATGTGAATAATAATACTTAAAAAAGATTATGTGGTTTTGTTATCTGTTATTTAACTATTAAAAGTTTTTATTTAGAATAATAAAACATGATCTTTTCGAGTATATCTATTTCTATTTGCCAACGTTTCGGGAGTTTATCTCCTCCCCTTTTCAAGGCTTCTAACAATATTTACATATAGGATAAGATTTTTGTAATCGAAAGTTTGAAACCGAATCTATATTGTTTTAGACTAATAACTTACGTGAAAACCGATAGACTAATTTTTGAAAAAACTCTAACAATTACACTGAATTAACTAGAGATGTTATCAATAATAAACGAATTGTAGTCTATGTATTATTAAAAAAAAAATATTGAAAACTTTGCAGAAATAAGGACCCATCTAGTCGAGCCCCACACCTCTCTTATTCGCAGGTGAGCAAAGGGGGGCGGTGGGAAGATGGTATGGCCGCAATGCTCCCTCATGCTACCCAAGAATCGGACTAACTAAGCTATGGAATTTCGTCGAATTTATATTGAACGAAAAATAAAGGAGTATGTGTCTGTGTGCGTGTATGTGTATGTGTATGTATATGTAAAATGGTTGGAGATGCTAAGAGGGGGTGCTTGTATTCGTCGGAGAGTGATGCCAGACTCGTATTCCGTAGAAAAGTATAATTATTCTGGAAGTGGCATACATATATGTACTAGCGCAAGTTTTTAGGCTAGTAGTAATACTGTGTCGCGCCCGGGGAATCCCCTCGCTAGAGCTAGCGAGAATACGTTTACCAAGCGAGGCCGGTTGTCACCTCTTTGTCATACATGATACCATGATATTGTTACATGAGTTGTGGACGGAAATTGAGGCTATTGTTAATTTTTAATTATTTTTGTATATGGAGGCATTGCAACAGGGTGTGTGTGCATATATGTGTGTTTCTGTGTGAGTGTGTGTGTGTATGTATGCATGTGTGTGTGTGAAAGAATCGTTTTAAGTTACTACCCGTGTAGCCAAAAGCGACGCTTGGCATTACACATTTATGGTATATATATAGATATACTTTTACACGGGTCGGGCGTCCGTTTTGGCTGCGCTGTTTACCACGAAAGCGGCCCTATTCGCCTGAGTGCGACGTGGGAGTCTGTATCATTTACCAGGGAGTATATTATGTTTTGGAGGTGGCAAACATATCTGTACTAATACTAATGTTTTAGGTTAGTAGTAGTACTGTGTCGAGCCCGGGGAATCCCCTAACGAAAGCTAACCAGAGAACGTTTGTCAAACTCAGCTGATTGCCACCTTCTTACCATATATGTTTTCGTGATATTATTCAAGAATTACAGGTGGATTCTAAGGCCACAGTTTTCTATTATTATTGCTTATTATTATTATGTTTTATTAAATCAATTGACTTTTTGTATGTGTCCCTTAGGAAGTTGGTGTCGTATATCCTGTTGATAGTGTCCGTGTGTAGGTGCATGTGTAGCATTTCAGAGAATGTACGTGTATATTCTGTTTTTTCTTTGTTTAGAATTTTTACGTTATCAAAACTGAAAGTGTGTCGTGTTGTGTATTGCTAGTGGTGATCTTGTGTCTTTGTTTTTAATGCATTTATCGTGTTCTTCAGTGCGGATTCTTAGCTGTCTCGATGTCTGTCCAATGTAAGTAGCTGGACATTCGTTGCAGTCAATTTTGTATACTACGTGGCTAGTGTCAATTATGTTTATTTTGTCTTTCCCTAGTTTTATGAGGTGATTAATTTTATTCGTTGATTTGTTCATCTGCTTTATGTTATTTTTCTTAAATATGGGTTTTAGTGCAGGTGTTCTATATTTGTGATAAGGTAACACTAAATAATTATTATTGTTTTCTGTATCTTTGTGTAAGTCATTGTTATTGTTATTTCGTTTTTTTAGTATAAGAAGTCTTTTGTTTATGTATTTGTTTATAAAGGAAAAATGGTAGTCATTCGCCAATAGTGTGTTTTTTGTCAGTCGTATGTTGTATGTGTGGTGTTCTTGATCGGCTAACAAAATTCATTTGTCTACTAAACTGTAGATAATTGCAATTTTTTGTGTGGCTGGGTGATGTGAGTTGAAATTAATGTATTTACCTGATGCTGTCTCTTTACTATACCAATTCGTTTTGGCAATGCTGTTGTAATGTCGCGTGATTTGGATATCCAGGAAATTAATTTTGTTCTTGTTTTCTTTTTCAATTGTGAACTGTAGGTGTCTATTGTAATTGTTAAAACCGGTAAAAATCTCGCCGATATGGGTTTCTATAGCTATCAAAAAACTATCATCAACGTATCTTTTATAAAAAAGGATGTTAATTCTTAATATGTTAAGACAATGTAATTCTAATCTTTCCAAGGTGATGTTCGCAAACCATGGGCTAGTGCAAAAACCCATCGGTGCACCCATAGTCTGTTGGTAAAATAAATCGTTGAACTGTAAAAAAATGCAGTCTAATAGAGTCTTGATCCAAAAATAAATTCGTCTTTAGTTAGTTCTATTTTGTTTTCTAAGTAATGCCAATTCGACGAGATTACTTCTAAGATCTTTTGGTATGTTACTGAATAATTTTTTTTAATAATACACAAACTACAACTTCAATTCGTTTATTATAGATAACATCTCTAGTCAATTCAGTGCAATTGTTTGGGGTTTTTAAAAAATTAGTCTATCGTTTTTCACGTAAGTTATTTATATAGTCTAAAACAATATAAATTCGGTTTCAAACTTTCGATTACAGTAATCTTATCCTATATGTAAATATTTTCAGAAGCCTTGAGAAGGGGAGGAGATAAACTCCCGAAACGTTGGCAAATAAAAATATACCCGAAAAGATCATCTTTTATTATTCTAAATAAAGAACATCAAGTAATAGAAGAATTTAAAAAACCTTAAAAGTTTTTATTATTTTAATGTTAAATAACGCATACCATAGCCTAATAACCTATTTTTAATGTTATTAAACTAAAGTGCATATTAAACATTTAAAATGGATTAATCCACATTTAAATAGGTTATGTAGTTAAGGTGTATGCGTTACTCAATACAACTTTTAAAAGTAAAATAACAGATAACATAATAACGTAACCTATTTTGGGTATGAATATTCACATGATATTTTATTGGTATGTACAATAAATTTAAATTGTATGATTTAAAACGTTTGAGGGAAAAAAATGGAAATTACCTATTGGTGTCTGACGTACCTGAAGGAAGTAGTAGAGCGAGGGGCTAAGCGGATACTGCGCCAGTGCGGTTAGTGCGCCAAATCAGCTCCTGCGCCACTTAGCTGGTGATAATATCTGCTTTATCGATAGGGGCGGCCAGCGTTCAATGGGTAATACAGACTTACCGAGTCGATGCTTATTTTTTATGAAAAAGATCATCGAAAGTCTTTCAAAAGGAACGCCTGAATTATAAATCTTCATCTCACTACGCCCTTTATCTGAAGGCCCTTTTTTTGAAATACAAAGCTTACATGATGTACACCAATTTTCTACATCTCTCTTACAAGTAGCCTAGTATAATCGTTTCTGAACTTTTTCTAGAGTCTTATTTATCCTGTGACATCGTACGTATATATACAGTTAAAATATAAAAAAATATAAATTATTAAAAAAAACTTTTGACCATCTTTTCACACTGTAGCCAGCGTGAATCTAGCTTCTTCTAAGCAGACACGCTGGCACAGCGAGGGTACATCTGGCAAGTGTCGCTAGACGCGCGCACGTGCGTTCTACTCTCCCCCTATCCTAGCTGGAGGATAACGTAAACATCCGGCTATATACAGCCTTTGTCGAGCGGAGAAATACAGGCAAACATATTATTTCGAAGTCGATAGCTTCTAAATATAGTTTTAAATATTCTGTAATAATAATAATATTTACATCTAAGACGATAATTTTAAGCGTTTAAATATGAATATTTATTCATTAACTACAAATTACATTATAGTCATTTTTGAAACCTTTTTTTTTGAATTTAAGTAAACATAAATTAATATTAACTTTACTTTCATTATTTATTCTCATTATTACTGCCATTTAATCTTATACTATTTTAACCATATATAATATTACTATAATTGTAGTATGAGTTTTATAACTATATATATATATATATATATATATATATATATATATATATATAATTAGTAAATATTCTCACAATATTATGATTAATGATTTTTTATGAAATAAGTATTACATTTTAAGATCGTCTAGCAAATAAGAATATAATAAACATTAATATTTTAGATTATTATTAATAGAATCAATTGTAAAATGCTAAAGATAGAGAAGGAGCAAGAGAGCAAGTGAGAGAGAAGATCTCCCTTACGTCTCTAAGGAAAAGCTCACCCCACCAACAAGGCCCGAGCGCGAAAGCCTACTTGCGCGCGCTTCTTTAGCGACGCCCTCTGAGGACCTATTTACCCTCACCCTCTCTTCTTTTTTCTCTGTCTTAAGCATTAACCTAATAAGAGGAAAAGCAAGTGGGAGGAGAAAAAGGAGGAAACCTTTGTCGCTATTCGTCCTTGCTCACCCTCGCCCGTTCGCTCGACGCTTTAGCATAGGCGAGATGCGGCGAAAAACTGTTTAAAAGGAGCTGGTGCAGAAGGTCTCACCAGCATTCGCTCGATAAGCACCTCAGGAGCAGTCTCTGTTCTTGTAAAGCAATCTTGTGTTTGACTCTGGGTATCTCACTCGCCGAAGCGCCTCAGGAGCAGTATCTGTTCTTGTACAGCAAGGCTGGAATGAATACTATAAACTCGAACTCTCACTAGCCGAAGCGCCTCAGGAGCAGTATCTGTTCTTGTACAGCAAAGCCTGTGCTGCAGTAAGAGTAGTAAAAACTTGAACTCTCACTAGCCGAAGCGCCTCAGGAGCAGTATCTGTTCTTGTACAGCAAAGCCTGTGCTGCAGTAAAAGTAGTAGTACGTCTCACTCACCGAAGCACCTCCAGAACAATAACTGGCTAGGAACAGCAAGGTTTGTGCAAGACATAAATTTACAAGGACGTAGCTCGCTCAAGCAACCTCTCAAGGAACGCGCCTTTAGTATCGCTGAGCCTGCTACGGATCTTTAAAAATTCAAATATTCGGGTAGACAGTTTTTAAGTCGAAAACCCACAAAACTCTCATTTGCATAAATAAATATTACGGGTCAAACACCCAAGATTAAAACGAATTATTTAGCGATTTAGTTGTAATATCCGAAAAAGTAATTATATTTTGTTTACGATTTTGTACTATTTCTTGTATACAATTTAAATAAACAGTTTTATTATAAATAAAAAGGATTCACATTTAATTATCATACATATATATATATATATATATATATATATATATATATATATATATATATATATATATATATATATATATATACAAAAAGACGTTCTAAAATCCATTTACTCGGCGGGGAATTACGCCGAAAATTAATAAAAGAATTAGGGAACGGTCTTACTCAATATGAAATTTTGAACAAATATGTACCTCTCGAAAAATTAAGGGTGATTCTTTTAGACAAAAATTTGCATAAATATTGTTTCGGCGCAGACGAAATTACGGATTTAGATAAAAAAAAGGATATTGTATTAAGGTCTTGTTTACCACTCCCTCCGTGGAGTGAAGATTTAGTAAATTTCTTTTCCAATTTTCACGTTACTAAGCATTTGAAATGCTCACCGGGTTTTTTTAAATTATATCAAAATTCTCCTTCGATATCTGAATCGAAAGAAGAAAAAGAGAGTTTAGATTTCTTTTTGATAGAATCTACACATTTCTTTCCTCGTCCTAAGAAAGGAATAAAATTAAAAAAATTAACAAAATTAAAATCAGTAAAAAAGATTAGCGAAACAGTAAATATTGAAAACCAGAGTGTAGTAATAAAACAATCCGTAAGCAACAGACAAATTTTGGGTAGCATCGAAAATTCTTGTGCGAAGAAGCATACTGTCCCTAAAAGGACATTAACTTCTGATAATCAAACTGTTCATAAGAAACAAAAATTTGAGAAAATATATAAAGAATTAGGGTTTGATTTGTCTGATTCCGAGTGAATTCTTTTTATTTCTCAGTTAAGTTTCAAATTCTAATATAGTAAATACTTTTGTACTTTTGTAAAATAAAACTTTGTATATTGCACATGCTATATAATAAAAAAAATAAATAAAAGGTTATAAAAATCTCTATGATGAATACTGAGAGACTCTAAAAAAAATAAATATCTTTATTAAAGACCTTACGGATCAAGTTTTTCACTCTGCTATTCTTTATTATTTTATTCAAATAAGGAAATATAAACATTATCCTGATTCTCACACAAGTCTAGTTTCGCATTAACATAAAACAAAAATATAAAAATACTTTTAAAAGATAGTAAAACTAAAATGTTCTTTTAAATAATTTGTATTAAAAATCCTTGACCCAAGTGACCAACTCTGGTATATTTCTTGCTACCTCTTCGAGGCTATACAGAAAAAAGGCAAGATTTCTTTCATTTACGGTTGAAACAAATTTGACTAGTAGTTTTGAATAATAAGGATTAATTGTTATATAAATTAAACCAATTATTTGTAACTGATTATAACATTTTTCTAAAATAAGGGTAGAAGTAAACCTTTATCAAGTAACGGAGGTTAACTCTTTAACCTATACGTATAACAGTGCATTTAAAAAAATAATATTTGCATTGAACTAGAATATTTTCAGTAGAATTATCTTCTAGGATAGAGGTTTTAAATAAAAGAATTGAAATATTGAGATTGACGCATAAAACTTAAAGTCTTCAACTCACATTGTTATGAAAGAAACAATACTTGTTGTTGCTTGAAGGTGACATTTGGCGTTCCAGCTCCATAGTTGGCATCTTAACTGCCATAACACTTTCTTTATTGGTATAATAGATAATTACTAATATTTGAAACAGCGCTCTCAGATTGAATTGATGCATCTTGGTGCTTAGGGAGTCGTTTAGCCATTTATATCAGTATCATCTATAAAAATAAAAAAAATTACGTTATACACTTTCACAATTTTATTAATAATCACTATTGTGTAAAATAATACATATTCTGGCGTATTTAGAAACGTTGGCTAAGGTTATATTAAACCACTGATTATTGAGTTATATAAAAATAAATTTTAGTCGCCTCTAAGATTTTACGAAATAAAACTTTTTGAAAAATATAAAAAACCAATTACCAAGTAGAAATAAGAACTAGGTAGCATATACTTTAACAAGCTTAAATAGCTTGAATGAGATTTAGACCCGCTTCTAGAACACAGATGTTCTAAATCACTCGTCAGTTTCACGTATAACTAGGCAATAAATTATACTAACTATACAACTAGTTTGAATAAATAAGTATTATATAAATAAACATATTAGAGAGGCTTACATTAAATCGAATAAGTTGAATGATCGACCAGCATAACTTGTTATTTTCTTCGGTAAATACTGCACTCTGAAAAGCGAAACAGTTGCACAAAGTAAGACTTCTTATTTTCTTAAGTAGAGTAATAAATAAATAAATAAATACGTATCTAATAATCGATGAAGATCTTGTATAAACACAACTCTGTTGTACTTAACCTCACACGAACATAGTAGCGTCGTCTGCACAAGGCAACCACGCCGTGCGTCGCCGCAGCGATAAGAGCAAAGCCGCTAAGGGTCGCGCTGCAGTGAGTTAGTTATAGACGCACGCAATCGGTAATATCGGTATATTACATTCCACGTCCATAAAATACGGAAAAACGGAATATTACACGTTGATTTATAAGGGAATAATGCAATTTTAGTGTTTTAGTTTTACTAAAATAACCTTTTACAATTTCATGATAATAACAAATAGACTACTTTTCACATTATATTAAATTAATTCATTTATGACCGACGCTAGAATTACTCGGAAGGCCGCGAAAGATAACAAGGATTTACAAGTCGAATTAGACAGATATAACCCGTTAAAAACAGCCGATGCTAAAGAATCAGACACCGATAGTGAATCCAACGAATTTAAAACCGCTAGTTCTACAAGCTCTTTAGAAGCTTCGTTTGAAGTTACGCTGGATAATACGGTAGTTCCTACGGGGAGTGAATCCATTGTTACATCTGACGTAAAGCAGGAATCAAATAACGTAGAAAATAGTGAGGTAGTTATTATTCCAGTGAATAACCAACCAATTATCGAAATGGCAGCCCAAGTAGTCCCTTTAAAAGACGCGTTAAGAGTAGTTCCGGAATTTGACGGGAAAAATATACCATTAGGCGTATTTTTTGAAGGTTGCGATGAGGCGAAAGAAATGGTTAAGAATACGGATGAACCAAATTTAACTAAGCTTATTAGATCGAAATTGATAGGAGAGGCCAGAACCGCGATTCACGGACAGACTTTTGCTGACATAGACGCGTTAAAAGATTATATTAAAACTATTTACGCTCCTTCAAAAACGGTGCATCAGTTGCAAGGAGAATTAGGAAACGAATTTCAGAGGGACGAAGAGTCCGTGATTACTTTCGCAAATCGTGTGCGTGATTTAGGTAGGAGAATTCTCGAAGCTGAGAAAGTAAAATCAAATTCCGTAGCCGAAGCATTTAAGACATCGGTAGAGAATAACGTAGTAGAATGTTTTAAAAACGGTTTAAAACCCGACATCCAACAAAAATTGGAAGCTGCCGCCAATATTACAGATATAGTAAAGAACGCAATTAAAGCAGAACGGATTTTAGAAGCTCAAAGAGTTTTAAGAGCCCAATATAAAAATCAATTAGCTAAAAATAGAGAAGATAAAAAGGTTTTCTACTGTAAAATCGGTAAATCAGAAAACCATGAGGCTTCTAATTGTAAGCTGTCCATTCAATGCCAATTATGCAAAAAGACGGGCCATGTAGCTGAAAACTGTCGGTATAAAAATAACGATCAAAGCAATAGTATAGTAAAATGTCAATTATGTAATAGAATAGGTCATTTAGCTAGTCAATGTAGAGCAGATAACAAACCCAATATTAAATGCCAACTCTGTAATGACTTTGGACATGAAGCTAACAAATGTACCCTATGTCAAATCTGCAAGAGAACTGGTCATAATACTGATCAATGTTTTTATAATAAAAAAACTACACAACAAATAATATGTCAAAATTGCCAGAAGATTGGTCATACTGCTGTTATGTGTAGAGTGAATACAGCTAAAGAAAAATTTTGCAATTTTTGCAAAAATAAAGGGCATTTGATAGAAGAGTGTCGCAAACGTATGTTAACTGAAAATTGGCGATTGGGAAATGGGCAGAGTCTCCCAAAAGATAGCACAAAAGTAGAGACTCCCCAAAACCAAATACGCTCCACTAATGCAATTCAAACTGAAGATTTACGTTGTGAAATGTATCCAGTAACGCTAGTAAATCCTAGCAAATTAATACCCTACATTTCACTAAAATTTTCGAAATATTACAATATCGACTTTATGGTAGATTCGGGATCTCAGGGAAATATAATAAAAATCGGTATGTTACCTATGGACTCAAATATAGATATAGAAAAAACGGTTCTACTAAAAGGAATTTCGAATAAACCCATAGCTACTCTAGGAACTGTTAATATGAAAATAATGAATTTTCCTACAGCGTTTCATGTTGTCGAAAATTCATTCCAAATACCATATAATGGTATTTTAGGAGCACATTTTTTAAATGACAGTGAGAGCATTATAGATTTTGAAAATAAAACATTAACAACGGGAAATGTCATAGCACCTTTAAACCAAAACAATAAAAACTTTGAAGTTGAGGTTAGTAGGATCGTTAATATAAATTTTAACAATACTACCTTACCGTTTATAAATATAGTTAACCTTAAGAATAAGGAAAATAACCAATTTTTAATTGATACGGGATCTGAAGGAAATTTGATAAAAATAGGATCAGTTCCTAAAACTTGTAAAATAGATTCAATTAATACTATGTGCTTGAAAGGAATAAGTGGGGAATTAATATCTACCTTTGGTGTTTCGTACATAAATATGTTTGGATTACGTTTAAAATTTCAAGTAATACCAGATAACTTTTCAATTCCGAGCGAAGGAATATTAGGAGCTGAATTTTTAGATCAAGCTAAAGGGATAATAGACTTTAAAAATAAATTTTTCAGAATTGACGATAAATATGCTAAATTGGCACCGAGAAAAAAAATTGAGGTTTATAAAGTAAATAATCAAATCAAATCGGACTATCAAACTCCTGAGCAAATGTATGAAGTTGAATATTTAAAGGAATTTTTAGAAAATTTTAGTGATGAGCAGAATTATTATGGAAGTAATAATTTTAGTTTGAGTGATAAGCTGAGCTTTCTAAACTCTAATCCACATATTTTTGAAACATTAGACATTGAACATGATAATAAAACTGTAAATAAAGCCTTTTTAAATACATTTTGTATAGAAGATTCTTTGTTAGAATATAAAAGTAATGAAAAAATTGAAAATATGGAAACCTTACAGGATGAGATAGAAAATATAGAGTCTAGATATCAAAGACTAAGGAAATTATAAGCTTTAAACATTTAAAGGGTCCTGAACTAGAGCAAGCTGAAAAATTATTAAAACAAAATACGGATAGATTTTTTCTTGAAGTAGATACCTTAACAACCACTAACGTAGCGCAACATCGAATACGTACGACTGATGAGGTTCCTGTAAATATCAAGCAGTATCGTTTACCACACGCGTTGAAAGAAGAGGTTGACAGACAAGTACGAGATATGCTAAAACAGGGAATAATTAGACCCTCTAGGTCGCCTTTTAATAGTAGCCTCTGGGTAGTGCCAAAAAAATCGGGTCCTGATGGAAAACCTAAATGGCGAGTGGTAATAGATTTTAGGCCTTTAAATGAAAAAACGATACCCATGGCGTTCCCTTTGCCAAACATAACAGACATTCTTGACCAAGTCGGTAATGCTGAATATTACGACATATTTGATTGTAAAGCCGGATTTTATCAAATACTTATGCATCCCGATGATGCACATAAAACTGCCTTTTCAACAAGCGAGGGACATTTTGAGTTAGAGAGAATGGGTATGGGATTACAGAATGCTGGGGCAGAATATCAAAACGCAATGAATATTACACTCGACGGTTTAATAGGGAAGGGAGTATTTGTATACATGGACGATACCGTAATTTATTCAAAAACATTAGAGGAACATTTTAGGTTATTTAACGAAGTTATGCATAGGTTAAGAAAAGCTAATTGGTTATTAGAACCCGCGAAATGCGAAATTTTAAAAAAGGAAGTAACATATTTAGGACATATATTAACCGGAGATGGCATTCGACCTGATCCTAAAAAAGTAGAAGCCGTTAGGGAATTTCCCCGACCTAAGAACGTTAAAAATGTTAGACAATTTTTAGGTTTAGCCGGTTATTATAGAAAGTTTATTAAGGATTTTGCTAAGATTTCGAAACCTTTAACAAGACTGTTGCAAAATAATGAAGTTTTTGATTGGACCGAAAAAGTTGAAGATTCTTTTCAACAATTGAAAAATATTTTATGCTCAGCTCCTTTGTTACAGTTTCCTGATATGACAAAACCTTTCCTAATTTCTACAGATGCATCAGGGTATGCGGTAGGAGGAATCCTATCTCAAGGATCTCCAAAAGCCGGAGGTGACAAGCCCATCTCTTATACATCTAGAATACTTAGAGGTACAGAACTAAAATATGACACATATGAAAAAGAGGCACTAGCGATGTTACATGCCGTGCAAACCTTTAGACCATATGTATATTGTAGAAAATTCACTATATTTACCGATCACCAACCTTTAGTTTGGTTTAAATCAGCAGATTTAAATACGAGAGTGCAAAAATGGAGATTTAAGCTCTCTGAATATGATTATACTGTAGTTTATAGACCGGGGAAAATTAATTTAAACGCCGACGCATTGTCGCGAAACCCTGTTGAAACTCAGGAAATTAATGTTGTTACTACTCGTAGACAAAGATTATTAGAAGAAGCCAAAAATCAAATAAAAAACTCTGATATTGTTGAAAGTAAAAATAATAATTCGGACTCAAAACGAGATAAATCAGCCAAAGAGGTAGTTGACAATAAATCAAAAAAACCTAGAACTATTTCCGAAATAAGTTGTAGACCCACTGGTCCTTTAGAACAAAAGGATACTTCTAAGATAAGTAACGCAATTAGAAAACAAACCAGAAATAAGAGACAAATTAATTACGCGGAAAGTGAATCGGACGGTGAAATAGAAGCAAGTATAGGAAAACCGATCGATAAATCGAATAAACCGCGCAAAAAGAAACTTTCGCAGAATCAACAATTAGACCATCTTAATTCAGATTCTGATAAAGCCACGGATGGCAGTGGTAGCTCATTATTTTTTTCTGAAGACGAAATAGACGTGCAATCAAACGGTTTGTCAGATTCAAAATCAAGGGATTTTAATAATTTACCTTCCGAACAAACGGATAGTGACAAATTATCGGATATAGAGGAAAATATTAGTCAAAGACCAAATAAATCTATGAAAAACAATATTATTGAGACCAAAGAATTATTGCGATATCGTAAAGACAACATAGCTTATTTTTTAGCGAGTAATGGAGATCCATGTGATAATGGAGCGAAAGAATTAATAGAAAATAGTAAAATACCGAGTCAACAAATATTGCAAGTTGGTAGTGTTGTAGAAACTAAAAGAGTAAACGGTAAATATCTAGTAGCTCTATGTATCCGAGATTACCCGCAATCTCAAGCAATAATTAAATTAAATATATATGAAACTTTAGTAAAACTACGTGAATTATTATTAAGAAAGAGTATAAGTGAAATAAGCTTAGCAAAAAGTGATTTTATAGAAAATATTGCATGGTCAGAAATTTTAGAATTAATACAAAAGGTTTTTGAAAATACTGACGTTAAGATAATTGTTTGCTTGGGTACCTTAAAATATGTACCAGAAAATAAACGCGAAGAGATTTTTCGCGAGTTACACAATTCTGCTATAGGAGGTCATAGAGGCGTATGTAAAACGTTTTACAGAATAAGACAAAACTACTATTGGGAAAACTTGAAACAGGACATACAAAGGCGCATTCAGCAGTGCATTGAATGCCAATTAAAAAAATTAGTCAGATTATAGACAAAACAACCAATGATAATAACTGATACTCCTGGTTCAACTTTTGAGAAAATTGCAATGGATATAGTAGGACCACTACCAATTACTAAAAATAAAAATGAATACATATTGACCTAACAAGATCAATTGTCGAAGTTTTGCCTTGCAATTCCACTACCGAATGCTTTAGCTTCAACTATTGCGGATGCATTTATTAAAAAATGCATTTGTATATTCGGGGCTCCAAAGATTATTTTGACAGATCAAGGTAGAAACTTTCTAAGCGCTCTAATTCAAAGAATAGCTAAACGTTTTAGAATCAAAAGGGTAAAGACAACCGCATTCCATCCGCAGTCTAACGGCTCTTTAGAACGCTCACACCATGCATTAGGTGAGTTTCTAAAGCAATATGCGTCTAAAGATTGCGAATGGGATGAATGGGTTGATATTGCAATATTAAATTACAATACCTGTGTGCAAGAAAGCACGAAACATACACCATTTGAGGTTGTTTTTGGCCGTCTAGCCAGATTACCATCAAATGATCCACTTAGAGAAGGTGACCTCGTACCCACGTATCAAGGATATGTGAAGGAGTTGGTTACTCGCCTCACGGGAATAAAAAAATTAGTTTACGATAATTTAGTCAAATCTAAAAATAAATCAAAAAAGTATTACGATAAAAAGATAAATCCAAAAAACTTTAAAATCGGAGATTATGTCTTTCTATTAAAAGGCCCTAAGCCTGGTAAATTCGGGGAACATTACTCCGGCCCCCATAAAATTTTAGAAATTATTGGTAAATTTAATGCCAAAATTATTGTAAATAAAAAATCTAAAATCGTTCATTCAAATAGATTAAGAATTTCTCACATTAACCATGAGATAAAAATTAAAAATAAAAAGAAAAGGGACTCAGAGGATAAATAACATTCATTTTCTGATTTCAGATGTTCGGGATTCTTATGATATTTGCTATAATGCAGACATCCGCTGCATTAATCGGGTACGACTGCGGGGCAAGATCAATGAATATTACAACGTTATCATTACTTGATGTAGGGCCTTGTGAAATACCTCCGAGTATGGTTAACGTTTGAAATCAATATATGCAATTACTACAAATTAATGAATATTTAGATACTACGGTTATACAATGTAAAATAATTATACATAGGACAGTTCTATATTGTGGAATGAATTCCCATGTCTCTGCTGTTAGACACGGAATAAGCGAATACGTTTATGATATAAGTCATCAAAGTTGCGATGAAGCGTTCCATACGGGTGTTCTTAAATTAGGTAATAATCAAATTATTAGTGGAATTAAAATTAATGCTACAATAACTCATCCCATTGTATTTGCGGGATATATTAATAGTGAAGGTCGTTGTAACGGAGCTCCGTATGCTGATCCTTATGGATCATGGGAAAATGTAATTGTCCAAGGGACAATAAAAATAACTGTTCAAGAGCAAGAAGCTCAGATAAATTTAAATAATAATAAAATTCATCTGCGCTCCGGTACAACGTGCCGATTATCCGAAGGTACATGTGTTGACATGGAGGGAGGATATACCTTTTGGGACATTATTCCAAATGATAGATGTAAATTCTCACATTACAGCGTCCTATATGAAGGATACGCTAATAAAATAAAAGATTCTAGTAATTCTCGTGATCAAATGGTATACTCTTTGTCCACTCAAGACATTACGTTCGCTCCAGCCGTTAAATCGAAAGAATCAGTATGTGGATACACAATCCTACGTACTGAACATCCTAAATTAGTTATATTCGAAACTGTAAAGGGCGAGTCGTTCGCTAATAGGGATAAGATTTCAATCGGTAATTTAGATATATTCGCTTATGTTAATTCAAAATTTGTATACGTAGAAAAACATATTAAAAGCCAAATGAAACAACTCTATCAAGACGTAATAATGCAGAGATGCAAACTCGAGCGGCAGACTCTTAAAAATGCTCTCGCAATTGCAACACAGGCGCCAGACCAATTCGCATATAATTTAATGAAGGGTCCTGGTTATATGGCTGTAACTGCAGGAGAGGTAGTGCATGTAATCAAATGCATACCTGTAGAAGTAAAAATCGAACATGGAACAGAATGTTTTGCCGAATTACAAGTAACTCGAGGAAACGTAACTAATTTCCTAACATCAAGGACTCACATTCTAAAGAACAAGGGTACAAAGGTAACTTGCAATCGCGTGTTACCTGCGTATTATCAATTAGGAGAAGAATGGTATAAAATACTACCGACACCTACGGAAGCTATGGCTCCCATTACTCTCCAACCACTGAAGAAACCGACCTGGAGATATATAGACCCAGCGTCATTAGCCACGAGTGGCATTTACACTGAACAAGACTTAGAAAACTTAAGGGATCGTATCATGTTCCCTGTAGAAAAATCTGGAATACTTAACGATGTCGCCAGAGAAATGCATGGACGTCCGGTTTCTGACAAAGAAGGAACCATTATTAGACTATTAAACGAAGACGCGATGGAGAGGATTGTACAAGGTGCATGGGGAAAAATGTGGGACAAATTTCTTACATTTGGCACAGCCAGTGCCGGGATTTTGGCCATCATTATGATTATCCAAGGTTTAAAAATGCTAATAGGAATCTGCATAAATGGATATATACTACACCAAA
The DNA here is from genome assembly GCA_949152435.1 of Gastracanthus pulcherrimus. Lineage (NCBI taxonomy): Eukaryota > Metazoa > Arthropoda > Insecta > Hymenoptera > Pteromalidae > Gastracanthus > Gastracanthus pulcherrimus. The sequence continues at coordinate 98,413,708 of OX424575.1, read as the reverse complement.
TCTATGGGTGGTCAATCAATTTAGTCGGAGCAGTATGGAATACATTAGCCTATTTTTTGATACATACAAATAAACCGCGAGAAGATCATGAACGAGCACACCAACCTAATCTTGAAGACAATCTTAAAACTACTACGACAAATGAACAAGAAGAACTCCAAGGTACTTCAAGTTCATCCACGGTGCAAGCAAAGGACCAAACATTTTTTAAATTTGGTTAATTAGATTACATGTTAATTGTTCTGACCCTGTTGTTGTCCAATTGAGAGCCTAATAAGAGCGAAGTAGACGACAAGAAGGAGACGATTCGAACCAGAGCGAAAAAGACGACATCTAGATTACGGCATTTTCCGAGTTATTAATATTAAGAACACAGCGTACGATTACTGGTTTTCTTTTAAAACCTAGTAACCGTTTAAGGCGAGGGGTGTGACATCGTACGTATATATACAGTTAAAATATAAAAAAATATAAATTATTAAAAAAAACTTTTGACCATCTTTTCACACTGTAGCCAGCGTGAATCTAGCTTCTTCTAAGCAGACACGCTGGCACAGCGAGGGTACATCTGGCAAGTGTCGCTAGACGCGCGCACGTGCGTTCTACTCTCCCCCTATCCTAGCTGGAGGATAACGTAAACATCCGGCTATATGCAGCCTTTGTCGAGCGGGGAAATACAGGCAAACATATTATTTCGAAGTCGATAGCTTCTAAATATAGTTTTAAATATTCTGTAATAATAATAATATTTACATCTAAGACGATAATTTTAAGCGTTTAAATATGAATCTTTATTCATTAACTACAAATTACATTATAGTCATTTTTGAAACCTTTTTTTTTAATTTAAGTAAACATAAATTAATATTAACTTTACTTTCATTATTTATTCTCATTATTACTGACATTTAATCTTATACTATTTTAACCATATATAATATTCCTATAATTGTAGTATGAGTTTTATAACTATATATATATATATATATATATATATATATATATATATATATATATATAATTAGTAAATATTCTCACAATATTATGATTAATGATTTTTTATGAAATAAGTATTACATTTTAAGATCGTCTAGCAAATAAGAATATAATAAACATTAATATTTTAGATTATTATTAATAGAATCAATTGTAAAATGCTAAAGATAGAGAAGGAGCAAGAGAGCAAGTGAGAGAGAAGATATCCCTTACGTCTCTAAGGAAAAGCTCACCCCACCAACAAGGCCCGAGCGCGAAAGCCTACTTGCGCGCGCTTCTTTAGCGACGCCCTCTGATGACCTATTTACCCTCACCCTCTCTTCTTTTTTCTCTGTCTTAAGCATTAACCTAATAAGAGGAAAAGCGAGTGGGAGGAGAAAAAGGAGGAAACCTTTGTCGCTATTCGTCCTTGCTCACCCTCACCCGTTCGCTCGACGCTTTAGCATAGGCGAGATGCGGCGAAAAACTGTTTAAAAGGAGCTGGTGCAGAAGGTCTCACCAACATTCGCTCGATAAGCACCTCAGGAGCAGTCTCTGTTCTTGTAAAGCAATCTTGTGTTTGACTCTGGATATCTCACTCGCCGAAGCGCCTCAGGAGCAGTATCTGTTCTTGTACACCAAGGCTGGAGTGAATACTATAAACTCGAACTCTCACTAGCCGAAGCGCCTCAGGAGCAGTATCTGTTCTTGTACAGCAAAGCCTGTGCTGCAGTAAGAGTAGTAAAAACTTGAACTCTCACTAGCCGAAGCACCTCAGGAGCAGTATCTGTTCTTGTACAGCAAAGCCTGTGCTGCAGTAAAAGCAGTAGTACGTCTCACTCACCGAAGCACCTCCAGAACAATAACTGGCTAGGAACAGCAAGGTTTGTGCAAGACATAAATTTACAAGGACGTAGCTCGCTCAAGCAACCTCTCAAGGAACGCGCCTTTAGTATCGCTGAGCCTGCTACGGATCTTTAAAAATTCAAATATTCGGGTAGACAGTTTTTAAGTCGAAAACCCACAAAACTCTCATTTGCATAAATAAATATTACGGGTCAAACACCCAAGATTAAAACGAATTATTTAGCGATTTAGTTTTAATATCCGAAAAAGTAATTATATTTTGTTTACGATTTTGTACTATTTCTTGTATACAATTTAAATAAACAGTTTTATTATAAATAAAAAGGATTCACATTTAATTATCATACATATATATATATATATATATATATATATATATATATATATATATATATATATATATATATATATATATATATATATATATATATATATATACATTCATATAAAATCGAACGCAATACATCACATGGTAATCCACCTCGCCACTAGTATCTAGTAGCGTACAGCATTCCAGTGATTTCTATACATTCTGAACCTCGCAGGCTATTTTAGCTAACGTACCTCAGAATTATAGAACAGCAGACTTTAGTAATGCGCCTCGCCATCATTTTATGAAAGCGTAAAGCATACTAAAGCAATATTTATGGGTATACGCCTCGTGATTAATATTTAATCACGTATAGTATAACCCTCCAATAAAACTTATCTTTGAACATCACGGGGATAAAAATAACCATATAACAAAATAATAAACTAATAAATAGTTCATTTCTAAGGATTGAAGTAAAGCCGAGAACCCTCATTAAGAGGGTTCGAGACATTAGGGACTAAGTACATACAATTTGCCTTAGAGACCCTGGCTATTGTGCGAAAGCATAGGCCAAAATAAAGGCGCATTTAAAAGCTTGTAGCTTTAATCTTATGTGTAGTCTGTTGGACGTCACAATCCCAAAATAATCTTTAGATGGAGAATCATGTGCTTCTTCTAAACTCTCTTTAATCTTTTGTCTAGAAACCACTAACTGACCAATCTCATAACTTAAACCTGGTGTAATTCATTCCCTAAATAAGATTCCACTATCGTCAACAAATGAGTCCCATTGAGAACAATAAATGTTCTAAAATTCGTCCATTGATTAAATGTCTTGCCACACTGGTTTTCTTCCTTCTCTTTTACTCTGCAGAAGAAAAGAAATAGCCCTATCTTCTTTCTGATCATCTCTCCAGTTATGGGACGTTTTTCGTCAAAGATGATTCGACAAACAGTTTTTTCAATAACGTTAAATTTTTCTTCTACTTTTGAGCAGTACTTACAGGATTCTTCTTCGCATGATCGACTTGAAAGTCCATCAGCGTTTCCATGAGAGTTTCCTTTCCTGTGTAAAATTTTGTAATTGTATTGATCTAATTTTCGTAACCAACGAGCTAACTATCCATCGAATTCTTTAAATCACAACAACCAAATCAAAGAAGGGTGGTATATTCTAATCAGGTATTGTTTATCACAAAGATAACGATAAAAATTTCCTAAAGAATCTATCACAGCTAACAGTTCACGACGAGTAACACAGAAGGTTTTTTCTGATTTATAAATAACTCTACTATAATAACCTATAACTCTTTCTACTCCATCCTGAACCTGTGAAAGAACGGATCCAATTCTATGGTCATCGTATCTATATCTAAAATAAATTAATGTTCGAGAGCATGAAAAGTCAAAATATGAGGTGTAGTAAGTACTTCTTTTAATTTGGAAAAGGCTTTTCGACATTCTTCTGAACATATAAATTTAGTCGATTTTTCCGTTAACATCTAAAGAGGTTTAGCTATAGAAGAAAATCCTAATATAAAACTCCTAAGATTCTTCTTGTTCTTTGGAATAGGCCAATTTACTACTGTTTCAATCTTACTCGGATGCGTGGCTATACCTTTTTCTGATACTATATGACCAAGATGTTCAACTTCTTTCTTGAAGAAAGCACATTTCTTCGTATTGAGACGAAGATTTGCCTCTTGAAATCTTGTAAAGATTTTTTCTAAATTGTGCAACATTTTATTGAAAGTTTTAGCCATAACCATGACGCCATCAAGATAAATTAAATGGAGAAAGAGATCATGTAATAATTTTTCCATCAAATGTTCGAATGTGGCGGGTGCGTTGCACAATCCAAAAAGGCATAACTTTAAACTGCCATAACCCTTTACCACCTGAAAATGCTACTATTTCTCTATCTTCAAATCGAATTTTAATTTGCCAATAACCACTCTTTAAATCTAAAGTGTCTGGACAAGCGAAACCAAGGGTAAATGGACAGCCAGGCTGACAGAACAACTGGCCCCTTGAATAAACAGAGACCACGGGGAGGTAGAATACTACCTTACCCAATTCCTGAGTGATAACGGGTACTTCTGCGATTACCTCAAACACATGGGGAAGGTTCAGAGCCCGAAGTTTATTTTTTGTTCCGCTGATTGCGACGATGCCTTCCACACGTTTTTCGTCTGCGAACAGTGGAACCAAAAAAGGACAGTTCTTCTCGACTTGGTCGGACAATTCACGCCCGAGACCATCGGGGGCTAAAATTTGTGCGCCAAAAATAAGTGGGCTGCCCAGCAAAATTCGTCGGGCCGGTTTTACGAGAAATAAAGAGATACCTGGATAGAACAATCAAAGAAGGTATGACTGTAGCGCCGGAAATATCTCCGACACCCCATCATAACCCAGGGATGGCGGACGACCAAGTAGAAATGGATGTGGTCGAAGATGACGAAACGTCTTCTTAACCGGAAGACGTATGTCTCCCACTTTTATGGATGTCGTGGAGAGGGACGAGGAAACTTCTCCTTTCCAAACGGAGATGAAATGCGCCGGTTCGAATACGCGTATAAATGAGACAGGTCAGATCTAACGGCCCCTCGGGGGATTTTAAATTATAAATTTTTAAATTTGTTTCAGGTCCATGCAGCAGCGGTTGTCGAAATGATAGTATAATGGCACCACCCTGAGGTAATGTGATAAATGGTACCAGGGTGGGTTCCGCCAGAAGAGGAACGGAAGGTAGATTTCAGTAGGTCGGTTTGCAATGTAATGGCTGTGTATTTTTTTCGTGTTTTTCTTTATTTTATTTTTCGTTCTTTATTATACACACGGCGGATGCATTGCCAAACAGTCCCACACTATCCGACCTTGCGGACCTAGTCGGGTGTGCCTTAAGTGTCATTTCCTACATACCCTTGAGAAAAAATATTATTATTATTATTATTATTATTATTATTATTATTATTATTATTATTTTGAATTCAGCACGTTTTCGGATTGAGTTCCTTTATACAAGATGTGTAGCTTTTGGTTATGAGTTTCCGTAGCCGCACGGACCGTGTACAGTTTAACGTTCTACGTACAATCGGCCCGCAAGTACAAGGCCCAAAACTCCACTGGCGTTTGCTTATCAGCTCGCTCGGCGTCGGCTGTGCTTTTGTTTAAAGAATAAGGACTCGGCTAGCTGTAGCATGCACACCGAAAGTGGGCCCGCGGAGGCGGCGGCAATCCAAAGGAGAGGAGAGTATTAGGTAAAGAAACGCCGGAAGTTTCAGTCGAACTTAAACACCGATTTATTACAAGACAGTTAAATACAATTAACGCGGTACTCGCGGTGTCGCGTGGTGTAAGCCGGTGGAGGCAAGAGCGGGAGGTTCTCGCTCGTATGCGTGGGAGAGAGAAGGAGAGCTAAACTTATATGAGTTTCCCAGGCCTCGTAGCTGTTCGCTCGACGTCGGTCCTGGGGTGTCGCTCACCCTGGTCGTTTCCTCGGCAGTAATCGTAGGCTCGCTCGTTTATTCGCCGTCCCGTGTGTCGTCCGTGCGCCTAGGTTCGGCGTCTTCGTGCGGGACGTGCCGTCGGTGTGAGAAGCGAAGCGGAACTACTCGCGCGTATCTGAGGGCGGCATTGACCTAGCCCAATCTCGCGCGTCCCGATTCGTCTGGCTAACTCTCTCCCTCTCTCTCTCTATCTTTCTCTCTATTTCTCTTTGCTACTTACCGAGCACACAACATGTGCGCTTCGCGTCGACTGCTCTCTGTCCCCAATGCTTGCTATAACACAAAATATATTGATATACATGTAAAATGTGTGGCTTTCGCCCTCAGAGGCTTTGTGACGTTTTAGAAGTGAATGCTATAATAATTGCATGAGTAATAAGACCGTCACAAAGACAAAAATATAGGGCTTCTATATAGAGTCAGCATAGGATGCAGCACTGAAAAGAATTAATTTTTTTATTATATCCATATTCATTGCTATTAAAATATATATATTAATATAGGTGTGGGTTTGGTTTGTAGTTGCAGCAGCAACAGCAGCGGTAGCAACGGTGGAAGAAGTAGGGAAAATGAGAATAAGCTATAAGAACATGTTATAGAGCGAGAGAGAACTTCGACGCATTTATGAGATTATTATTAGCTTGTAGATATTGCTAGTACAATAGAGCGAGCTGCGAATCAGATTCAATCAGCGAATAAGGCATGTGAAACAGAAGAAAAGAAAAACAAACAATCCATGCGTTACGATGATGCGGCTTGCGAGAGAGAGAGAGTGTGTGTATGAGAGAGAGAGATAGTAAGTGAGAGAGATAGTGAGAGAGAGCGAGAGCGAGAGAGAGAGACAGAGAGAGAGAGAGAGAGACAGAGAGAGTAAGGGAGAAAGAGAGAGCAATCTCGAGCATCGTCGTCGGCGCGCCTCGCATCTGAAGCAGTCAAGCCTAGTTTTGACTCAATTAAGCGTGTGAGCGTGAGCGAAACCGCATGCGAACTTCGACAGCTTGTATCCGCCATTGCACACCGCATTGCTAGTTGTGTCGATCGCATTCATGCACGACGTCGGTGAATGCCTTCTATTCGACACGTGCATAGCGGAATGTTTGATTTTTATGCGATTTAAACGGTCAAAGCATTTTTTATGAAGTTATGTATGTACTCTCTACGTTAACAAATTCTGGTCGAATTTATTTGATTTTTTCAGATCGAATACTCGTTTTCTCTAATCTCATTGGAGGATTTCAAAATTTCAAATAAATTCGACCAAAATTTTTTAACGTCGAGTGTACTATATAATAGTAATTATTAGATAATTTGACAGATTAGCAATGTTAAGTATTTGTAATAACGAAATAAGGTCTTAATATTAATATATGAATGTTAAAATAACATAACCTAAACAATTTTTTTAAAAGTGTTTCTGGTGTTAGATTAATATTTTCCTTTTAAATAAAATAGTTCTATTAAAAACGGTGTATTAACAATATTATTTATAGATGTCTATGAATACTAATATTAATAATAATTTTAAGTAACTTTTTATAATGAGTTTAAATATGTGCTACATAACTCTAACACCAGAAACACTGATCTTTTTAAAAAATTGTTTAGGTTATGTTATTTTAACATTCATATCAATATGACCTTATTTCGTTGTTACAAATATTTAACATTGTAAATCTGTCAATCTATCTAATAATTTCTATAATATAGTACATACATATATTCATAAACAATGCTCTGATGTTTTAAATCGCATAAGAAGTCAGAGAATCACGAAGTGCACCATGCATGTGAGAAATATCGAATACTGCACTACGTATGAGGCGAACAGAAGGCATTCGCCGACGTCTGCATCAATGCGATCAACACATATAGCGCCGCGATGCGCAGTGGCGGATACTAGTCGGTAAACTTTGGTATATGTAGCTTGATCTTATTGCTGTTATTATTGTGGTATGTGTGTGTGCAGAGCGACGGTTGCAGTTACTGGCAGCGGCATCGCACCATATTAGGAAAGAGAGAGGAGAGCGCTGCATGGTCGCGAAGATCATGCGCGCAAATTGTCCTTTACCTGCCTCTACCTCTGCCTGCTGCTGCATCTGCTGCTGCTGCGCCTGCATGCCTACTTACTCATACATGTGTATTATTATCGCACGTGAACGCAATAATATTAGGTGGGTAGTAGTAGGAAGAAGTCAACGGTCTGGTAGGCTGACTGACGACCACGACGGTGGTATGCAGGCTGGCGGGAGCTAACACATGCGGTTGTCTACCTTTACCCCCAATAAAAGAAAATATATGGGTACACTGTGTGTGTACAAAAAAATAGATAGATATAGATATATATTTTAGTAGGTAACTAACATTTTTGAGCTAGAACTGTACTAAATATGAATGTATGAGGTTAATACATATATTGATGGAAAACACACGTACACGGAAAATACAAGTGTCGATAGTTCGTATCAGCTAGACACTAAAGAGGCATCCCCACGCTCATGAATAATATGACTGTGTAGGTAAAATCCTATGTGAGTGAGTACATATACAAATGTCGACAGTTCGCAGTGGCTAAGTCTTTCTACTAGAGATAAACACTTGAATTAAGAGTAGTAATTAATTGAGTGTTATATTTAAGTTGAGTGTACTAAATTACAATTGAATGGAGAGTTTGTAGTTAAGATTTGTGTATAAAAATAGTAAAAACCGCTGCCAAGTCATTGGCACTTAGATTCCTCAAAATAAATAAATTGTTCCAATATGAAATTCTTTGTTTTAATAAATTAATCTTAAATTGCTATATCTCTTTCTAAATAATAGTTTTTTTATCATTGATGGTTTGTCAAAAGATCGATTTTTACTAAAATTACACATTTAGTTTAAATAACAGTTTTCCAGATCACCTTAGAGATACTGTTATAGGCGCGTTCGGTTTTTTCTCTATTTTAGAAATTTTGCTTTCTCAGAGATGAATCTTTGTATTTGTTTTAATTGTAATTAAGAATTTTTTTTTGTTTCATATTGAAAATTATTTTTGTTTTCAAATTTTGATCAAAATACAAATAATAAAAAAAAAGATATATAACTTCAAATATCTTAAAAAATAAAAGACCGTATTGTCTAAACCAAGAATTCAGTCATAAGATAAGTAAAAAGCTATTGTTATAGAAAGTTTCAGCTAAAATGCAGTAAATTTGCTCCAGTAATCGTTCAAATGACAACATCTTTTTTCACAAATTAAATAAAAAATAACCTTTTCGTGTAAAACGAAGGAAGAGAAATAACTTTTTCAAAATCTCAGGTCAGAGAAGATAACAAATTCTATGATCTTTCTAATAAATTGACACTGAATCAATTATAGTATTTCAAAGATATCACAATAATTTTTAAAATCGTTGTAGAAGAAAAAATAATCAATGAATCTTTCAATTTTTTCTTTAAATAATCTAAGAACTCAGCCTGTTGTGGTTGCGAGACTCGAACTGTGGAATATACCACAAAACGCTAACTGTCTTTTCTATAAATTAATAAAGCAAAGGCAATTTCTTTTTCTGTTACAAATGCTTATTTATTAATACTTAGACTAGGTCTATTTACATGGTTAGAATTGAAGTTGCTAGTTGGAAGTTCAAATCAGAATAGTAAATATAGGAAATGGTTGAAGTGTACTAAAGTGTGAGAAAGATTTTAAGTGATTATTTCTGACTGAACAGTGACAATAGTGTAAAATATTGTTTTGGAGAATAATAAGAGGGAATAATGTGAAGAAGGGAGAATAGTTTATGATAGATTGTAACGAGTCGTGTATAATTCGCAAACGAGAAAGCGCGAAAGGGGCATGAGATGCCACCTCATGCCTGCGCGCGGTTACAGGTGGGAAGAGGAGAGCGGAGATGGAGCAGGGAGGGGGCGCGGCCGGAGAGAAGAGAAAGCCATTGCCGCTCGACTCCTCACGCCGTGTGCCTCGAAAAATGACGCTTTGCCGCCATCTTGCGAGATGTCAGAAAGGACGCGCACTCTCGGCCGCTTGAGTGCACACGTACTAAACAGTAGTACAGAGAGAGAGAGTGCAGTATCGGGGCATGGCAGCGGAGTGGAGGCAAAGCTCCACTGTCACGTGTGCGGAGAAGATGTGCATAGATAGCAGCAAGAGAGAGACAGAGAGAGAAAGAGCTTCGTCGTCAGCGGCGTGTCGCCTCCAGTCTACACGCTCTATTTGAATAGAGGTAAGGGCTAGCCCGCGGCAACCGCGGACGTATGACGGGGCCACACTTCGAACAGAGTGTCGTACCCTCAAAATATAAGGGCTCCGAACAGCCCACAATAAAAGAGGCCCGCGCGTGATCGAAGCCCTCTCTGATTCCGGCGGCATCTTCAGCGACGCTCGTGCTGAACCCGCATGCGACGCTCGACCTACACAAATTATTGGTTTACCTCATTGTAAATTTAATATAGTAAATTTAGTAATGTTAATTTAGTCTTATTAACGTCGTTGTATGAATTAATCAGTTTTCAGAATATAGTAGTTTTATTGTTGTTCTTGTTAACCCAAGTCCTAAATGGACGTTTTTTCACTGCAGTTTTCACGGTTGTATTTTCTGTAAAAAAGGGTTGTCAAAAATTTCCAATGAAGCATATCTGACGTAAAATTAACTGAACTTTCAGAATCTTGTACTAGATTTTTCGAAAAATAAAATGGTGAAAAACTATATATGATTTAAAAAAAATGGATTTTTCAACCTTTTTTTATCTCGTTTTTTCACATTGAAATCATTTCAGAATTCCTGTTTGGAGTGAAGAAATCGCGTCCTCGGGACTTGAGCTTTAAAATGTACATATTAACACTTTGAAAATAAAGGCGAAAGCAATCAAAATGACTGCTCAAATACGAAACAATCATCGAAAAGTTCAGGAACTTTTTATTTGAAAAAATAGACTTTTGGGAAAAATGTTACTGGATAAAAAGTTCTTAGAATTGACCAAAGAATACGCTGAAATTTTAATAAATATATATAAATATAATAAATAGTATTTGATATCCAAAATATGTAAAAAAAGAAAAATTCAAACCTTTACCTCTATTGGTTAAGGATTTATGACAAATTAAAAAACATGATAATTTGCATTTTTTCAATTTTCTCAAAATTTATGTACTATTTTCTCGAGAACAATAAAAGATAACGTACTTTAGTTCGTGTGTTTTGGAAAGAGAATTCGATGCAGAATATAATATTTTTATCATCATGAATTTTGATTTCTGCCAAGATACCGATGAAATTTTAAGCTGAGCATCACAAGCAATTATGTTGAAAAAAATTTCAATGATAGTTTTAGATATATATTTTAAGATAACATAATATTTAGAATGGTATTATAACTCAGTTACGAGAAAAAAATAAAAGAAATTAGTTCATTTTACCAAAGCTAGAATCTTATGGAATTTAACATTTAAATCTGTTTCACGGTCAAAATTGATGTTTTAGGGATAATTGTTTTGTTTTTATTAAGAAAGTGGGGCAAACAATTTTTTTTGTTTGTCGATACGTTTTTGTATCGATTATTCGATTTTAAAATTTCACTTCGATTCTGTGTAAATGCATTTGAAAGAGCATAAAATTACCTATTATTTCCTACCCGAGTTTTTGAGAAAAAAAACGACGGTAGCCACCATACGCGTCCGCTGCCCCGAGTAGACTGCCGAGTTTCGCCCCTGCATGCGGCGAGCTGGCTCGATTCTCGCTTTCACCCTCCACCGCGCGCCATGCACTTGACGCTGCGAGACATGCCCGTCTGTGCACGCCACCGAGTGCGCGCGTATGTTTCTCCTTCTCTCTCTCTCTCCCCACTAATCGGTCTATTGAACGTTCCGAGGAGAGTTTACGTGCGCGTTCGCGCGTGTTGTTTCATCCGCGCGTGGGTTCCAAAAAATACGAGACGAAAAAGGCTATTTCGTCGTAAAGTGTACAATACAGATATTATATAGATATCTACGATGAAAAATATATAGAAGCTAAACTGTAAATATTGAATTTCTGTACCTGTCATTTAGATTTCCAAACATGTACACACCTACTGGTCCACCAGCATTCAGAGCGACTAATCCGATGGTTGGATAAATTTCATAATCGCATACCAAATTAAACTGAAAATAATATTTTTCTATTATTATTATATATATATATATATATATATATATATATATATATATTACCCAGCTTTAAACTTGCATAGACATGTGTGTATGTATATCAGTAAGTCTTTATAAAGGCCAAATCAACGAAACATTTAACCTTTAGCGTTATGTCATAAAATCGTAAATAATTCTTGTTGTTATAATTGTATCTTTGTTTTTTTTAAGTTATTTCAACATATCATTAGCAATATGATTGCCAAATATCGACCAAATGTGTGTTATTTTAAAGATGCTACAAGTATTCAAAAACGGAAAAATCGTAAAAAATGTGTGTTGATCGCATTTTTTTTACTTTTAATAATATTTTGCAAGCGCCGTTTCAACTATCCTTCTTATTCTAAGTGTTTCAGGTAATTAAAGGTAAAATGAAACTATACCTATTAATTAGGTTCGATCAAAACTCCAAAAAGTTTTCAAATATCAAAAGTAAGCCTCTTAAAAGTTTGTAATTGTCAAAAAAATAAACTTCCTGTAAGCTGGGTGCTCAACGTTAATAGTGAAAGGTGGCTACACCGAATTTAAGGTTTTTAACGAGCACTTATACAATTTTTCCATAAAATCGTGAATTATAGAACTAAAACTTAATTATTCATGCTAAAAAACGTTTTGGTAATTGATTGTAGTACTAAAATTGAAAATTAGTTTGGTCTTAATTGGCAAAAAACATTTCTTTGACTTAGCAGTCGTATAAGTCAAAATTTTGACGTAACACAAGCTATTTTTGGACATTTTTAATAACCAGAATCATTAATGATTGTTCAAAAACCAAAATTGTTTTGAATCTTTGATCCAAATAGTATCAGCAGAAAAATTGTTACACCATAGGATATCAAAATATGGATGATATAGTCGTCTCTGTGATGAATCACAAACTATAAGAGATCCCATTTAAAATGTTAGTAAAGTGATGCATTGCAGAGACTGCTATAACTGCAACATTTTGATATCTTATGGTGTACCAATTTTTCTGCTGATACTATTTGGAACAAAGATTCAAAACAATTTTGGTTTTTGAACAATTATCAACGATTAAGGTTATTAAAAATGTCCAAAAATAGTTTTTTTTTATGTAAAAAATTTGACTTATACGACTGTTAAGTCAAAAAAAATCTTTTTGCCAATTAGAACCAAACCAAACTAATTTTCAATTTTAGTAATACAATCGATTACCAAAACGTTTTTTAGCATCAATAATTAAGTTTTAGTTCTATAATTCACAATTTTATGGAAAAATTGTATAAGTGATCGTTAAAAACCTTAAATTCAATGTAGCCACCTTTCAATGTTAACGTTAAGCACCGAGCTTACAGGAAACTTATTTTTTTGACAATTACAAACTTTTCAGAGGCTTACTTTTGATATTAGAAAACTTTTAGGAATTCTGAACCACCCTACTATTGGTTCATATATGTCCCATAGAAGAAGACATGACACTTCAAATTTTGTCAACAATCTTATATATTAAGTAGAAGGCAAGCTGTTATAACACGTTCCGACACCAAGTCATCTTGGCTATACACAAATCTTGGCGTGCCTCGAAGGTCAGTGTTGGGACCCTTGCTGTTTAGTCTTTATATAAATGACATGAAACAGCTATTCGTCGGCTTGAACAAACATCTTGAATAAGACGAACCGAGGCGCGTCAAGCGCCTGCCCGTAATTTTCAGAATTTTTTATTAATAATCGGTACTCGGACTCATTTCACTTCGCTGATGACGAATCCGCGGATCTTTTTTTATTTTTTTTGTGCACGTGGGTGTACGAAAACGTGGAGATGCGAAGGTCAAATCTCATAATTTACAGAATTTGTTATTCATAAGCGATGCTCGGAGACCTTTGACGTCACTGAAGACGAATCCATACATTATTTTTTATTATTTTTTATGGGCGTGCGTATATGAAAGGGTGGAGGTGCAAAAGTCAAATCTCGTAATTTTCAGAATTTTTTATTCATAATCGGCATTCGGACACATGTCACTTCGCTGATGATAAATCCGCGGATCTTTTTTTATTTTTTTTGTGCAGTGGGTGTACAAAATGTGGAGGTGCTAAGGTCAAATCTCGTAATTTTCATAATTTTATATTCATAAGTGATGCTCGGAGACATTGTACGTCACTGAAGACGAATCCGTAGATTATTTCTTGTTTTTTTTTGTGTGCGTGGGTGTACTAACGGGTGGAGGAGCAAAAGTCAAATCTCGCAATTGTCAGAATTTTTTATTCACAATAGTTACTCGGGCACATTTGAGTACGCTGATGACGAATCCGGGGATATTTTGTATTTTTTTTTGTGCGCGAGGGTGTACGAAAACGTGGAGGTGCTAAGAACAAATCTTGTCATTTTCATAATTTTTTATTCATAAGCGATGTTCGGCGACATTTCACGTTACTGAAGACGAATCCATAGATTATTTTTTATTTTGTTTTTGTGCGAGTGGGTGTACGAAAGAGTGGAGGCGCGAAAGTCGAATCGCGTAATTTTCAGATTTTTTTTACATAATTGGTACTCGGACACATTTCACTTCGCTGATGACGAATCCGCGGATCTTTTTCTATTTTTTTGTACATCTGGGTGTACGAAAACGTGGAAGTGGGAAGGTCAAAGCCCATAATTTTCAGAATTTTTTATTCATAAGCGATGCTTGGAGACATTTGACGTCACTGAAAACGAATACGTAGATTATATTTTTTTTTCTGTGCGCGTGTGTGTACGAAAGAATGGTGGCGCGAAAGTCGAATCGCGTAAATTTCAGAATTTTTTATTCATAATCGGTACTTCGACACATTTCACTTCGCTGATGACGAATACGTAGATTATTTTTTTTTATTTTTTATGCGCCTGTGTGTATGAAAGGGTGGAGACGCAAAAGTCAAAAATCGTAATTTTCAGAATTTTTTATTCATAATAGTCACACGGGCACATTTGAGTACGCTGATGCCAAATCCGCGGATATTTATTTTTTTTTGTGCGCGTGGGTGTAGGAAAGAATGGAGGATGCGGAGATCAAATCTCATAATTTTCAGAATTTTTTATTCATACGCGATGCTCGGAGACATTTGACGTCACTGGAGACAAATCCGTAGATTATTTTTTATTTTTTTTTGTGCGCGTGGGTCTACGAAAGAGTGAAGGCGCGAAAGTCGAATCGCGTAATTTTCAGAATTTTTTATTCATAATCGGTACTTCGACACATTTCACTTCGCTGATGACGAATCCGTAGATTATTTTTTTTTATTTTTTATGCGCCTGTGTGTATGAAAGGGTGGAGACGCAAAAGTCAAAAATCGTAATTTTCAGAATTTTTTATTCATAATAGTCACACGGGCACATTTGAGTACGCTGATGCCGAATCCGCGGATATTTATTTTTTTTTGTGCGCGCGGGTGTAGGAAATAATGGAGGATGCGGAGATCAAATCTCATAATATTCAGAATTTTTTATTCATACGCGATGCTCGGAGACATTTGACGTCACAGGAGACTAATCCGTAGATTATTTTTTATTTTTTTTTGTGCGCGTGGGTCTACGAAAGAGTGAAGGCGCGAAAGTCGAATCGCGTAATTTTCGGCATTTTTTATTCATAATTCGTACTCGGAGACATTTGACGTCACTGAAGACGAAATCCGTAGATTATTTTTTATTTTCTTAGTGCGCGCTGGTGTACGAAAGAGTGGAGGCGCCAAATTCGTATCTCGTAATTTTCAGAATTTTTTATTCATAATCGGTACTCGGGCACATTTGAGTACGCTGATGACGAATCCACGGATCTTTATTTATTTTTTTCTGTGCGTGTCGGTGTACGAAAGAGTGGAGGTGCGAAACTCGAATCGCGTAATTTTCAGAATTTTTTATTCATAATCGTCTCTCGGGCACGTTTGAGTACGCTAATGACGAATCCGCGGATCTTTTTTTATTTTTTTTGTGCACCTGGGTGTACGAAAACGTGGAAGTGGGAAGGTCAAAGCCCATAATTTTCAGAATTTTTTATTCATAAGCGATGCCTGGAGACATTTGACGTCACTGAAAACGAATACGTAGATTATTTTTTTTTCTGTGCGCGTGTGTGTACGAAAGAATGGTGGCGCGAAAGTCGAATCGCGTAAATTTCAGAATTTTTTATTCATAATCGGTACTTCGACACATTTCACTTCGCTGATGACGAATCCGTAGATTATTTTTTTTTATTTTTTATGCGCCTGTGTGTATGAAAGGGTGGAGACGCAAAAGTCAAAAATCGTAATTTTCAGAATTTTTTATTCATAATAGTCACACGGGCACATTTGAGTACGCTGATGCCGAATCCGCGGATATTTATTTTTATTTGTGCGCGTGGGTGTAGGAAAGAATGGAGGATGCGGAGATCAAATCTCATAATTTTCAGAATTTTTTATTCATACGCGATGCTCGGAGACATTTGACGTCACTGGAGACAAATCCGTAGATTATTTTTTATTTTTTTTTGTGCTCGTGGGTCTACGAAAGAGTGAAGGCGCGAAAGTCGAATCGCGTAATTTACAGAATTTTTTATTCATAATCGGTACCTTGACACATTTCACTTCGCTGATGACGAATCCGTAGATTATTTTTTTTTATTTTTTATGCGCCTGTGTGTATGAAAGGGTGGAGACGCAAAAGTCAAAAATCGTAATTTTCAGAATTTTTTATTCATAATAGTCACACGGGCACATTTGAGTACGCTGATGCCGAATCCGCGGATATTTATTTTTTTTTGTGCGCGTGGGTGTAGGAAAGAATGGAGGATGCGGAGATCAAATCTCATAATTTTCAGAATTTTTTATTCATACGCGATGCTCGGAGACATTTGACGTCACTGGAGACAAATCCGTAGATTATTTTTTATTTTTTTTTTGTGCGCGTGGGTCTACGAAAGAGTGAAGGCGCGAAAGTCGAATCGCGTAATTTTCGGAATTTTTTATTCATAATTCGTACTCGGAGACATTTGACGTCACTGAAGACGAATCCGTAGATTATTTTTTATTTTCTTAGTGCGCGCTGGTGTACGAAAGAGTGGAGGCGCCAAATTCGTATCTCGTAATTTTCAGAATTTTTTATTCATAATCGGTACTCGGACACATTTCACTTCGCTGATGACGAATCCCTAGATTATTTTTTATTTTTTTTTGTGCGCGTGGGTGTACTAAAGGGGGGAGGCGCAATAGTCAAATCTGGTAATTTTCATAATTTTTTATTCATAAGTGATGCTCGGAGACATTTGAAGTCACTGAATAGGAATCCGTAAATTATTTTTTGTTTTTTTTTTGTGCGCGTGGGTGTATTAAAGGGTGGAGGCGCAAAAGTCAAATCTCGTAATTTTCAGAATTTTTTATTCATAATAGGCACTCGGGCACATTTGAGTACGCTGATGACGAATCCACGGATCTTTTTTATTTTTTTTTGCGCGCGTGGGTGTACGAAAGTGTGGAGGCGCGAAAGTTGAATCGAGTAATTGTCAGAATTTTTTATTCATAATCGGTACTCGGACACATTTCACTTCGCTGATGACGAATCCGCGGATCTTTTTTATTTTTTTTTGCGTGTGGGTGAACGAAAGAGTGGAGGCGCGTAAGTCGAATCGCGTAATCTTCAGAATTTTCTATTCATAATCGGCACTCGGACACATTTCACTTTGCTGATGACGAATCCGCGGATGTTTTTTTATTTTTTTTGTACGCGTGGGTGGACAAAAACGTGGTGGTGCTAAGGTCAAATCTCGCAATTTTCAGAATTTTTGATTCATAATAGACACTCGGGCACATTTGAGTACGCTGACAACGAATCCGTGGATCTTTTTTTATTTTTTTTGTGCTCGTGGGTGGACGAAAACGTGGAGGTGCTAAGGTCTAATATCGTAATTTTCATAATTTTTTATTCATAAGTGATGCTCGGAGACATTTGGCGTCACTGAATACGAATCCGTCAATTATTTTTTTTTGTTCGCGTGGTTATATTAAAGGGTGGAGACGCAAAAGGCAAATCTCGTAATTTTCAGAATTTTTTATTCATAATCGTCTCTCGGGCACGCTTGAGTACGCTATTGATGAATCAGCGGATGGTTTTTTATTTTTTTTTGCGTGTGATCGAACGAAAGAGTGGAGGCGCGAAAGTCGAATCGCGTAATTTTCAGAATTTTTTATTCATGCGCGATGCTCGGAGACATTTGACGTCACTGGAGACGAATCCGTAGATTATTTTTTATTTTTTTTTGTGCGCGTGGGTCTACGAAAGAGTGAAGGCGCGAAAGTCGAATCGCGTAATTTTCGGAATTTTTTATTCATAATCGGTACTTGGACACATTTCACTTCATTGATGACGAATCCGTAGATTTTTTTTTATTATTTTTTATGCGCGTGGGTGTACGAGAAAATGGAGGTGCTAAGGTCAAATCTCGTAATTTTCAGAATTTTTTATTAATAATCGTCTCTCGGGCACACTTGAGTACGCTGATGACGAATCCACGGATCTTTATTTGTTTTTTTTGTTCGTGTCGGTGTACGAGGGAGTGGAGGCGCGAAAGTCGAATCGCGTAATTTTCAGAATTTTTTATTCATAATCGGTACTTGGACACATTTTACTTTGCTGATGACGAATCCATAGATTATTTTTTATTACTTTTATGCACGTGGGTGTATGAAAGCGTGTATAAGCAAAAGTCAAATCTCGTAATTTTCAGAATTTTTTATTCATAAGTGATGCTCGGAGACATTTGACGTCACTGAATACGAATCCATAGATTATTTTTTGTTTTTTTTGTGCTCGTGGGCGTACTAAAGGGTGGAGGCGCAAAAGTCAAATCTCGTAATTTTCTGAATTTTTTATTCATAATAGGCACTCGGGCACATTTGAGTACGCTGATGACGCATCCACGGATCTTTATTTATTTTTTTTGCTCGCGTGGGTGTATGAAAGAGTGGAGGCGCGAAAGTCGAATCGAGTAATTTTCAGAATTTTTTATTCATAATCGGTACTTGGACACATTTCACTTCATTGATGACGAATCGGTAGATTTTTTTTTATTATTTTTTATGTGCGTGGGTGTACGAGAAAGTGGAGGTGCTAAAGTCAAATCTCGTAATTTTCAGAATTTTTTATTCATAATAGGCACTCGGGCACATTTGAGTACGCTGATGACGAATCCACGGATATTTATTTATTTTTTTTGCGCGCGTGGGTGTGCGAAAGTTCGGAGGCGCGAAATTCTAATCGCGTAATTTTCAGAATTTTTTATTCATAATCGGCACTCGGACACATTTGACGTCACTGAATACGAATCCGTAAATTATATTTTGTTTTTTTTTTATGCGCGTGGGTGTACTAAAAGGTGGAGGCGCAAAAGTCAAATATCGTAATTTTCAGAATTTTTTATTCATAATAGGCATTCAGGCACATTTGAGTACACTGATGACGAATCCACGGATCTTTATTTATTTTTTTTGCGCGCGTGGGTGTACGAAAGAGTGGAGGCGCGAAAGTTGAATCGAGTAATTTTCAGAATTTTTTATTCATAATCGGTACTTGGACACATTTCACTTCGCTGATGACGAATCCGCGGATCTTTTTTATTTTTTTTGTTCGCGTGGGTGAACGAAAACGTGGAGGTGCTAAGGTCAAATATCGTAATTTTGATAATTTTTTATTTTTAAGTGATACTAGGAGGCATTTGACGTCACTGAATACGAATCCGTAAATTATTTTTTGTTTTTTTTTGTGCGCGTGGGTGTACTAAAGGGTGAAGGCGCAAAAGTCAAATATCGTAATTTTCAGAATTTTTTATTCATAATAGGCATTCGGGCACATTTGAGTACGCTGATGACGAATCCACGGACCTTTATTTTTTTTTTAGCGCGCGTGGGTGTATGAAAGAGTGGAGGCGCGAAAGTCGAATCGAGTAATTTTCAGAATTTTTTATTCATAATCGGTACTTGGACACATTTCACTTCGTTGATGACGAATCCGTAGATTATTTATTATTATTTTTTATGCACGTGGGTGTATAAAAGCGTGTATGCGCAAAAGTCAAATCTCGTAATTTTCAGAATTTTTTATTCTTAATAGGCACTCGGGCACGTTTGAGTACGCTGACGACGCATCCACGGATCTTTATTTATTTTTTTTCGCGCGTGTGGGTGTATGAAGGAGTGGAGGCGCGAAAGTCGAATCGAGTAATTTTCAGAATTTTTTATTCATAATCGGTACTTGGACACAGTTCACTTCATTGATGACGAATCCGTAGATTTTGTTTTATTATTTTTTATGCGTGTTGGTGTATGAAAGGGTGGAGGCGCAAAAGTCAAGTCTCGTAATTTTCAGAATTTTTTATGCATAATCTTCTCTCGGGCACGTTTGAATACGCTAATGACGAATCAGCGGATCGTTTTTTATTTTTTTTCGCGTGTGGGTGAACGAAAGAGTGGAGGCGCGAAAGTCGAATCGCGTAATTTTCAGAATTTTTTATTCATAATCGGTACTCGGACACATTTCACTTCGCTGATGACGAATCCGCGGATCTTTTTTATTTTTTTTGTTCGCGTGGGTGAACGAAAACGTGGAGGTGCTAAGGTCAAATATTGTCATTTCATAATTTTTTATTTTTAAGTGATACTAGGAGGCATTTGACGTCACTGAATATGAATCCGTAAATTATTTTTTGTTTTTTTTTTGTGCGGGTGGGTGTACTAAAGGGTGAAGGCGCAAAAGTCAAATATCGTAATTTTCAGAATTTTTTATTCATAATAGGCATTCGGGCACATTTGACTACGCTGATGACGAATCCACGGATCTTTATTTATTTTTTTTCGCGTGTGGGTGAACGAAAGGGTGGAGGCGCAAAAGTCAAGTCTCGTAATTTTCAGAAGTTTTTATTCATAATCGTCTCTCGGGCACGTTTGAGTACGCTAATGACGAATCAGCGGATCGTTTTTTATTTTTTTTGCGTGTGGGTGAACGAAAGAGTGGAGGCGCGAAAGTCGAATCGCGTAATTTTCAGAATTTTGTATTCATAATCGGCATTCGGACACATTTCACTTTGCTGATGACGAATCCGCGGACTTTTTTTTATTTATTTTGTGCGCGTGGGTGTACGAGAACGTGGAGGTGCTAAGGTCAAATCTCGTAATTTTCAGAATTTTTTATTCATAATAGGCACTCGGGCACATTTGATTACGCTGATGACGAATCCACGGATCTTTATTTATTTTTTTGCGCGCGTGGGTGTACGAAAGAGTAGAGGCGCGAAAGTCGAATCGCGTAATTTTCAGAAATTTTTATTTTAATCGGTACTTGGACACATTTTACTTCGTTGATGACGAATCCGTAGATTATGTTTTATTATTTTTTATGCGTGTTGGTGTATGAAAGGGTGGAGGCGCAAAAGTCAAGTCTCGTAATTTTCAGAATTTTTTATTCATAATCGTCTCTCGGGCATGTTTGAGTACGCTAATGACGAATCAGCGGATCGTTTTTTATTTTTTTTGTGCGCGTGGGTGTACGAAAACGTGTAGGTGCTAAGGTCAAATCTCGCAATTTTCAAAATTTTTTATTTTTAAGTGATACTAGGAGGCATTTGACGTCACTGAATATGAATCCGTAAATTATTTTTTGTTTTTTTTTTGTGCGGGTGGGTGTACTAAAGGGTGAAGGCGCAAAAGTCAAATATCGTAATTTTCAGAATTTTTTATTCATAATAGGCATTCGGGCACATTTGACTACGCTGATGACGAATCCACGGATCTTTATTTATTTTTTTTCGCGTGTGGGTGAACGAAAGGGTGGAGGCGCAAAAGTCAAGTCTCGTAATTTTCAGAAGTTTTTATTCATAATCGTCTCTCGGGCACGTTTGAGTACGCTAATGACGAATCAGCGGATCGTTTTTTATTTTTTTTGCGTGTGGGTGAACGAAAGAGTGGAGGCGCGAAAGTCGAATCGCGTAATTTTCAGAATTTTGTATTCATAATCGGCATTCGGACACATTTCACTTTGCTGATGACGAATCCGCGGACTTTTTTTTATTTATTTTGTGCGCGTGGGTGTACGAGAACGTGGAGGTGCTAAGGTCAAATCTCGTAATTTTCAGAATTTTTTATTCATAATAGGCACTCGGGCACATTTGATTACGCTGATGACGAATCCACGGATCTTTATTTATTTTTTTGCGCGCGTGGGTGTACGAAAGAGTAGAGGCGCGAAAGTCGAATCGCGTAATTTTCAGAAATTTTTATTTTAATTGGTACTTGGACACATTTTACTTCGTTGATGACGAATCCGTAGATTATGTTTTATTATTTTTTATGCGTGTTGGTGTATGAAAGGGTGGAGGCGCAAAAGTCAAGTCTCGTAATTTTCAGAATTTTTTATTCATAATCGTCTCTCGGGCATGTTTGAGTACGCTAATGACGAATCAGCGGATCGTTTTTTATTTTTTTTGTGCGCGTGGGTGTACGAAAACGTGTAGGTGCTAAGGTCAAATCTCGCAATTTTCAAAATTTTTTATTTATAAGTGATGCTCGGAGACATTTGACGTCACTGAAGACGAATCCATAGATTATTTTTTGTTTTTTTTGTGCGCGTGGGTGTACTAAAGGGTGGTGGCGCAAAAGTCAAATCTCATAATTTTCAGAGTTTTTGATTCATAATAGGCACTCGGGCACATTTGAGTACGCTGATGACGAATCCACGGATCTTTATTTTTTTTTTGTGCGTGTCGGTGTACGGGAGAGTGGAGGCGCGAAAGTCGAATCGCGTAATTTTCAGAATTTTTTATTCATAATTGGTACTTGGACACATTTTACTTCGTGATGAAGAATCTGTGGATCATTTTTTTTTGTGCACGTGGGTGTACGAAAACGTGGTGGTGCGAAGGTCAAATCTCATAATTTTCAGAATTTTTTATTCATAAGCGATGCTCAGAAACATTTGACGTCACTGCAGACGAATGCGCAGATTATTTTTTATTTTTTTGGTGCGCGTGGGTGTACGAAAGTGTGGAGGCGCGAAAGTCGAATCTCCTAATTTTCAAAATTTTTTATTCATAATCGGTACTCGGAGACATTTGACGACACTGAAAACGATTACGTAGATTATTTTTTTTTCTGTGCTCGTGGTGAACGAAAGAGTGGAGGCGCGAAAGTCGAATCGCGTAATTTTCAGATATTTTTTATGAAATTCTTTTTATTATTTTTTGTGTGCGCGGGTGTACGAAAACGTGGAGGTGCAAAGGTCAACTCACGTAATTTTTGGAATTTTTATTTAAAATCGGCAGTCGGGCATATTAAATACATACAAACAATTTCTTCACAACAGCTAATGATATTTTATTCATTTTCTTTAATTTAATATGTCTCCATTTTTAATTCTTCGTAATTTATTTTTTACATAAATAAAACACCTAGACATAATATATTATGATTGAAATTATTTTTTAGAACTATATATAGTAAATATACTTCAACACTGTAGAAAGTATACCCTTACAGACCATAACAGAAAACTAATACAAGTAGTAATGACAAAGAGTAGGTATAAGCATTTGTGTAGATGGGCATGAAAACACACGTATTAATCCCAGAAATCTATATAAAGATAAGATACAATACGTCTAAATCTCGGCAGAACGAAACAGTAATGCCCATTAGAGTTTATATGCTACATTGTTTTTTTTTTTCGTTTTTTAAAAATTTTATTAATTTTTTTAATAAAAAAAATTGACGTGTATTGGAAAATTTTAGATGAAGATATATACGTATTCAAGATACATATAATGTAGTATCTTTTTTTAAGCTATTTACCGCTACACAGTTTTATCCTCTCAGTCAAGTCGCGAACTTAAACCGCAACACGTCGTATAAATCGAAGTTTGGTGAAAATTATGACTGATAATTCAGGTAGTAATTAAAGAAAATTAAATACAAATTCATTAATATATCCTTCTATGGAATACTACAGATTATAATATTTGTATTCTTGAGCGCCGAAACTAGCAAATGCAATAGAATTATTATATAATCTAATGCATTTTCTAAATTGTTGATTTGTTATAAATAAATTTTGTATGTCTTCCGGATAATTAGGATCTTTTGGTAAAGATACTTTACCTTTATGACAACAGTTTGAAATTTTTTTATCCCTAGGAAGTTCAAAACTAAAATGTTGCGCTTGACAAAATTCACATTGTAAATTTAAATTACCGACATTAGTCTATTCTATTAAAATTTCATTAATATCAGAATTTGCTATAAAAGCATATGTATTATTTGTATTTTGATCCAAAGAAACTTTTATCCTTTTTTTAATCGAAGATTTGTTTTTTTCATAATAGTTTTTATTTTTATCAGAAACTATTAGTTTTTCGTCTTTTTTTATAAAATGAGGTTCATAAGATTCTTTCCTTTTATTTCAAATTTTTTCTCTATTTGTATCGTAATATTTATTGTTTATTTCTAGCTTTCTTTGATTTAACAGATTTATTAATTTCAATATTACTTTGTCGTTTTCTATTGCATTTCTGTTTAGAATTTGTTATAAGTGCAGACTTAAAAAGTATTTCGTATGTTTGTTTTGTATCGACAATTTCATCAGTTATAATATTCTCTAATATTACAATGTCCTTACTACATGCACTATTATCATCTACTCTTAAAATTTTAGAATCATTATAAAATCGTTTATTTTGTTTACAAACTGATTTCAGTAATAACATTTGCTCCTTTGCAAGTTCATCTAATTTTTGAGATTCAAGCAATTCAAAATCAATATCATTAAAATTTAAATTCGATACACTAAAGAGTTTAGCGTGCTTAACTCGACGAATTAATGTAATAGTATTTAAAACAAAATCAACACTTTTATTATAATTTGTAAATAAAGGAAACATTTGTAAAGAATTTGTATTATACATTTTTAATAAGTGTTCTCTCATTTTATTAACGTCAAAGCGTAAACCACATGAGCAAAGATTAAAAATGATTGAAGTAGTAAATGCAATAGAAAAAACTCGACAATCATAAGCATTTTCTTGATATTGTACCTGCTCAAAACTAATTTTAATATCTTGATAAGGAAAAATTGTCTATTAATATAAATTTTACAATCATTTGTCAAAAACTTGTTATTCAAACTATCAAAAACATGAATAACACGATTAGAGTGTCAAATACACTTAAAATGTCCATGTTTGTTATGACCCGAACCAAGAATCTGAATATACTCTGAATCAATCGGAACTGGTTGTATATTATTTGGTTTTTGAATATATATTAATGATTGCATCGAAAATGATGTTTGACTTTTAAGTATTTGATTGAAGTTAAATATATGTGTATCTAGTAACATACTTTTATCACATGAGTAGTTATTTTTACCAATGACAATAAGTTTTTCTAATTCAGTTAACATTTTATAATATAAAGATAAAGTAATTGTTGAAGTAGTTTAAATCGAAAAATGTATTAATAATCGGTTTTATGCCTGCAAAAATTAAAAATAATTATTAAATTTAATTATTAAAAAAGTATTAAAAAAGAATTCTTATAGAATTAAATAAGGTATTTCTTTTTAAGATTATTAGTATTTGTGTAACTGCTGATTTCTCTCAGTTATATACTATTTGCAAAAAGTTTGATTTACTGAAGTTTTTAAGTTATAGAGTAATATATTTTACTATTTATGCTACTCAATAACTTAAAAGCTTCAGTTAATCAAACTTTTTGCAAAAAGTATACAACCAACGGAAACCACCTGATATATGAGTATACCTCTGAACTTTTAACTTTTTGCAGAATAGATATGGCACAAATTCTGATTGCTGGCACACGAGTTCCTGATCAGGCACACCATCCTACGAAGGATTATTCCATTTGTCTGATACCAAAGAAGAGATCATCAAATCGCTACAAATATTGAATCAATGCTATAGATGCAGTTCTTTAAATAGCATCAAAATTAATTACGATTTTATTAAGAATACAATGTGAAACTAATGTTGATGCTATTTTAAGGACTGCATCTGTAGCATTGATTCGATAATTGTAGCGATTTGATGATCTCTTCTTTGGCATCAGACAAATGGAATAATCCCCAGTAGGATGATGTGCCTGATCATGAACTCGTGTGCGAGCAATCAGAATTTGTGCCATATCTATTCCGCAAAAAGTTAAAAGTTCTAGAGATATATTCATATACAAATACTAGTAATTCTATAGCGAAGCGGGAACATCTTTTATTTTTACCTTTAATTAATTAGTTTTTTAATAATGAATAAATAACACGCGCGAGGCATAGTAGAAATCGCTACATTTCGTTAAAAAATTGTATACAGTGGTTTTTAGAGTCGCTGATTACTAATCTGAACCAGATTTTGATAATTCAAAATGTCGGATAGAAGATGATGGCCACAAATTGTAATATCAATATATAGTGGTCAAAAGCCGGATACAGGGGTTTTCGGGGTCGCGAATTACGAGTCTGAATTCAGACTTTGCAAATTCAAAATGACCGATCCAAAATCGCGGCCTAAAATTTTAATTTCACTTACTTTCGCTAAAAGAGCACATGCTGGGGTTCTCAGTGTCTCTGACTATGAATCTGAACTCAGATTTGGATAATGCAAAATGGCGGATACAAGATGGCGGGCCAAAAACTGTAATTTCACTGTACGTCGATAAAAATTCGTATGCACGGGTTTCCGGGGTGGATGATTACGAATCTAAACTCAGATTTTCATAATTCAAAATGGCGAATAGAAGATGGCGGCGAAAAATTGTAATATCACTGTATTTCGCTAAAAAGTCGTATACTGGGATTCTCGGGATCGCTGATTACGAATCTCAACTCAGTCTTTGCCAATTCATAATGGCGGATCCAAGATGACTGCCAGAAACCTTATTATCACTACATTTCGTTAAAAAATTGTATACAGTGGTTTTTGGAGTCGCTGATTACGAATCTGAACCAGCTTTTAATAATTCAAAATGTCGGATAGAATATGGCGACCAAAAATTGTAATATCAATATATATTGGTCAAAAACCGCATACAGGGGTTCTCGGGCTTGCGAATTACGAACCTGAACTCAGACTTTGCAAATGCAAAATGACCGATCCAAAATCGCGGCCTAAAATTTTAATTTCACTTACTTTCGCTAAAAGAGCACATGTTGGGATTCTCAGTGTCTCTGACTATGAATCTGAACTCTGATTTGGAAAATGCAAAATGGCGGATACAAGATGGCGGGCCAAAAACTGTAATATCACTGTATTTTGCTAAAAAGTCGTATACTGGTGTTCTCGGGATCGCTGATTACGAATATCAACTCAGTCTTTGCCAATTCAAAATGGCGGATCCAAGATGGCGGCCAAAAACCGTAATATCACTACATTTCGCTAAAAATTGTATACAGTGGTTTTTGGAGTCGCTGATTACGAATCTGAAACAGATTTTGATAATTCAAAAAGGCGAATAGAAGCTGGCGGCCAAAAATTGTAATGTAACTGGTAAAAAACCGTATACAGGGGTTCTCGGGTCGCGGATTAAGAATCTGAAACCAGCTTTTAATAATTCAAAATGTCGGATAGAATATGGCGACCAAAAATTGTAATATCAATATATATTGGTCAAAAACCGCATACAGGGGTTCTCGGGCTTGCGAATTACGAACCTGAACTCAGACTTTGCAAATGCAAAATGACCGATCCAAAATCGCGGCCTAAAATTTTAATTTCACTTACTTTCGCTAAAAGAGCACATGTTGGGATTCTCAGTGTCTCTGACTATGAATCTGAACTCTGATTTGGATAATGCAAAATGGCGGATACAAGATGGCGGGCCAAAAACTGTAATTTCACTGTACATCGATAAAAATTCGTATGCACGGGTTTCCGGGGTCGATGATTACGAATGTAAACTCGGATTTTCATAATTCAAAATGGCGAATAGAAGATGGCGGCGAAAAATTGTAATATCACTGTATTTCGCTAAAAAGTCGTATACTGGGATTCTCGGGATCGCTGATTACGAATCTCAACTCAGTCTTTGCCAATTCATAATGGCGGATCCAAGATGACTGCCAGAAACCGTAATATCACTACATTTCGTTAAAAAATTGTATACAGTGGTTTTTGAAGTCGCTGATTACGAATCTGAACCAGCTTTTAATAATTCAAAATGTCGGATAGAATATGGCGACCAAAAATTGTAATATCAATATATATTGGTCCAAAAGCGCATACAGGGGTTCTCGGGCTTGCGAATTACGAACCTGAACTCAGATTTTGAAAATTCAAAATGAGAGATCCAAAATCGCGGCCCGAAATTGTAATATTACTGACTTTCGTGAAAAAACCGCATACTGGGTTTCTCAGTGTCGCTGACTATGAATCTGAACTTAGATTTGGAAAATGCAAAATGGCGGATACAAGATGGCGGGCCAAAAACTGTAATATCACTGTATTTTGCTAAAAAGTCGTATACTGGTGTTCTCGGGATCGCTGATTACGAATATCAACTCAGTCTTTGCCAATTCAAAATGGCGGATCCAAGATGGCGGCCAAAAAACGTAATATCACTACATTTCGCTAAAAATTGTATACAGTGGTTTTTGGAGTCGCTGATTACGAATCTGAAACAGATTTTGATAATTCAAAAAGGCGAATAGAAGCTGGCGGCCAAAAATTGTAATGTAACTGGTAAAAAACCGTATACAGGGGTTCTCGGGTCGCGGATTAAGAATCTGAAATCAGATTTACATAATTCAAAATGTCGGATAGAAGATGGCGGCCACAAATTGTAATATAAATATATAGTGGTCAAAAGCCGGATACAGGTGTTTTCGGGGTCGCGAATTACGAGTCTAAATTCAGACTTTGCAAATTCAAAATGACCGATCCAAAATCGCGGCTTAAAATTTTAATTTCACTTACTTTCGCCAAAAGAGCACATTCTGGGGTTCTCAGTGTCTCTGACTATGAATCTGAACTCAGATTTGGATAATGCAAAATGGCGGATACAAGATGGCGGGCCAAAAACTGTAATTTCACTGTACGTCGATAAAAATTCGTATGCACGGGTTTCCGGGGTGGATGATTACGAATCTAAACTCAGATTTTCATAATTCAAAATGGCGAATAGAAGATGGCGGCGAAAAATTGTAATATCACTGTATTTCGCTAAAAAGTCGTATACTGGGGTTCTCGGGATCGCTGATTACGAATCTCAACTCAGTCTTTGCCAATTCAAAATGGCGGACCCAAGATGACGGCCAGAAACCATAATATCACTACATTTCGTTAAAAAATTGTATACAGTGGTTTTTAGAGTCGCTGATTACTAATCTGAACCAGATTTTGATAATTCAAAATGTCGGATAGAAGATGGCGGCCACAAATTGTAATATAAATATATAGTGGTCAAAAGCCGGATACAGGTGTTTTCGGGGTCGCGAATTACGAGTCTAAATTCAGACTTTGCAAATTCAAAATGACCGATCCAAAATCGCGGCTTAAAATTTTAATTTCACTTACTTTCGCCAAAAGAGCACATTCTGGGGTTCTCAGTGTCTCTGACTATGAATCTGAACTCAGATTTGGATAATGCAAAATGGCGGATACAAGATGGCGGGCCAAAAACTGTAATTTCACTGTACGTCGATAAAAATTCGTATGCACGGGTTTCCGGGGTGGATGATTACGAATCTAAACTCAGATTTTCATAATTCAAAATGGCGAATAGAAGATGGCGGCGAAAAATTGTAATATCACTGTATTTCGCTAAAAAGTCGTATACTGGGATTCTCGGGATCGCTGATTACGAATCTCAACTCAGTCTTTGCCAATTCATAATGGCGGATCCAAGATGACTGCCAGAAACCGTAATATCACTACATTTCGTTAAAAAATTGTATACAGTGGCTTTTGGAGTCGCTGATTACGAATCTGAACCAGATTTTGATAATTCAAAATGTCGGATAGAATATGGCGACCAAAAATTGTAATATCAATATATATTGGTCAAAAACCGCATACAGGGGTTCTCGGGCTTGCGAATTACGAACCTGAACTCAGACTTTGCAAATGCAAAATGACCGATCCAAAATCGCGGCCTAAAATTTTAATTTCACTTACTTTCGCTAAAAGAGCACATGTTGGGATTCTCAGTGTCTCTGACTATGAATCTGAACTCTGATTTGGAAAATGCAAAATGGCGGATACAAGATGGCGGGCCAAAAACTGTAATATCACTGTATTTTGCTAAAAAGTCGTATACTGGTGTTCTCGGGATCGCTGATTACGAATATCAACTCAGTCTTTGCCAATTCAAAATGGCGGATCCAAGATGGCGGCCAAAAACCGTAATATCACTACATTTCGCTAAAAATTGTATACAGTGGTTTTTGGAGTCGCTGATTACGAATCTGAAACAGATTTTGATAATTCAAAAAGGCGAATAGAAGCTGGCGGCCAAAAATTGTAATGTAACTGGTAAAAAACCGTATACAGGGGTTCTCGGGTCGCGGATTAAGAATCTGAAATCAGATTTTCATAATTCAAAATGGCGAATAGAAGATGGCGGCGAAAAATTGTAATATCACTGTATTTCGCTAAAAAGTCGTATACTGGGATTCTCGGGATCGCTGATTACGAATCTCAACTCAGTCTTTGCCAATTCATAATGGCGGATCCAAGATGACTGCCAGAAACCGTAATATCACTACATTTCGTTAAAAAATTGTATACAGTGGTTTTTGGAGTCGCTGATTACGAATCTGAACCAGCTTTTAATAATTCAAAATGTCGGATAGAATATGGCGACCAAAAATTGTAATATCAATATATATTGGTCAATAACCGCATACAGGGGTTCTCGGGCTTGCGAATTACGAACCTGAACTCAGACTTTGCAAATGCAAAATGACCGATCCAAAATCGCGGCCTAAACTTTTAATTTCACTTACTTTCGCTAAAAGAGCACATGCTGGGATTCTCAGTGTCTCTGACTATGAATCTGAACTCAGATTTGGATAATGCAAAATGGCGGATACAAGATGGCGGGCCAAAAACTGTAATTTCACTGTACGTCGATAAAAATTCGTATGCACGGGTTTCCGGGGTCGATGATTACGAATCTAAACTCAGATTTTCATAATTCAAAATGGCGAATAGAAGATGGCGGCGAAAAATTGTATTATCACTGTATTTCACTAAAAAGTCGTATACTGGGGTTCTCGGGATCGCTGATTACGAATCTCAACTCAGTCTTTGCCAATTCATAATGGCGGATCCAAGATGACTGCCAGAAACCGTAATATCACTACATTTCGTTAAAAAATTGTATACAGTGGTTTTTGAAGTCGCTAATTACGAATCTGAACCAGCTTTTAATAATTCAAAATGTCGGATAGAATATGGCGACCAAAAATTGTAATATCAATATATATTGGTCCAAAAGCGCATACAGGAGTTCTCGGGCTGGCGAATTACGAACCTGAACTCAGACTTTGGAAATTCAAAATGTCTGATCCAATATCGCGGCCTAAAATTTTAATATCACTGACTTTCGCTAAAAGACCGCATACGGGAGTTTTCAGTGTCGATGACTATGAATCTGAACTTAGATTTGGAAAATGCAAAATGGCGGATACAAGTTGGCGGGCCAAAAACTGTAATTTCACTGTACGTCGATAAAAATTCGTATGCACGGGTTTCCGGGGTCTCTGACTATGAATCTGAACTCAGATTTGGAAAATGCAAAATGGCGGATACAAGATGGCGGGCCAAATACTGGAATATCACTGTATTTCGCTAAAAAGTCGTATACTGGTGTTCTCGGGATCGCTGATTACGAATCTCGACTCAGTCTTTGCCAATTCAAAATGGCGAATCCAAGATGTTGGCCAGAAACCGTAATATCACTACGTTTCGCTAAAAAATTGTATACAGTGGATTTTGAGTCGCTGATTACGAATTGAACCAGATTTTGATAATTTAAAATGTCTGATCCAAAATCGCGGCCTAAAATTTTAATATCACTGACTTTCGCTAAAAGACCGCATACGGGAGTTTTCAGTGTCGCTGACTATGAATCTGAACTCAGATTTGGAAAATTTAAAATGGCGGATTCAAGATGGCGGCCAAAAACTGTAATTTCACTGTACGTCGATAAAAATTCGTATGCACGGGTTTCCGGGGTCTCTGACTATGAATCTGAACTCAGATTTGGAAAATGCAAAATGGCGGATACAAGATGGCGGGCCAAATACTGGAATATCACTGTATTTCGCTAAAAAGTCGTATACTGGTGTTCTTGGGATCGCTGATTACGAATCTCGACTCAGTCTTTGCCAATTCAAAATGGCGAATCCAAGATGTTGGCCAAAAACCGTAATATCACTACATTTCGCTAAAAAATTGTATACAGTGGTTTTTGAGTCGCTGATTACGAATCTGAACCAGATTTTAATGATTCAAAATGTCCGATAGAAGATTGCGGGCAAAAATTGTAATATCAATATATAGTGGTCAGAAACCTCATACAGGGGTTCTCGGGGTCGCGAATTACGAATCTTAACTCAGACTTTGCAAATTCAAAATGTCTGATCCAAAATCGCAGCCTAAAATTTTAATTTCATTTACTTTCGGTAAAAGACTTCATACAGGGGTTCTCAGTGTTGCTGACTACGAATCTGAACTCAGATTTGGAAAATTTAAAATGGCGGATTCAAGATGGCGGCCAAAAACTGTAATTTCACTGTACGTCGATAAAAATTCGTATGCACGGGTTTCCGGGGTCGCTGATTACGAATCTAAACTCAGATTTTCATAATTCAAAATGGCGAATAGAAGATGGCGGCGAAAAATTGTAATATTACTGTATTTCGCTAAAAAGTCGTATACTGGGGTTCTCGGGACCGCTGATTACGAATCTCAACTCAGTTTTTGCCAATTCAAAATGGCGGATTCAAGATGACAGCCAGAAACCGTAATATCACTACATTTCGTTAAAAAATTGTATATAGTGGCTTTTGGAGTCGCTGATTACGAATCTGAACCAGATTTTGATAATTCAAAATGTCGGATAGAAGATGGCGGCCAAAAATTGTAATATCAATATATAGTGGTCAAAAACCGCATACAAGGGTTCTCGGGGCCGCGAATTACGAACCTGAACTCAGACTTTGCAAATTATAAATGTCTGATCCAAAATCGCAGCCTAAAATTTTAATTTCACTTACTTTCGCTAAAAGACCGCATACTGGCGTTCTTAGTATCGCTGACTATGAATCTGAACTCAGATTTGGAAAATGCAAAATGGCTGATCCAAGATTGCGGCCAAAAACTGTAATATCACTCTATTTCGTTAAAAAATTGTATACAGGGGTTCTCGGGATCGTTGATTACGAATCTGAACTCAGTCTTTTCTTATTCAAAATGACGGATCCAATGATGACGGCCAGAGACCGTTATATCACTACATTTCGCTAAATAATTGTAGACAGGGATTTTAGGAGTCGCTGATTACGAATCTGAACCAGCTTTTTATAATTCAAAATGGCGGATAGAATATGGCGGCCAAAAATTGTTATATCACTATAGATAGGTTAAAAACCGCATACTGGGATCCTCGGGATCGGTGATTACGAATCTGAATTCAGATTTTTTAAATTCTTTATCGCGGATCCAATGTGGCGGCCAAAATTTTAACGATTATAAATTTTAGCTTTTAGTAATATGAACCACGCTCCGTTCACTCTAGAGACACGCATGTGGACGCGGCGATCATTGTCTCCATATTTCATTTAATTTTTTTATTTTTTTAGGTTTTTGCGTTTTTTTATATTATTCGAAAAATTCTATTTTATTTGTATAATATAATTTATATTTATGTATGGTAATTGTAAAACAATTTAATTTTTCCTTTAGGGAGAGAGCCATATTGCTAGCTCTGCAAAAAAATTTAGAAATGCGAGGTTTAGCTTTGGTACTGCACTGATACGAGTAACAACGTCTCGAAGTCTTTAAAACTAGGGGCATATGAGCAGATTGAGAGCGGTATTTTAAAATAGATATTTGAGGTTTACTCGGTATTGGAAAACGATTGTCTGCTAGTTGATTGACCAAAAGTAATCTAAAGTTTATTGATTTCATACTATGTTCCAAAGTTTTTGTATTCTGAATAATCAACGCATTTATTATAGTTAAATCTACAAAATGCCAGGGTTACGGTACCACCATTTTTTAGACTTTCTATTAATTTTCTAAGTTGATACACGGTTGTCTGATCTATCAACATACACCATATTCTTATGATAATCCGAGCAAATAACTGGACAATTTATAGTTTTCGCTGAACCATCTTTTTGTGCCATACTTGTTACAGTAACTTTGCAAGGATCATGATATTTTGATAAAAATAAAACAGCTTTTTTACCCATCCATTTGATTCAGCTAATTCCATCAGCACAAGTACGGTATTCATATTTCACAGGATCCATTTTTTTATCAGGAATCTCATTTTAGGTAAACCTATTCTATTACTACGAACTGTTCCACACGAGATTTTTTCAAATCTTTCATAAGATCAAGACCAGTAAAGTAATTATCAAAAAATACATGGTAATTTTTCCCCACTAAGTACGCATCAAATCCTTTACAACACGTGCACTGAATTATTTTTCTGCACTTTCAGTTTTACCCGTATACATCTGAAACTCGTATACGTATCGTAATGAGGCTACGTGCGCTCAAATTTTATATCCGCGTTTTATGGGCTTGTTTAGCGTGTATTGTTTCCTACTACTGCGGCCTTTGAACTTTATCAGAGACTCGTCAACAGATTGATTTTCACTCTGGTTCCAGTTTTCGTTAGTTTATCGAATAATGGTCTTAGTTTGTATAATGTATCATAGTTATTAACCCCTTTTTTCGGTTCCTTACTGTTGTCGGACAAGTGTAAATGGTTGAGGAAAAAACTACACCGATTTACCGTCGTCCGTTTGCTTATGCACGAATCATTCAATTTCGTATCTGATGACTAAAAATTACTGTAAGAGGGGGACTTTTTACCGCCCATCAAAATATTAATAGCAAAAGAAGTTAATAATTCGTCTTTGGTTATTGGTTCAGCTTTACTTTTCTTTTATAGTGAATAAATGTTCGTTTGCTCGACAATTCAATCTAATAGATCATTAGGAAACAAACATAAAAATATATCTAAATGCGTGGTTACATTGTCCGGAATATTTGGACCGAAAGTTTTAGTAAATGGAATATCATCTCTGGTTTTTCTACTCTTCGTCCACTTATCAATATCAATAAACTCGCTAGAATCATTCTTATCAGAACCTTCCGAGTCGGAATCACCTTCACCTTCTACACTTTCGGAATCATCTTTAACATCAGAAACACATAGCCCATCAATAGATTCGAGTCACTAGGAACATCAACAATTTCATCAATACATAAAAGATTTATTACAATATTGTTTCTTTTGTACCAAGATATCAAAAGAAAAGTGACTATTAGTCGTGAAAATAACTGGTGTAGAATTATGCGATTATTACAAAGAATCAGCGAGAAAAGTTTATATTTACTATTCCATTAGGCTGTCACTCAAACGTGATCTCTAATACGGAAAAGTTGTTATTACATAAATATCACCCCACAAAGTATAGCATCATGCTCAGTAAACCATATACTCTAAAAGTTTATAATTTAATTATAGTCATGAAAATTCAGTCGCCACCTAGCGGTGGAGCGCCAAAATACCTACAGTATTTTGGGATAATTTTCAATAAATAATATTTCATCAGATATAGATGTGTGGTCTGTTTGGCTTACTGATAGCTCTTTTAGATCACCTAAACTCTAATTGATTTAGGTAAGATAAAGAAATTAAGAAAGAAAATCATTGCACGACTAATATTCATTTTTATTTTATATCTTGGCCCAAAAGATACAGTCTTGTAATAAATTATTTAAGTATGGATGAAATAGCTGATACTCCTAGTGACTCTGAATCTATTGATGGGTTATGTGATTGTGATGTTGAAGATGATTCCGAAAGTGTGAAAGGTGAAGGTGATTCCGACTCGGGGTGTTCTCGTGAGAATGATTCTAGAGAGTTTATTCATATTGATAAGTGGACAAAGAGTGGAAAAACCAGAGATGTGTCATTCACTGAAACTTTCGGTTAAAATAATCTGGACAATGTAACCACACATTTAGATATATTTTTATGTTTGTTTCCTAATGATCTATTAGATTTAATTGTTGAGCAGACGAACCTTTATTCACTACAAAAGAAAAGTAAAGCTAAACCAGTAACGAAAGAGGAATTATTAACTTTTTTGGCTATTAATATTATTTCATACCACAAAAAGCTAAAATGTATACACTTCATTTACGAAGAATGAAATATCTTCAAAATTATTGATTGATAAACTTAAAACGTAAAAAATTTTAAATCCAGTAATATTTCAATTTTGGCCGCCATCTTGGGTCCGCCATTTTGAATTTTCAAAACCTTAGCTCATATTCGTAAGTAACCATCCCGACAACCCATATATACAATTTTTAGCGAAATCCAAGTAATATTTTAATTTTTTGCTGCCATCTCAAATCCACCATTTAGAATTTTTAATATCCGAAGTCAGATTCGTAATCAGCGACCTCGAAAACCCCCTATATTCAATTTTTAGCGAAATCCAATAATCTTTGAATTTTGGCCGCCATCTTGGGTCCGCTATTTTGAATTTTCAAAATCTGAGTTCAGATTCGTAATCTGCGATTCCGACGACCTTTGTATACGATTTTATAGCGAAATATAGTTATATTACAGTGTTTGTCCGCCATCTTGATTCCGCCATTTTTAATTTTCAAAATCTGAGTGCAGATCGGTAATCAGCCACGGTAGGCAGGAAGGAGCGATAGGTTTGACCAAAATGGCGATAAAAACGGGTTGCGGAGCGGTATTCGGGCATGAATGTACATCTCAAATCCGTTCGAATCGAAATCCGATCAGCTCCTGTTTTCGAAATATCGTCAATTTACGTATTTTAGCTAAATTATTGATAGAAGCGAATGAGTTCTAGCTTAAGAATGCATGGAACTACCTTATATAATCAACAAGGATATACAAAATATGTAGATATCATGTATATTATATATATTTGATATGTTGTGTGTATATATATATATATATACACATGTACTTATATTCGATCAAGCGGTTTGAATGAAAAAGGGTTGGTTTATGAAATGGTATATATATATGCATATATATATACCATTTCATAAACCAACCCTTTTTCATTCAAACCGCTTGATCGAATATAAGTACACCAAGCTCTAGTATCGTATTCAAGCAAAGCCAACGTTCGTAGTCCTGATGGTCTTTGATTCAACTATTCAAAAAATTGCTTTTTAACTCTCATTCCTCTTTTAACTCTTTTATTCAATCTTTTGATTAGCACATCTGCGTACCTTTTAATCTGGAAAAGATCTATTATTATCCCCTTAAGAAAAATCTTGAATCCCCGGTCACCATCGAAGTATAGACCTATTACTAACCTTAGCCGCTTCGGTAAGGTAGTTGAAACCATAATCAACTTACAGCTTCCTGAGTATCTCGAGGCTAACTCTCTCCTATCTCCTTACCAGTCAGGCTTTCGTAAAAATTTTAGCACCCAATCTGCCTTACTAAAAATCTCTGAGGAAATTCGACAACAAATCGACAAAGGCGGCTTTACTATTATGTTACTGTTTGATTTTAGAACAGCCTTTGATTCCATTAATCGCATTATCTTGCTCAAACTTTTGAGAGCATTAAACTTACCTAATGAAGCTATCAAATACTTCCACTGTTTCTCAAGGCTCTGTCCATGGATCAATCATCTTCCTTATATTTATTAATTATACCTTAAGTATTTTAAAATATTCGAATGGGATGTTATTCGCAGATGACCTGCAAACATATATTCATTGCAAGTCTACAGTGCGCTTGGCTGAGATTTAACCCAAGAGTGCTCAAATTTTCCGAGATTATCTCGAATATTATTTCAGTGATGTATATCGAATAATTTAAGTCCAAAATGAAAATAATCGCCGGAAGGATTCAAAAGAAAACTCGATTTTACTAAAATTTTGTCAGTTAATTAGTCATACTACGCACAAAACCATTCCATGTGAATAATTTTAGACCTAAAATTTTAATCTGAATCCCGTGAACAATATCTGCTTAGTAAGAATTCATAAACCATCAATATAGTTTTTAAAATTCTAAGAAACTACCAAACATCGAGCGTTTTACTGTTTTTTGAAACATTCCTTTTTACTGATATAATTAAATACCATAATAATGACATTTCTTAGAAAGCTTATTCATTTACCAACAAAACGAAAAAAAAATTGATACAATATCTATTGAAAATAAAAACCTATGGCTAAATTTGGAAAAAAATGTTTACGATGCAAAATTTGAGCTGTAATTTTGTTACCGTGCCTTATGGGGTCAAATCATATCAACTTTTCCTTAAAGTAGAGTTAATTTTGAAAAAATTAAAAATTTGACTTCTACCAACATTATAACCACAGATATAACGAACGAAAGGTGGGACTCTGTAACTGCAGTGGTAGGCGCAGTAATATATTTTATATTAGTCACTGTAAAATAATAAATAAGATGTAGAAACGACTTTTTCAAATTTTAATACATAATCTTTATTTTGCACATGATAAATCAATAAATTTATTTATTTATAATGTAGGAGCACTTTGAAAAACTATTGAATTACATATAAAAATATACCGCCTTCGTTAAAAAGAATAACTATGATTAATTATGTACATTTTAAAGATTATTATGTATTAAAATATGAAAAGTCGTTTCTGCATCTTACTTTTGAAACTATAGTGACTAATATACAAAGATGGAACGCTTCATGCAACCGTGCTCTCACGAATTACTGTACCTACCGTTGCAGATACAGAGTCTCGCCTTTCGATCGTCAAATTTATTATAATTTTCTCTAAATTTTGACTCTATTTTTTTTTCTTTGAAATTGGCTCTATTTTAAGGAAAAATGGATGCTTTGTTCGTATTAGGCACGGTTACAAAATTATAGTTCGAATTTGGCAGCCTAAACATTTTTTCTCCAAATTTCACCATGTTCTAATAGCTATATCTTTTGATTTTCGATGGACAGGGCAGCAATTTTTTCTTTCGGTTTTGTAGGTAAATGAATATGCTTTCAAATGAATATGATTATTTATTCTATTTAAGTGTATCAGTAAAAAATTATGTCCCAAAAATCAGCAAAACGATTTTTGGATGTTTTTTCCAATTTTAAAAACGATATTCATGGTTTATAACTTCTTGCTAAGCGCATTTTGTTCAAGGGAATCAGACGAACATTTCAAGCCCAAAACTATTCACATGGACTGGCTTTGTTCGGAGTATGATCAAGTAATTTATAACGATTAGTAAAATCGAGTTTTCTTTTGAATACTTCCGGCGATTATTTTCATTTTGGGCTTAAATTACTCGGTGTACACCACGGAAATAATATTTGTAAGAATCTCGAATGTGGGGGTGCTGTTGGGTTAAACCTCAGCCAAGCGCACCATGAGCCTCGTGATCTTAACTCTACAATTGATAAAATAAATCACGACGCTCAAGCCGTAGTAAATTTGGCAAATCAAAATGACCTTACATTGAATGGTTTGAAAACTAAAGCTATCCTGTTCGACTCAGTACAAAACCTCATATGAATTGGCAAAAGATCACTCAATCCCATTATAGTGGATAGAGTCACTATCCCATTCGAAAAAA
Source organism: Gastracanthus pulcherrimus (assembly GCA_949152435.1). NCBI lineage: Eukaryota > Metazoa > Arthropoda > Insecta > Hymenoptera > Pteromalidae > Gastracanthus > Gastracanthus pulcherrimus. The sequence continues at coordinate 98,374,023 of OX424575.1, read as the reverse complement.
CTGTTTAAAATCTCGGGGTGTACTTTAATGAAAATCTCTCCTGGAATTCACATGTGTCGCACATTTCCAGTCATGTACATGGTAATCTACGTAGACTTAGATTTCGTGGACATTCTATGTCCACCTCCCTGATGAAATTATTAGGGTCTGCTTTGATCCTACCTCATTTCGATTGCGCCTGTCTTGTTTATAATGATGCTAGCGGTATCTCAATATTAAGTTACCACGGTTACTACCCTACCGCTGCAAAATAAATTGGCTGTCCCCTGTCATTCACCGCCGATACTTCCAAGGGTGAGAATATACCAATTGCTAGACATCAACGATTCAAAACGTCGACTTTTAAGCTACCCGCGTGTGAAACACAAGCCTACGAAAACTTATTTCTTGTCACTTCCGCTTTCTTATGGTAATCTTTATCCCTTACAATAATACACTCCACATCACTCTATAGGCACGTTATGAACATTTATTTGATACCGATACTGTTTAAAATATATTTTTATATATTTCTATATTCTATACGAAACCTACAACCGTAATAAGATGATTGAGTATATTTTATTTTATTTTATTTTATTTTATTTTATTGTTAACTGCGTAATTATATAGCATGTTAGTAACCCACGCATCGCTTTATCACACTTTACTAATACATGGATATATGCATATATAGATATGTATGTTATTCTATTATGTAATTCGCAAAATTTATTATTTCATAGACATATTTTTATAAATATTTTCTTTATACTTAAGTTATGCAATACGGTCACCGTGACCATGGCAAATAAGAACGATATCAATTTCTTTTTCTCTCTCTATCTCACTTCTATCTCGCTCTCTCTCTCTCTCTCTCTGTTTCACACTGTCTCTCTTCCTCACTTGAACTTAAACCGACTGACTTACAAGCGGGCATTTGCGCCCAACAGGTGCGACGAGAGCTTTATCGGCATGGGCGACATCTGCGAGCTTACGCCTCAATATCAGTAAAATTAAGGCTATAATTTTTGGTTCGGTATATCATATAAACTCCCTCGAAGACTTGCAACTAACTCGCATTGACATAGAGAGTGGTGTATTCGTACCCTTTGTTGATACGGTTAAGAAGCTCGGTGTATTTATGAACTCCATACTCACTAGGAAGCCACACGTGCGCTATGTTACCAAGCGTGTAAACCGTGCACTCTACGGGCTAAAATTCTTTAGATAATGTACCACCGAAGCTCTACGCAAGCAGGTCGCAAACGCTCTAATTGTCATGCATATCGACTACTGCTCAGTTACCTTGATGTGTCCAACGAACTGCAGACTAAGTTACAGCGCCTGCAGAACTCCTTTGTAAGATACATCTGCGGGGTTAGAAGGGAGGAACACATCACCCCATACAGAATGAAACTGGATTGGCTATATATTGAACGACGTAAATCTTACTTTGAAGCACCGTTTCAAGCAGACCCAGGCCAGGACCTTCAGTAGACATGAGATTATCACAGATATATCGGTTCCAAGGTCGTGCACCGACATACACTTGTATACTTCAGAGCTCGTGAATTGCACCTTTGAAACTCCATCTCCTGCAGTATTAAATACCTGCCGTCGCTGTGCAAATTCAAGACGGCCATTCGCAGGTATTTACGTCAACAAACCGCCGTATAAAATTGTATGTACAAAAGTGTACTGCCTCGTATTCACTTGCACATTAATTTATTTTTTGTTGTTGTATGGAATATACCTGTAATGTATTAGAGTTTTTGTGTGAGAGCCTGCACGAGTGCGTATTATTTATGCGAGTGTTTGAAAATTTTAATAACGACGAAACTAACATTTTATAACTGCGATACTGACAAGGAGAGTGCACACCCTCCGCAAAACGAAATTCGGTCAGACATTCGCAGATATTTTCTGGTACCCAATAATGAAGCTTAGTATCCATTATTCATTTTAATGGGCCCTTGTTGTTAAGCTATGACGTAATTTTGCTCGAAACGTTCATTATTTTGATGAAGAAGGGTACCTCTTCTTCTAACCATAAGTTTATAAGTTTTCATTATGAATAAATCATTCAAAATAAAATAAAAAGTAGGCAAAGAGGCCCGTAATTTAAGCTCTGTTACGTCTAAACATATTAGACTG
>OX424575.1:98271887-98366887 GCA_949152435.1 Gastracanthus pulcherrimus | reverse complement strand
ATTTATTTATTTATTTATTTATTTATTTATTTATTTATTTATTTATTTATTTATTTATTTATTTATTTATTTATTTATTTATTTATTTATTTATTTATTTATTTATTTATTTATTTATTTATTTATTTATTTATTTATTTATTTATTTATTTATTTATTTATTTATTTATTTATTTATTTATTACGAACACAGCAAGTTAGAAAAATCACATAAGGTAAAAATCATCTTACGCACCAGTTCCGAACCATATTTTATACCATGAGAGCCGAATAATCATATTGAAGTTATGATTTTGAGGTTAGAGTGGTATAAAATATTTTATTCTACATGTTTTATTTTACAAAGAAGAAGATAATTCATAATGTTTTATATTTTGTTTTATAGCGATGTTTTTTGACTACGTGTGGCGCATCCTGAACCATTAGCTGATCATTGATACAATGAAATCGAAAGCAGAGTCAACACAATATTATTACAGTGTAGATTTCAGAGCAGTGCGTTATTACGAAATCAGTTGACAATCTTTCTGTTGTGGATGACATATTTGGCAAAGGCCATAAAGAACTACAATTTCTTTCTGGATTGGTTATTTGTTCTTTGATCTCACAGATGCAACCTGTTAAGTACGAAATCTTGATCCCTCTTTTTTCCAGACACATGCTTAGTAAGTATTTTTTTTTTTTTTTTTAATTAACGTCGCCATGTTTGTGCTCCCATGTGGTGCTAATCGACGACGGGGGTCTGCGGTGTGTTTGTAAACAAAGCACATGTAATTTTTACAGAGGTGCTTGTATCAATCGGCAGAGACTAGGATTCGAACCCGGGTCACCGGCGTGGGAATCCGACACTCTACCGACTGAGCCGCCGTAGGCCCCTGCTTAGTGAGTATCAATGATTGATCTTTTTCATGAAATATTTCAATTTTGGAGCTAACTCTGACGTATGCTTGTTTTTTATACAGGTATTATAAAATATATAGTACTCGTGTTGGATCTGGATTTTGGTTTAGAGTGGGTGACCGAGAAATGGAGCCAATATAAATATTGAATTTTTCTAAAAATGACCTATTGAAGCTGGATTAACTCTCTTTTACAAAGTTAACCTGGGGAAAATCCAAACCCAAATTGTTATTACTTGCTGTGGAGATTTCAACAATTTTATTGTATTCAACTATGTACGTACAACTTCAAGTAAATATAAGGTTTCCAAAACATTAAGAATATTATACAATTTTATTTTGAAAATTTTAATTTAGACTTTTACTTTTCACAGGAAGATTGGTTGGCCAAGCATTTTTATCCATAATAAAGAATATGAAATTTCTTTACAAAGTATTCTTAGCAGTTACGATGTTTGGATAATGAAGTCCGTTGTCATCCTGCAATTGAAGTTAATACAATAAATATACTCAACCCATAAAGTCTTTTGATAAAACTGCAATTATTTGGACGCCGATTTGGTAGACCTGGTATTTGGTTTGAAACTATGCGAGTTGGTGAAGGGGGCTGAATTTCTTTACACATGGTTATCATGGATCATTCCATAAATGGAATTATCAAGAAAAATCTCAAAGTTGGGAACCAAGAATAGCACCGAACGGGCACTTGGCTGCTATGTTAGACCATTGTTGGGATGGAAGTAAAGGTAAGATGACTTTTATAATCAAAACAAAATAGTTTTGACAAATCCATAAATATACGTGATACTAAACTTTATTTTCTTATTGACAGATTTTTACTTTTGCAGAAAAAGTGGTATGCATCTTCACTGCTCCATTAACTTTTAGAAATTATTTGGAGAAAATAGCAGATGATGTTAGTGAATTTATTAAATATCGTGACTGAAGGCATATCAATCCTTACTTTTAGTTTGACAGTTTGACTAATAAGTCTGTTTTAGATGATGAACCTAACGATAAATATCACAGAATAATGTGATAGAAAATTCTAGGAATATAAATTATGATGAACCTCCTTTAGAAGAAGAATTAGTTTGATGCACACTTTGGCCAGAATTGAAGGCATCGATTCTAAAACGTCCTTAGCGCTCGGCTCGGGTTGCCGCTATATACAAATTGACGTCATGGTGACCAATTTTTAAATTTGCGGAAATGAATTTTTAAAAATCGCATCGGATAGAGGATAAAAAATGGCAACTTTTTATATATATACTTTGTTTGTACAATGTTTAGTATTTGAAAAAAAAAAATAAAAACGGCAAAATTTTAAATCTTATTTGCACCACGTTTTTTAAACTTAGCTCGCTGCAGCTCCGACAAATATGAACGGATCTTGCTTATTTTTTGCATAGACTCGTAAAATAGTCTAGCGCTGCTAATAAACTGATAGATAGTTAAATATTAAATATTTTTCTTTCAACAATTTAATTGCAAACCAGTGAGTTATCTTTTATATGGTTAAGTATATTCAACGAAAAAAAGTATCGAGGGAAGTTTAAGACTCAGTGAACTTTCAACGAGACATTTGTTTGTTAACATTTGAAGAAGTATCTCAGAAAATTACAGATCAATTGGATGAAAAGTGGCAAAGATAGAGCGATTTTGCCAAACTTGCACGCTCCGCGCGAAAATTAGCGGGTCTGCGCGATACATGACGCTCGCAGCGTATGTCAGTCATATAATGCCGTTTACTTGAAGATTTGCTGTCCTTTTTTTTTTAAAATACATACTTAATCAAATCATACTATTTAATACTGTCGATTTATAGTGTAGAAGTTAAGAAAAATAAGTATCTGATGAAACAATAAGAAATTAAATAAACAAAGCAAAGGCAAAACCAAACGGCAGTTATTCATAAAGTTGTTGAATTTTTAAATCTTTGTACGAAAGTTTTAGAAATTATTGTTAATTCTAAATGTTATATACACTAGATAATAAATGGTTATAATAAAGCGTTCAAATGAAATTCACACACATTAAAAAGAATATTGCAGCGTAAATGAATTGAATAGTAAATTACAATCTTTAAAAATATAAATTTCTGGGAAACATATAAATTTCACAGATTATTGACATTGTTCAGTAAATTAGAAACTTCAAATAACTAATACTTATATTTATTTATATTTCTACATTAAGATTTATTTACAATTTAGTCGCAATACATACAACGCGTTTCAAAAACATATTACTTTTTTTTTCCTTTTATTGTTTTTGTTTTCTTTTCTTTTTTATTAATTTTTAATTCTAATTTTTGCTTTTGTTCGACGCTTACTTCTTTTTGTTGAGACAACTTCCGTTTTTCGAACTTTTTTGTTACCATGTTCTTCTTTCACATTCTTTGTTTTACTGACAACAGTTTTAATAGAAGTTGTTTTTAAAAATTTTTCACCAAAATGTTGCTTATTAGTAGTACAAAATTGCAATAAATGTTTAAAATCCTTTTCTTTTTATTTCGTTATTCCTACCTTTTTAGCTAATGATACTTTCGACAAATCTACTTCACTGCTGTTTCTTAGTTTAATTGTAATTGGATTGCCATCATAATCGTAATACAAATCAATTTGTCCGTTAGGAAAATATACAATTCTAACAACTTTGCTTATTTTAATTACATTTTTCTGCAAGTCTTCGTCTTTCGCAAACAGTTTTTCATAATCTTTTACTTCGCACTGTGAAATAGCAACCATTTCGAATGGAGGATTTCTCGAATTTTTTATTAGTTGCACATAATCATTTTCTGTTTCAATTCTTTCTTGCTTTTTTTTCTTACTACCATACAAACCGAAATTTCGGTCACACTGGCAGTAGGAATGCCCTCTAACAGGAAATACATGTTGGATTTCTAATTGCAATTTGTAAGATAAAAATGAAAAGAATTTCAAATTAATGTAATTTCGATTTTGACCTCCTGCAGCATCAGAAAATAAAAATATTTTATCGAAGACGTTAAGTTGTAGTTCTTTCCTTATCGAATACTCAACCATATTACATACGCTGTTGGCGCCCTTTTTTAAAATCCCTTCAAGGAAATGGAACATGTAACTTCGATCACTATCGAAAATGTGTACATTAAACAAATACATCCAAACTAAACGACGAAAAAATTGAGAATTAACTGGTAGTTTTGGCAATGGCAAGTTTTGACCAAAGTCAAATTCACATTTTAGTACATTTACAGTGGACAACATTGAATTTTTTAAGTTTTTATACTTTTCAACTTGCACGATATGTTCAAAATACTCATTTTCTCGTCCTTTGTTAGTTTCATAAGTAAAACAAAGATCACATACATCAGTACGTGGCAGACCAATAGAGAAATTCACAAAAGGATTAAAATAATTAAAATATGTTGTTTTATCAATAGGAATAGCTTCACTCCCTGTTACAGCTGCATAAAAATCCAAAAAGGAAAAATAGAGTGAATGTAATGTTAACGATGTATCAAGAAAATAGTAAAGCTTTGAGCTTTCTCTAGTATAATGTGACTCAGAATGCGGAAGGCTTTTACAATGTTCCAGAATTAAAGTTTTGACATCTTCAGTTAGCTTTACCTTGTGATTATCTTGTTTTCCTCAATTATCAGACATCGTTTTGCCACTTACTATTTTTTCTTGAACCGTTTTTATTCTTCGTTCTCCAATTTGGAAAATACTGCAAACAAACTTTCGACAAATATCGATACTAGTGCTTTTGTAGTAACAATGAAATTGCCACTGTAAACGTTTTAATTCTTGTGTCGATTCTTTTCTTATAATCATATTTTCTAATATTGTATTCTGTACTTGAAAATCTCCACTGCGCCAAAATTTATGAAACATACTTTTTTGCCATTCATGATCTACTTTTAAAAAACACTTTTTAGGACAACAATTTTTGATTTCTGTGAACGTCTTTTCAAGCACTTTCTTTCCACTAACTGATTCATATTCTAATCCCTATATAAAAGACGTTTGGAAATCACCATTTTATATATAAGTATTAATGAAAAAATTTATTTTACAAAATTGATTACAGCTTCATTTTAAATGATTTGAAAATAGTGCATTTTGACACGGGTGTGGAAGTTGATTAACGCATGGGATGCATAAGTAATTAAAATAATTAACCTCAAATTGTTTATTTACATAATATTTCACAACAACATAAAAATTTAGAGAGTTCTTCGTTTTAATTAATTTCGAGTTTTATATACATGTCATTCAATCATATTTGCAACAGAAATTCTTTTTTATAACACGTCTTACGATATTTTATTCACCTTATTTTTACAACTTTTATTAATAGTTTTTTTCCATGCATGCTCATTTCTAATTCTTTTACGTCCTATATTGATCGACATTAAGCTTATAATTTATTTAGCAAGTAAAACGTTTTTTAAAAAGATTAAAGAAATTAACAAATTTGTGAATAAATGCAGCTTGTAAACGAACAAGAAAATCAGTGTGATTTCAATGCGAAACGAATTCGACTTTGTTTTGTTTATTTCAGGATAACTTTTATCATGTTTCTTAAATTATTTCTTATTCTATGACTGACAAGTTTGGCAAAATCGCTTTATCTTTGCCACTTTTCATCCAATTGATCTGTAATTTTCTGAGAAACTTCTTCAAATGTTAACAAACAAATGTCTCGTTGAAAGTTCACTGAGTCTTAAACTTCCCTCGATACTTTTTTTCGTTGAATATACTTAACCATATAAAAGGTAATTCACTGGTTTGCAATTAAATTGTTGAAAGAAAAATATTTAATATTTAACTATCTATCAGTTTATTAGCAGCGCTAGACTATTTTACGAGTCGATGCAAAAAATAAGCAAGATCCGTTCATATTTGTCGGAGCTGCAGCGAGCTAAGTTTAAAAAACGTGGTGCAAATAAGATTTAAAATTTTGCCGTTTTTATTTATTTTTTTTTCAAATACTAAACATTGTACAAACAAAGTATATATATATAAAAAGGTGCCATTTTTGATCCTCTGCACGATACTATTTTTTAAAATTCATTTCCGTAAAATTGCAACTTTTGGTCACCATGACGTCAATTTTGATATAACGGCAGCCGTGCCGAGCGCTAAGGACGTTTTAGAATCGATGCCTTCAATTACAAAAACCTTATGGACATGGTTATGAAATATTTTTAAGCAGCAAGATATGATGGAACTTTACTTGCTACTTCATCAAAGTCTACATCGGCAGAACATGCAGTGATAATTTTATGGAACACAAAAACTTGATTTCAAACACAAAAATTACCAGTGCATCATTTAACAATTACACAGTTGGCCTTTTCTCCTAATAACACACTAACTTTTCATATCAAGAGATAGGCGTTGGGAACTTTTCAATTGTGAAAATGAAAAGTATAAATTGTTGATTATTAGTTCTAAGAAGGTAGTCTTCATACTCATATTGTTCTTTGTTGTACATGGACGTATGATTCAAAGTACTTACCAGCATTAACTACTTTTTTATGAGAAATAATAATATGTAAACACTATGTAATGCGATTTTAAATACGATTTGTATGTATAATTGAGCTAATTTAATAAAATTAATAAATCTCTTTTATTAATAAATTTTTATACTTGTTTATTTTTATTTATACAAAAACATACAATAGTTAACCAGTAATACCAGTAATTATAAATGAAGTATCCTTTCTGATGTTTGTTTGAATAAATCTTAGAATTTTCTTTACTTAACATTTTAAATTTGATGATAAATCTACCTTGATTTTTTAATATTTCTAAGATTTACTCAGACTTAAATAATTGTAGTCCTGGAGTCCTAATCCAAAATAAATAATAGATGTTCCATAAAATTTTCAATTCCAAATAATATAGAATCCAAAATCCACTTTCCACACGTTGATATTTTAACTGTAAAATTAATAATCACAATTATAATTATGAATAACAAGATTCAAAATAAAATACTTTACTGCTGTGTATTTTACCAATTACTAATAACTAATAACTTAACTAAAATTAATTAAAATAACTAGTAATAATAATGAAACGTAATTTTTTTTCTTTCAAAATTTCCTGTCTGATACAATCGAAAGAGTTTCGATAATCGAACGCAACGTTGCGATAGTCAAGAACCGCGCATGTAATTCAAATTCTTAGAAAAAACAAAAGAAGAACAAATTGTACTGCAATAGTTATTGTTACCTTTTTCATCGAAAACGGTTTAGCCTTTTCAACAATCACGGATTTAAAAGTAGTTATTGCAGATAATATAATTATTATATAATTATTATAATAATCAAGGGGCGCGGCAGAGCCCGCTGGCACTTATAAGTACCCACGGTACGATACGAAGCCGAAGGGCGCACCGTCGCCTTTTATACGTCTAATTGTGCTTTTTTAACCTCTTCAAAATATTTAAATATCAATATCTAAACACTGATTGACTTATGTGCAGTCTATTGACACTGTTTTAAGAGATAATAATTTAGTCTAACACGTAAAAAAAGTTTCTGTTAAAAAAGATTCATCTAATTAAAGATATAAAGCATAACATATTTGCTCAAATTTTTTCTTTTCATTTTGTTCTCCGCATTTCCGTTTTCTCTAATCATATATATGTGACTTCCGTTTTCTCTACTCATATGTATATAATATACACATATTATATGTATAATACACATATACACACATACAGACCATATATATATATATCCTTAGCGCTCGGCACGGCTGCCGTTATATCAAAATTGACGTCATGGTGACCAAAAGTTGCAATTTTACGGAAATGAATTTTAAAAAATAGTATCGTGCAGAGGATCAAAAATGGCACCTTTTTATATATATACTTTGTTTGTACAATGTTTAGTATTTGAAAAAAAAATAAATAAAAACGGCAAAATTTTAAATCTTATTTGCACCACGTTTTTTAAACTTAGCTCGCTGCAGCTCCGACAAATATGAACGGATCTTGCTTATTTTTTGCATCGACTCGTAAAATAGTCTAGCGCTGCTAATAAACTGATAGATAGTTAAATATTAAATATTTTTCTTTCAACAATTTAATTGCAAACCAGTGAATTACCTTTTATATGGTTAAGTATATTCAACGAAAAAAAGTATCGAGGGAAGTTTAAGACTCAGTGAACTTTCAACGAGACATTTGTTTGTTAACATTTGAAGAAGTTTCTCAGAAAATTACAGATCAATTGGATGAAAAGTGGCAAAGATAAAGCGATTTTGCCAAACTTGTCAGTCATAGAATAAGAAATAATTTAAGAAACATGATAAAAGTTATCCTGAAATAAACAAAACAAAGTCGAATTCGTTTCGCATTGAAATCACACTGATTTTCTTGTTCGTTTACAAGCTGCATTTATTCACAAATTTGTTAATTTCTTTAATCTTTTTAAAAAACGTTTTACTTGCTAAATAAATTATAAGCTTAATGTCGATCAATATAGGACGTAAAAGAATTAGAAATGAGCATGCATGGAAAAAAACTATTAATAAAAGTTGTAAAAATAAGGTGAATAAAATATCGTAAGACGTGTTATAAAAAAGAATTTCTGTTGCAAATATGATTGAATGACATGTATATAAAACTCGAAATTAATTAAAACGAAGAACTCTCTAAATTTTTATGTTGTTGTGAAATATTATGTAAATAAACAATTTGAGGTTAATTATTTTAATTACTTATGCATCCCATGCGTTAATCAACTTCCACACCCGTGTCAAAATGCACTATTTTCAAATCATTTAAAATGAAGCTGTAATCAATTTTGTAAAATAAATTTTTTCATTAATACTTATATATAAAATGGTGATTTCCAAACGTCTTTTATATAGGGATTAGAATATGAATCAGTTAGTGGAAAGAAAGTGCTTGAAAAGACGTTCACAGAAATCAAAAATTGTTGTCCTAAAAAGTGTTTTTTAAAAGTAGATCATGAATGGCAAAAAAGTATGTTTCATAAATTTTGGCGCAGTGGAGATTTTCAAGTACAGAATACAATATTAGAAAATATGATTATAAGAAAAGAATCGACACAAGAATTAAAACGTTTACAGTGGCAATTTCATTGTTACTACAAAAGCACTAGTATCGATATTTGTCGAAAGTTTGTTTGCAGTATTTTCCAAATTGGAGAACGAAGAATAAAAACGGTTCAAGAAAAAATAGTAAGTGGCAAAACGATGTCTGATAATTGAGGAAAACAAGATAATCACAAGGTAAAGCTAACTGAAGATGTCAAAACTTTAATTCTGGAACATTGTAAAAGCCTTCCGCATTCTGAGTCACATTATACTAGAGAAAGCTCAAAGCTTTACTATTTTCTTGATACATCGTTAACATTACATTCACTCTATTTTTCCTTTTTGGATTTTTATGCAGCTGTAACAGGGAGTGAAGCTATTCCTATTGATAAAACAACATATTTTAATTATTTTAATCCTTTTGTGAATTTCTCTATTGGTCTGCCACGTACTGATGTATGTGATCTTTGTTTTACTTATGAAACTAACAAAGGACGAGAAAATGAGTATTTTGAACATATCGTGCAAGTTGAAAAGTATAAAAACTTAAAAAATTCAATGTTGTCCACTGTAAATGTACTAAAATGTGAATTTGACTTTGGTCAAAACTTGCCATTGCCAAAACTACCAGTTAATTCTCAATTTTTTCGTCGTTTAGTTTGGATGTATTTGTTTAATGTACACATTTTCGATAGTGATCGAAGTTACATGTTCCATTTCCTTGAAGGGATTTTAAAAAAGGGCGCCAACAGCGTATGTAATATGGTTGAGTATTCGATAAGGAAAGAACTACAACTTAACGTCTTCGATAAAATATTTTTATTTTCTGATGCTGCAGGAGGTCAAAATCGAAATTACATTAATTTGAAATTCTTTTCATTTTTATCTTACAAATTGCAATTAGAAATCCAACATGTATTTCCTGTTAGAGGGCATTCCTACTGCCAGTGTGACCGAAATTTCGGTTTGTATGGTAGTAAGAAAAAAAAGCAAGAAAGAATTGAAACAGAAAATGATTATGTGCAACTAATAAAAAATTCGAGAAATCCTCCATTCGAAATGGTTGCTATTTCACAGTGCGAAGTAAAAGATTATGAAAAACTGTTTGCGAAAGACGAAGACTTGCAGAAAAATGTAATTAAAATAAGCAAAGTTGTTAGAATTGTATATTTTCCTAACGGACAAATTGATTTGTATTACGATTATGATGGCAATCCAATTACAATTAAACTAAGAAACAGCAGTGAAGTAGATTTGTCGAAAGTATCATTAGCTAAAAAGGTAGGAATAACGAAATAAAAAGAAAAGGATTTTAAACATTTATTGCAATTTTGTACTACTAATAAGCAACATTTTGGTGAAAAATTTTTAAAAACAACTTCTATTAAAACTGTTGTCAGTAAAACAAAGAATGTGAAAGAAGAACATGGTAACAAAAAAGTTCGAAAAACGGAAGTTGTCTCAACAAAAAGAAGTAAGCGTCGAACAAAAGCAAAAATTAGAATTAAAAATTAATAAAAAAGAAAAGAAAACAAAAACAATAAAAGGAAAAAAAAAGTAATATGTTTTTGAAACGCGTTGTATGTATTGCGACTAAATTGTAAATAAATCTTAATGTAGAAATATAAATAAATATAAGTATTAGTTATTTGAAGTTTCTAATTTACTGAACAATGTCAATAATCTGTGAAATTTATATGTTTCCCAGAAATTTATATTTTTAAAGATTGTAATTTACTATTCAATTCATTTACGCTGCAATATTCTTTTTAATGTGTGTGAATTTCATTTGAACGCTTTATTATAACCATTTATTATCTAGTGTATATAACATTTAGAATTAACAATAATTTCTAAAACTTTCGTACAAAGATTTAAAAATTCAACAACTTTATGAATAACTGCCGTTTGGTTTTGCCTTTGCTTTGTTTATTTAATTTCTTATTGTTTCATCAGATACTTATTTTTCTTAACTTCTACACTATAAATCGACAGTATTAAATAGTATGATTTGATTAAGTATGTATTTTAAAAAAAAAAGGACAGCAAATCTTCAAGTAAACGGCATTATATGACTGACATACGCTGCGAGCGTCATGTATCGCGCAGACCCGCTAATTTTCGCGCGGAGCGTGCAAGTTTGGCAAAATCGCTCTATCTTTGCCACTTTTCATCCAATTGATCTGTAATTTTCTGAGATACTTCTTCAAATGTTAACAAACAAATGTCTCGTTGAAAGTTCACTGAGTCTTAAACTTCCCTCGATACTTTTTTTCGTTGAATATACTTAACCATATAAAAGATAACTCACTGGTTTGCAATTAAATTGTTGAAAGAAAAATATTTAATATTTAACTATCTATCAGTTTATTAGCAGCGCTAGACTATTTTACGAGTCTATGCAAAAAATAAGCAAGATCCGTTCATATTTGTCGGAGCTGCAGCGAGCTAAGTTTAAAAAACGTGGTGCAAATAAGATTTAAAATTTTGCCGTTTTTATTTTTTTTTTTCAAATACTAAACATTGTACAAACAAAGTATATATATAAAAAGTTGCCATTTTTTATCCTCTATCCGATGCGATTTTTAAAAATTCATTTCCGCAAATTTAAAAATTGGTCACCATGACGTCAATTTGTATATAGCGGCAACCCGAGCCGAGCGCTAAGGACGTTTTAGAATCGATGCCTTCAATTCTGGCCAAAGTGTGCATCAAACTAATTCTTCTTCTAAAGGAGGTTCATCATAATTTATATTCCTAGAATTTTCTATCACATTATTCTGTGATATTTATCGTTAGGTTCATCATCTAAAACAGACTTATTAGTCAAACTGTCAAACTAAAAGTAAGGATTGATATGCCTTCAGTCACGATATTTAATAAATTCACTAACATCATCTGCTATTTTCTCCAAATAATTTCTAAAAGTTAATGGAGCTGTGAAGATGCATACCACTTTTTCTGCAAAAGTAAAAATCTGTCAATAAGAAAATAAAGTTTAGTATCACGTATATTTATGGATTTGTCAAAACTATTTTGTTTTGATTATAAAAGTCATCTTACCTTTACTTCCATCCCAACAATGGTCTAACATAGCAGCCAAGTGCCCGTTCGGTGCTATTCTTGGTTCCCAACTTTGAGATTTTTCTTGATAATTCCATTTATGGAATGATCCATGATAACCATGTGTAAAGAAATTCAGCCCCCTTCGCCAACTCGCATAGTTTCAAACCAAATACCAGGTCTACCAAATCGGCGTCCAAATAATTGCAGTTTTATCAAAAGACTTTATGGGTTGAGTATATTTATTGTATTAACTTCAATTGCAGGATGACAACGGACTTCATTATCCAAACATCGTAACTGCTAAGAATACTTTGTAAAGAAATTTCATATTCTTTATTATGGATAAAAATGCTTGGCCAACCAATCTTCCTGTGAAAAGTAAAAGTCTAAATTAAAATTTTCAAAATAAAATTGTATAATATTCTTAATGTTTTGGAAACCTTATATTTACTTGAAGTTGTACGTACATAGTTGAATACAATAAAATTGTTGAAATCTCCACAGCAAGTAATAACAATTTGGGTTTGGATTTTCCCCAGGTTAACTTTGTAAAAGAGAGTTAATCCAGCTTCAATAGGTCATTTTTAGAAAAATTCAATATTTATATTGGCTCCATTTCTCGGTCACCCACTCTAAACCAAAATCCAGATCCAACACGAGTACTATATATTTTATAATACCTGTATAAAAAACAAGCATACGTCAGAGTTAGCTCCAAAATTGAAATATTTCATGAAAAAGATCAATCATTGATACTCACTAAGCAGGGGCCTACGGCGGCTCAGTCGGTAGAGTGTCGGATTCCCACGCCGGTGACCCGGGTTCGAATCCTAGTCTCTGCCGATTGATACAAGCACCTCTGTAAAAATTACATGTGCTTTGTTTACAAACACACCGCAGACCCCCGTCGTCGATTAGCACCACATGGGAGCACAAACATGGCGACGTTAATTAAAAAAAAAAAAAAAAAATACTTACTAAGCATGTGTCTGGAAAAAAGAGGGATCAAGATTTCGTACTTAACAGGTTGCATCTGTGAGATCAAAGAACAAATAACCAATCCAAATTCTTAGAAAAAACAAAAGAAGAACAAATTGTACTGCAATAGTTATTGTTACCTTTTTCATCGAAAACGGTTTAGCCTTTTCAACAATCACGGATTTAAAAGTAGTTATTGCAGATAATATAATTATTATATAATTATTATAATAATCAAGGGGCGCGGCAGAGCCCGCTGGCACTTATAAGTACCCACGGTACGATACGAAGCCGAAGGGCGCACCGTCGCCTTTTATACGTCTAATTGTGCTTTTTTAACCTCTTCAAAATCTTTAAATATCAATATCTAAACACTGATTGACTTATGTGTAGTCTATTGACACTGTTTTAAGAGATAATAATTTAGTCTAACACGTAAAAAAAGTTTCTGTTAAAAAAGATTCATCTAATTAAAGATATAAAGCATAACATATTTGCTCAAATTTTTTCTTTTCATTTTGTTCTCCGCATTTCCGTTTTCTCTAATCATATATATGTGACTTCCGTTTTCTCTACTCATATGTATATAATATACACATATTATATGTATAATACACATATACACACATACAGACCATATATATATATATATATATATATATATATATATATATATATATATATATATAGTGCCTGCAGACAGTGCAGACGACAACCACAAAATCTTCTAACCTATTATCAAAATCAAATGTTGAAGGATGAAGGACGCGTTTGTGTCATTTATATTATTAAAATAAAACGGGTTGTTTTTACGTGATTTGTTTTTAATACGTGATGAAATCTCTATACAACGATTTCAAAAAATATCGTACGTCCGAAAAAGGGGCAAGACGGTCATGTGGAATAAAATTATTGCAATCCCAAGTGTAGTTGGAAATAGATGCAGTTTCACATGATAAGAGAGAAGATAAAGAAAATCCCAAGTGTAGTTGGAAAAAGCTGCAGTTTTACATGGTAAGAGAGAAGATAAAGAAAAAGACTAACAGTGAATTCTGTCGAAAGAGATGAAGAACGCACAACATTCAGGAGTACTGGATAAGGTATTACCATCGCTCCATTTCTGCAGGAGGCTACACCAGAAGTTGTACCGAGACCATTTACTTGACAGAATCTAAATCATCAAGGATACACAACGTCTTCTGTTGCAGCAAAAATCGTGGCAAAGTATGGATTTAAAGAGGGTCAGGAACTTGGAAAGAAAGAGCAGGGAATGTCTAGCATTGCAAGTAAAGAAAACTAGTAAAAGAAGAGGTAGAATAGTATAGTACACAAAAAGGAACAATTAAGGACGTCTTCTCTGCCTTTGAGTATGTTGCCCCCTTGAAACTCACAAGGAATAAACAAGATGAAACGAGCATTACTGAAATAATGAAGTCATCAAGGTAAGTTGTTTTGCTCAGAAATATGGTTGGAATTTCTTTGGTGCCACGCTTATTGGTAAAGTCATTGTTAAAATGCATATACAGCAATTAGCTGTGATAATTGCATTCAACGAAGAATTATTAGATAAAACTTTTGTTATACTTGTGTGTGCTACTTCTTAGTAACAAGTATTTATGTGCTTGTGTGTAATCATCATCGGGGATATACAAAGTCATCTGCTGATTGATCATAAACATACAGGGCATACGCCACTATGCACCAGAAAAATACCACACAATCATGGGGATGCAGTAATTGAATATCCACTCTGATGTTGTCATGATGTAAATATAATACAAATCAAGTTCTCCAATCAAGTTGGTGTATCGCAGAAGCATCTGTTAAATATTTAATACTCCAATAGATGTACTGTTTTTCAACATAAATTTTTGTTATTGACAAGGGTGTTTGTGAATCTTTGTACTAGTGTAAGTGCTTCTTGTGTTTAAAGGATATTACTCAATTTTACTGTAAACTGCTTGTTATAGCGAGGTATAAGGTCAAATGCTAAGATTCTGTCTTTTCTTGATATCTCAAGCAATTATACTCTGAGGGTAAAATAAACAGCCAGTGAAGTTTGAATACAAATCAAGTTCTCTAATCAAGTTGCTGCGTCACAAAAGCATCTGTTAAATATTAAATACTTCAATAGATGTACTGTTTTTTAACCCAAATTTTTGTTATTGTTGAGGGTCTTTGTGAATCTTTGTACTAGTGTAAGTGCTTATTGTGTTTAAAGGATTATTTGAAAGTAACATATAACATACTCATGTTCTATCCAGATATAAAGTCTACGCTGGCTGAGACTGATCATTTTAATGAAATTATAAAACTATAATTAATCAAATGTTTGCAAGCTCAGGTTTATAATTACATTAAAAAGACTCTTTGCACTCGGCGCTGACTTGATATCTGAATAAAACATGAGAATATTATAAGGTTCTTCCGAAGGAATTTTTTTAAAATTTATTTTAAGTGAATTTTTATAATCAAATAGGGCTATGTAATGGTTTAGGTAAAACTGCAAAAGATTACTTCAAGTAGTTTAAAAGAAAATGGAATCAATGAAACTTTCAAGTTACCTATACACAAACATTTATTTATTTGAAAGTAACACATAATATACTCATGTTCTATCCAGATATAAAGTCAACGCTAGCTCAGAAGGGTCATTTTAATGAAATTATAAAACTATAATTAATCAAATGTTTGGAAGCTCAGGTTTATAATTATATTAAAAAGACTCTTTTCACTCAGCGTTGACTTGATATCTGAATAAAACATGAGAATATTATACGGTTCTTTTGAAAAAAAATTTTTTAAATTTATTTTAAGTGAATTTTCATAATCAAACAGGGCTACATAATGGTTTAGGTAAAATTGCAAAAGATTACTTCAAGTAGTTTAAAAGAAAATGGAATCAATGAAACTTTCAAGTTACCCATACACAAACATTTATTTATTTGAAAGTAACACATAATATACTCATGTTCTATCCAGATATAAAGTCAACGCTGGCTCAGAAGGGTCATTTTAATGAAATTATAAAACTATAATTAATCAAATGTTTGCAAGCTCAGGTTTATAATTACATTAAAAAGACTCTTTTCACTCAGCGTTGACTTGATATCTGAATAAAACATGAGAATATTATAAGGTTCTTTCGAAGGAATTTTTTTTAAATTTATTTTAAGTGAATTTTTATAATCAAATAGGGCTATGTAATGGTTTAGGGAAAAATGCAAAAGATTATTTCAAGTAATTTAAAAAGAAAATGGAGTCAATCAAACTTTCAAATTACCCAGACACAAATATTTATTTATTTGAAAGTAACACATAATATACTCATGTTTTATCCAGATCTAAAGTCAACGCTGGCTCAGAAGGGTCATTTTAATGAAATTAAAAAACTATAATTAATCATATGTTTGCAAGCTCACGTTTTTCTTACATTAAAAAGACTATTTTCACCCAGCGTTAACTTGATATCTGAATAAAACATGAGAATATTATAAGGTTCTTCCGAAGGAATTTTTTTAAAATTTATTTTAAGTGAATTTTTATAATTAAATAGGGCTATGTAATGGTTTAGGTAAAACTGCAAAAGATTACTTCAAGTAGTTTAAAAGAAAATGGAATCAATGAAACTTTCAAGTTACCTATACACAAACATTTATTTATTTGAAAGTAACACATAATTTTCTAAAAAGTAAAATCTTGGCAAGTATAAGTTTCATTATTACCCACAATATAAATTAAAATAAATATGTTATTACCAAAATAAGACGTTCAATTATGAATTTCATGAATACGCTATAATTAAAATAGTAAACTTAAACTAATATTCTATTTAAAAAATAATATAGTTTAAAATATTTCCATTTTTTACTAATTCTGATAATCTCAAATGAACGCTAAAGAAATTAATGAAATCGATTAATAAATTGGCAAGTATTTTATTTTTATTTGTATATCAATTTCCTTCTTTTATTAATTAGTATGAAGTATACAAATTATTTAAAAAATATTATAGTTTAAAATATTTCTATTTTTTACTAATTCCGATAATCTGAAATAAACGCTAAAGAAATTAATTAAATCGATTAATAAATTGGCAAGTATTACATTTTTATTTGTAAATCAATGTCATTTTTTTATGAATTAGTATGAAGTATAAAAATTAATAATACCTTTGAAATTTAATATTGTAAGACATTAAATTTGACATAAATACATGTTGATAAGAAATAGGTCAAAAAGTCGAACATCAAACACTGATCTATAATACTCTCGCTACATTATCAGAATTAGTAAAAAATGGAAATATTTTAAACTATATTATTTTTTAAATAGAATATTAGTTTAAGTTTACTATTTTAATTATAGCGTATTCATGAAATTCATAATTGAACGTCTTATTTTGGTAATAACATATTTATTTTAATTTATATTGTGGGTAATAATGAAACTTATACTTGCCAAGATTTTACTTTTTAGAAAGGTATTTTTTATAGATACTAATTACTAGTTATTTAAAGTATAAATTTTATTCAGATAATGTACAATTAAAATGGCTGGACGCAAGGCTGCAGTTCTAGCAGGAAAAATACTCGAAAAACTATTAGAGTTTGAGATTTATCAAGAAAATAACACTTTAAAATGTAGAAGTGACAATGTCTGGAAAGAGGTGTGCAACTCCCTTAATAATTTAATAAACCACGTGAATTTATTTAAACACGTTGAGCAAGATCGACACAACACTCAAACATACTATAGAAAACATAAGGGTTTCGAAGAGATAATTGTAGATAAAAATGAAGACAATCATGACTTTTATATCAGTGACATAGATACTGCAGATGAGTTACGCAAATCAAGAAAAAGGGCACTTTATCATGAAGATGAAGTTGAAGAAGAAAGGAAGAAAGACCATAGTGATGAAAGTGACATAGATGCAGAATATGTACCTGTAAAGAAAAGAAGAATACCACAGAATAGTAATAAAAAATATAAATTAATATTTGATATTACAGTGTCCCTTGAACAATGGTCTGTAATACGCCCTATTAAAAAAACATATACAGATGATCGTACAAATGAATCGTTACAAGAAGGTTGGACAGACATCATTAGAAAATTAGTATGGGATGATAAGAAGTTACCTTGTGCTTACAGTTTTGATAGGCATTATATAGGAAGTTATAATGCCTATATAAAAATAGCTGGTCACTGTATAGAATGCTTTAGTAATATATTTATAGTGTGTAAAGAAAAACCTATATTAGATACTCCTGTAACATTCACTGTGAGTGCTGTTGATTCAAGAAAAATACCGTTTGCAAAAATGCTAGGCAGGATGCAAAAAGTAAAGAGCTAGGTATAAAACGTGGAACCAATTTATTTGACTCACTAACAGAAATAAAAAATAATGTAGAATTCAATAGATTTATCAGAGGAATTGGATATGACAAATTTTTTATAATGTATTGGTCACCAGAGCAAGTTAGTGTCTACAATGATGTTCTCAGTATATTAGGTAATGCAGTATCATTGGATGCTA
Source organism: Gastracanthus pulcherrimus (assembly GCA_949152435.1). Taxonomy (NCBI): domain Eukaryota; kingdom Metazoa; phylum Arthropoda; class Insecta; order Hymenoptera; family Pteromalidae; genus Gastracanthus; species Gastracanthus pulcherrimus. The sequence goes on along the minus strand of OX424575.1, from coordinate 98,348,333 downwards.
CAGCATCTGTAACATTAAAAATAAATAGACCTGGTGGAGATGCCAGTGATGTTTTTTTATCAGTTATGTGCACACATATTGATAATATGATTGTACCAATAGCGCAAGCTATGTCTGAAAAAAATGACACTTGCTTTTATACATACTGGCTTCAAAACTGGGTACAATCAGGTGCAAAAATACCAAAAGAAATAATAACAGACATGGGTAAAGCTTTACAGATTGGTGCTTGCTTAGCTTTTAATTCCATGACATTTAAAATGTATGATGACTCGTGTCTTTTGATTTTACTTGGAAAAGAAATTAATATAAAAATTCAAACTCAAATGAGAATAGATATAGCTCATCTAGAACATGCAGTTACTCGATGGCCTTGTTTTTCAAAAGGAAATTCAAAAGTCAAACAGCTATATATTAAGTGTGTTGGATTTATTACTACAATAGAACGATTAAATATATTTGAAGAAGTTTTAAAATATGTTTTTATTGTAGCCTATAGCGAATATTATCATGAAAGTTGTCAGGAAGCTATGGGCCGTTTAATCAAATTAATACAAACTTTCACTTTTGATTTAAATAGTTCAAACATAATTAAACCTGAAGTAAACATAGACAATCACGAAGCTTTAGAAATTTAAGATCCTGATGAAAAATCTAGACTAACTCATGTTTATATTCAAAAAATAAAAAATTATGTTATCTCTGAAGTTTCTAATAAAAATGATTCCTATGTTGGAATACAGGGAAACGATTATTACTTACCAGATTTCGCAGATAGATTAGCTGAATTATGCAAGGAATTTGTGTGTTGGACCAACGTGATGCAAGATTATTTTCAAAATCCTCATGACGTTGCAATTTCAGCTCGGAACGAAGCGTATTTTGGAGAACTGAAGCGTGGTTTAAACAACATGATTTTAAGAGAGGATAAGGTTATCGTGCAGCATTGTCGAGACATCACTGCTGATACGATGCTGGCCAGAGCTGCAATAAATAATTTAAAACTTGAGAAAAAGGAAAAGCAACAGGAAAAGCCTAAATTAAATCACAGTAATGAACACTTGTTTGCAGTAGAACGGTGGAAAAACAAATGTTCCAATATTGAATTCGACGAAATTTTAGATGACACTTCAATATCTTTAAGTAAAAATAATTTATCTATAGTTATACTATTATATTATATTAAATATAATATTAAAAATATTGAATATGTAGTAATTTCCCCTTTTTTTCAGGTTCTCCTTTCAAGTCAATAACAAAAGAAGAGGACTCCAAAGTGAATGAAGATGAAGACTTATTCCAAAATTGCAATATTCAACAAGAAGTTATCGTGCACACAACAATTCCAGAAATAGAAATAGATATAGATACAAATAATTTAAAAAAAAAAGATACCTCCCTGGAAGATCACACCTATGCACAGTTTCAAAAGAACATGATGATGCACTCTTCATTGTTAATAATGAAACGTCAATTGAGGAAAAACAAAGTTTTCTAGAAAATAAACTTGTTTGTATACAAAAAGAAATGGTTCAAAAGCAACGAGGCATTCATGTTCGACCTAATCCTGATATTGCTTTGCGCCTGCAACAACCGGATAACAAAAGAAGCACAGGAAGAAAAAACACAACTAATAGAAACAAGAAATTAGAAAGGCCAATGAAACAACAAAAAGTCAGTTTTTCGAATACGTGTGCATTCGATACTATAACTGAAATTCTTAGTAATGCTTGCCTCAAAGTTGTAGATTTTAGAAGTTTCATAGAAAGAAGTATAAATGTCAAAGCAGCCAAAATATACTTATGCTATGGAGGTCAATACCGTATTGTACACAAACCGTGCGCACATATTGTACTCATTATTTAAAAATAATAATAGTAATGTTATAGATTGCAATACAAATATTGGTCAACATTTTTCATTATTAATGAATTCATATGAATGCACAGTAGAAAATACGGAATGCACTCACTGTGGATTCAAAGAAGAATTACATTATTATAAAAATTTGGAACAAGAAATAAACAGTTATTTTAATGATAAAACTTTATATTGCAAGAATTGCCAAAAACAAAGTGCGTTGTGTCAATCCACAATAGGACCATACCTATGGATTGACACTGATGAAGCATATAGACAGTCAACATATGCAAAAGACGTACTACAAATTGATGCAGCAAATTTTAAATCAAAATTGGATTACATACCAACAAAATTGGTAATAAAAAATAATACCTTTGTTATATGTGGTGTGGTGAAATTTGTCCCACCACTAGATCCTAAAGGAATGGGTCATTATATTGCATATTGCCACACAAACAGCAACTGGGTTGAAAGAAACGACTTGGTGAAATACAAGAATATATTGCCAATGAATGTACCAAACATTAGAATTAGTGGGCTCTTTTATGTTAAGAGTGAATATTTAAATTAGAGTTGTATGTTATAAGTAACCTCTTTCACTATTTGTAAAGATTGCAAAAGACTGAAGATACCAAAAGGACTTTCTTCCTGTTAGACATAAACCAAAGAAAAAATAAGTAATAATATTTAATACTATAACCTTGCCTATTTGACAAATTTTCAAATTAATTTAAGTACTTACCTATTGAAGCTGTTCCGGAAAGAGAAACAGACAGTTACATAAGGTTAAGTTTCAATTCACCAAAACATGCTCTGAAACAATAACAGCCCTGACAAGACAAAACGTTATTAAGACGTCTTAAAAAAGACGACATAACGTCTTTTTTCAATGTCCAAAAGGACGTTATAAAAAAGTCTTTTAAACGTCATTTTGGCCGCGGAATTTTTCCAAAAAATCTTTTATAGAAGCCTTTAAAGACGTTCTTTAAACGTCTTTAAAGGCTTCTATAAAAGATTTTTTGGAAAAATTCCGCGGCCAAAATGACGTTTAAAAGACTTTTTTATAACGTCCTTTTGGACATTGAAAAAAGACGTTATGTCGTCTTTTTTAAGACGTCTTCATGACGTCTTAATAACGTTTTGTCTTATCAGGGAGAGTAACAGCTTGTTTATATAATTACACAGCCCCACAAAAAAAAATTGTAAGTCCCAAAAACTTGACCACGGTACTTATATGTTTTTGGGATCGCTGAATCCGAATCCAGGGTTAGTTTAACCCCATCAGATCTTTCTCAAGGTCAGTTGAAGGTCAAATTATAGAAATACATGAAAAATACACTAAAACGATGGTATCTTGGGGTTTTTGGGGTCGCTGAATCCGAATCCGGGGTCAGTTTAACCCCATCAGAACTTTCTGAAGGTCAGTTGAAGGTCAAATTATCGAAATACATGAAAAATACACTAAAACCATGGTATCTTGGGGTTTTTGGGGTCGCTGGATCCGAATCCGGGGTCAGATTAAACAATCAGATCTTTCTCAAGGTCAGTTGAAGGTCAAATTATCGAAATACATGAAAAATACACTAAAACCATGGTATCTTGGGTTTTTTTGGGGCGCTGTATCTGAATCCGGGCTTATTACAACCCTATCAGGTCATGGTCAAGGTCAGTTGAAGGTCAAATCAGAAAGATTCATAAAAAGTAGAGTCAAACCATGAGATTTAGGGGTTTTTGGGGTCGCTGAATCCGAATCCAGGGTCAGTATAGTCCCATAAGGTTATATTTATGGTCAGTTCAAGGTTAGTTCAAGGTCATGGACGTAAAGAGAGTGAAAAAATTAGTTATAAACTGAAACAATGCAAAAGGTAATGTAAACCATAAAGCAAAGAACAATGTATATGCAAGTACAATCGTATCCTTTAAAACTATATCATAGTTTGCTGCTCCTTCATTTACTTTAAATTTGTTAGAAGTATACGCAATTCAATAAAATACCCGTAAAAATATTAAGCCCATTACTCTTTTTTATGGTAACGAACTATTTTATTGTCAAATGATCTACGAAGTGGATTACGCTTCCGCTTCTCCGATGTTGATGGTAGATCTCTTTTTAACGACCAACAGTAATCTGCTAACAGATTTACGTCCCATCTTCCTTGGTACCTGCGCTCCATTTCCTTGATATCTTGGTGAAATCTCTCTCCCTGCTCTTCGCTGTAATCACCTAGGTTTTCTGGAAATTCATCAACATGCGAATATAAAAAGTGTAATTTTAGATTAATAAGGCAGCCTTGATTTTTGTAACTATTTACTAAATTTAAAACTATTTGTTGGTAATTTGGGCTCTTATGATTTCCAAGAAAGTTTTTAATTACGTCCTTGAAACATAACCATGCTTCTCTCTCTGTATGATTCATTTTGGTAACAAAAATTTCATCATTTACCATCTTACGAATCTGAGGGCCATCGAAAATTCCTTCATTTACTTTAGCATCACTTAATTTGGGAAACTGATTTCGCAGATACTTAAAGCAGCTACCATCTTTGTCTAAAGATTTTACCTATTGTTTCATAAGTCCCAATTTAATGTGCAGAGGTGGTATAAGAATTTTTGATGGATCAACAAGTGGCTTATCTTTTATATTCTTAGAACCCGGTTCGAACTTTTGTCTAAGGGGCCAGACACTCTTTATGTAATGATTCTTTCTATCCCTACTATCCCATTCACATAAATAGCAAGGATATTTGGTGAATCCCGATTGTTGCCCCAGAAGTATTGTTATGATTTTAAGATCCCCACATATTTGCCATTTATGATCATTGTATTTTATTCGGTCTAATATTACTTTCATGTTACAGTACTCTTCATTCAGTATTACCGAATATCCTATGGGAATGGCTGCATAAACATTTGTATTGTGTAACATAACGGCTTTTAAACTTCTCGTTGACGAATCGATGAACAATCTCCACTCGTTAGGGTTGTAACATCCATGTTTAAAGCAATTCATCAACCCAACTATATCCTTACAGTAAACTAAGGAAAATTCTTCATCTTTAGCGAAATAATCACGATATTTCTTATCTCTGTCTCGGTATTAAGAAACTTTAATTTTTCCAGCTTCAATAGTATTTTCTTTTAGCCATGAAGCCAAGTACTCCGCCCCATCCTTTGGTAGGCCCAAATCGCGTATGAGATCATTCACTTTTTCCTGTGTAAGTGGACCTTTCTCCTTCTTAGTATTGTAGGGGATGTATTCTTCGTCACTTGTATCACTTGTACTAGCAACGTCATTGTCTTCATCAGGCGCTATTTCTTCTTCCGCAATAATATCTCCTTCCTCCATTTCTTCTTCTAAGATTTCATCTTCATCATGTTTTTCTAAATTTTCCTCAAGATCCATACTTCCACTTGCGTACATACCCAGTGGATCTTCTCTTTTATCAATTGACGATTCATATATAGGTTTCGTGACACTTTCAACGTTAGCGTAATTAATTTGCGACTTGTTTTTACTATTAACTCCATGCAAATTCGTATTACAAAAATAACAGTCTTTTTTTCTTAAAGGTTCCTTCCATATCGTAGGCACTTTCATTTTTACTTCAGTTTTACCATTTTTGTCTTTCTGTAGCATTTTCCTACATATTGCGCATATGATTTTAGGAACCCAATCAAATTCATCAATTTTCATGTCTATATCAAACATGTTCTTGTACTGCTCTTTAATATTTTGATTGATTGAACAATCTCCACTCGTTAGGGTTGTAAGATCCATGTTTAAAACCACAGCTCAAAAGAAACGTGAGCAGAGCTGTCTTCATTATCGGGTTTCTCTCTCGGTGTAAGTCCCAAGACGATTAATGTTGACTATCTTGGGTTTGTGTTAAGGTCTTCTTTCCCAAAAGGTTTCCAAAGTCATGTTACAGTAATCTTCATCTCCCTTGTATCACTCGTATTTCCTACTTGATACGAACGGATATGAACATGCTGTTTGTTTGCCCCAGGGTACCTCCACGTGGTGACGGTGGGCAACGACCGATTCTTTTTTTTCGGTCGGCTAAACCCCTGGGTGAAGGCTTTAGAGCCGTCATGGCAGACAAACAACAAAAAATTACGATGCAGGGATTCGGAACCCCAGTATCGGCGGCTGGTCAGGGTGAGCAAGCGGGCCCGCAGTCGTCGTCATCAAGCGACCGCAGCTCTTTGTTAGTGGGAAACTTGGCTTTCGAAGAGTATAATACTACAAGAATTTATCACTTGAGGTCTGGTGACCAAGAATGCCTTATAGCAAAACGGGATAGTTTTTGTTACATTTGTAGCAAGTATGAGACCCCAAAAAATAGAAGAAAAATCAATCAAAATATTAAAGAGCAGTACAAGAACATGTTTGATTTAGACATGAAAATTGATGAATTTGATTGGGTTCCTAAAATCATATGCGCAATATGTAGGAAAATGCTACAGAAAGACAAAAATGGTAAAACTGAAGTAAAAATGAAAGTGCCTACGATATGGAAGGAACCTTTAAGAAAAGAAGACTGTTATTTTTGTAATACGAATTTGCATGGAGTTAATAGTAAAAACAAGTCGCAAATTAATTACGCTAACGTTGAAAGTGTCACGAAACCTATATATGAATCGTCAATTGATAAAAGAGAAGATCCACTGGGTATGTACGCAAGTGGAAGTATGGATCTTGAGGAAAATTTAGAAAAACATGATGAAGATGAAATCTTAGAAGAAGAAATGGAGGAAGGAGATATTATTGCGGAAGAAGAAATAGCGCCTGATGAAGACAATGACGTTGCTAGTACAAGTGATACAAGTGACGAAGAATACATCCCCTACAATACTAAGAAGGAGAAAGGTCCACTTACACAGGAAAAAGTGAATGATCTCATACGCGATTTGGGCCTACCAAAGGATGGGGCGGAGTACTTGGCTTCATGGCTAAAAGAAAATACTAATGAAGCTGGAAAAATTAAAGTTTCTTAATACCGAGACAGAGATAATAAATATCGTGATTATTTCGCTAAAGATGAAGAATTTTCCTTAGTTTACTGCAAAGATATAGTTGGGTTGATGAATTGCTTTAAACATGGATGTTACAACCCTAACGAGTGGAGATTGTTCATCGATTCGTCAACGAGAAGTTTAAAAGCCGTTCTGTTACACAATACAAATGTTTATGCAGCCATTCCCATAGGATATTCGGTAATACTGAATGAAGAGTACTGTAACATGAAAGTAATATTAGACCGAATAAAATACAATGATCATAAATGGCAAATATGTGGGGATCTTAAAATCATAACAATACTTCTGGGGCAACAATCGGGATTCACAAAATATCCTTGCTATTTATGTGAATGGGATAGTAGGGATAGAAAGAATCATTACATAAAGAGTGTCTGGCCCCTTAGACAAAAGTTCGAACCGGGTTCTAAGAATATAAAAGATAAGCCACTTGTTGATCCATCAAAAATTCTTATACCACCTCTGCACATTAAATTGGGACTTATGAAACAATGGGTAAAATCTTTAGACAAAGATGGTAGCTGCTTTAAGTATCTGCGAAATCAGTTTCCCAAATTAAGTGATGCTAAAGTAAATGAAGGAATTTTCGATCGCCCTCAGATTCGTAAGGTGATAAATGATGAAATTTTTGTTACCAAAATGAATCATACAGAGAGAGAAGCATGGTTATGTTTCAAGGACGTAATTAAAAACTTTCTTGGAAATCATAAGAGCCCAAATTACCAACAAATAGTTTTAAATTTAGTAAATAGTTACAAAAATCAAGGCTGCCTAATGAATCTAAAATTACACTTTTTATATTCGCATGTTGATGAATTTCCAGAAAACCTAGGTGATTACAGCGAAGAGCAGGGAGAGAGATTTCACCAAGATATCAAGGAAATGGAGCGCAGGTACCAAGGAAGATGGGACGTAAATATGTTAGCAGATTACTGTTGGTCGTTAAAAAGAGATCTACCATCAACATCGGAGAAGCGGAAGCGTAATCCACTTCGTAGATCATTTGACAATAAAATAGTTCGATACCATAAAAAAGAGTAATGGGCTTAATATTTTTACGGGTATTTTATTGAATTGCGTATACTTCTAACAAATTTAAAGTAAATGAAGGAGCAGCAATCTATGATATAGTTTTAAAGGATACGATTGTACTTGCATATACATTGTTCTTTGCTTTATGGTTTACATTACCTTTTGCATTGTTTCAGTTTATAACTAATTTTTTCACTCTCTTTACGTCCATGACCTTGAACTAACCTTGAACTGACCATAAATATAACCTTATGGGACTATACTGACCCTGGATTCGGATTCAGCGACCCCAAAAACCCCTATATTTCATGGTTTGACTCTACTTTTTATGAATCAACTGACCTTGACCATGACCTGATAGGGTTGTAATAAGCCCGGATTCAGATACAGCGCTCAAATAAAACCCAAGATACCATAGTTTTAGTGTATTTTTCATGTATTTCGATAATTTGACCTTCAACTGACCTTGAGAAAGATCTGATTGTTTAATCTGACCCCGGATTCGGATCCAGCGACCCCAAAAACCCCAAGATACCATGGTTTTAGTGTATTTTTCATGTATTTCGATAATTTGACCTTCAACTGACCTTCAGAAAGTTCTGATGGGGTTAAACTGACCCCGGATTCGGATTCAGCGACCCCAAAAACCCCAAGATACCATGGTTTTAGTGTATTTTTCATGTATTTCTATAATTTGACCTTCAACTGACCTTGAGAAAGATCTGATGGGGTTAAACTAACCCTGGATTCGGATTCAGCGATCCCAAAAACATATAAGGTCAAGTTTTTGGGACTTACAATTTTTTTTTTGTGGGGCTGTGTTATCTTAGCTATAATACTTATTGTCAATATTTCCGTGCCTTGTAATTTAATATACAAAAACAGTTTTGAAAAAAATTTAATTTAATTGATAAAGCTGTTTTTTCTTCCTTCTGTCTTAAAACTACTGTACATATATGTTTGTATAAAAGAAGGAAATTAATATAAATATTTATAATTAAAGAAGTGATTTTTCTCTAATTTTGATTTATTTATATTTATATGCATGTATTCTAACAAAAACTGTGTGATAGTATTAATTGAACAAAATAGTCCGTATATGATTAATGCATTTGCAAACACATTTTGTATATTATAAAGAGAAACCTACAAACTATCCTAAATGTTCTTAATTTGTAGGAAATTTCAAATTCAAAATTTCTAAATTAGAAAAGCTGATATTTACCAATTCCGGCGCGCGGGCGGGTTGTCACGATGCAGATATGTGATTAATAACAGTGAACATTGTTACTTTAAAAAACTATTATCTAAAGTTACAATTATTACATTTTCTCCATTGCCTGTAGCCCTTCATTTGTAATATGTTCTGTAAGTTTTTGTATAAGGTGTGCTAAACCGGATGGAAATGGCCTTAATAATGAATAAATAAGTGCGAGATTTTTTCTTCGTTCATTTTCTACCATGACATCAACTTCTGTATATAGCCAAGTTACACGAGCTGCAATTCTTTTTCTTCACAACATTGTCTAACCTAAATATTTAAGTGAATTTAAACTTTATCTTAATGATGCTAATCAATATTTTTAATTAATAATAGTAGCATTTACCTTAGGCACTGATGCGAGTGAAGAAATTTATGTGCACATAATTTTTCTTGACTAAGGTGCCAGGAAACTATTTCGATGCAATGAGTTACATCTAACCATTGTAGGAATCCTGAAGACTCTCTTGAATAAAATTCACTGCTTTGCTTTAAAAAGGTCCTTTAAATATCTCTTGATACAACTAAAATAGTATGTACACAATTTATATTTCCATGTAAATCTTTTATAGTCATATTAGTGACTTGTATCTATTTTCTACTATAATTGTACGTATAAAATCTATAATTACTTAGCCTTTTGCCTCAGAGGAGAAAACCGCAAGTAATCATAATTTTCTCTATGTACAGATATAGTGGAAAACAGTGATACAAGTCACAGTGATTAAGGGTGCCTCCTTAATCATTTTTCTAAGAAATCACTTCCTTAAAATCAAAATCCGTGATAGATCTCTGGGTGAATATTGAAATAAAGTTAGTTAACTAAAAATAGCTATGATTGATTGTTTCTCAATGATATTTCAAATATTGGTACGAAATTTCATTTATCTACGAGTACCTTGAATACAAAGCAAATAGCATGAAAATATCAGATTTCCTTGTTTTGGCTTAAGAGTTGCTATGTCATTTTCTTGCCATTTGTTTTCTGTTCCAACTAAATATATAAAATTTTGTACAGATATTTGAAATATTATTTAGAAACAATTAACCATCGCTATATTTAGTTAACATATTTTACTTAACTATTCATCCATAGAACTATACACAGGCTTTGCTTTTGCAACAGTGATTTCTTGGAAAGATTGTTAGAGAGGCATACTTAACCGTTGTGATTTTTACGACTGTTTTCTACTATATTTGCACATAGAAAGAGTTATAATTACTTGGGCTTGTACCTCAGTACGTAATAAAATTTGATTATTTCTTATCCCTTGAGGTAAAATGCCAAGTAATTATAATTTTATCCATGTACAAATATTGTAGAAAGCAGTGATATAAATCATTACACTTAAGAGATTCTCTCTTCCAATCCTTGCCTGAAATCACACTCGCAAACCCAAATGCCGGGTGTAGGTCTAGAGGTAAAATCAACTATGAAAAATTTCAGAGCTCTTGCTCAAAAACTATAAAAATGGCAATAAAAAATAGTCTTACTGTTTCGACATCTGATATTGAAAACATGTTGGCCATGTAATTTCCATACTTTTTGAGCAAGAACTCTGAAATTTTGTATAGGTGCTATGATACACTTTACAAAACTGTAAACTATTTCAGCTTTTATTAACTATTTTGTTATTTTATTTTTAGGTCCAGAAAAGTATATGTACTTAAATTGTCACCTCAGAACATACGATAAATGAACCACTGAAGTATATTATAAAATGTAGATATAAACACACTTATTTCTCATTATTATAATTCTAAATACTGAGATAACATGTGGAGTAAATACACTTTTCAACACCTAAAAAAATAATAGGAAACAGTTATACAAGTCACTGTAACTAATAGATGCTCCTTAAATAACGATTTAAGAAATCACACTTGCAAACCTAAATGCCGGGTGTAAATCTAGAGGTGAAATCGGCAAGGAAATTAATGAATGAAAACAGATACAAAATACAGTTTTGTCAAGGGTTCTCTATAGCTTATATGCAAAATTTCAGAACTCTTGCTCAAAAACTATGGAAATGGCAGGAAAATATAGACTTACTATTTTGGCATCTGATTTTTGAACCATGTTGGCCATGCTATTTCCATAGTTTTTGAGGAAGAGCTCTGAAATGCTGTATGGATGCTATGGAACACATTACAAAACTTTCCACTACATACGTTTTTATTAACTCTGTCTATTCTTGATTTTACCTCCAGATTTACACTCGGAATTTGGGTTTGCGAGTGTAATTTCTGAAATGTTTATTTGAGGAGCATCTATTAGTTACAGTAACTTGTATAACTGTTTTCTATTTTTTAGGTGTAGCAAAGTATATTTACTCCACATGTTACGTCAGTATTTTGATTATAATATTGAGAAATAAATGTGCTTAGATGTAACTTTTATAATATACTTTAAGTGTTCATTTTTCTTATGTTCTGAGGTGACATATCAAGTAAATAAACTCTTCTGGATCTAAAAATAAAATAAAAACAGCTATTATTCTCCTTAACTTACGTTTCAAGATATCATGCTTGCAAACCCAAATGTCTGGTGTAGATGTAGAGGTAAAATCTACAAGGAAATTAATGAATGAAAACTGATATAAAATAAAGTTTTGTCAAGTGTTTTATAGCACTTATGCAATATTTCAGAGCTGTTGCTCAAAAATACGGAAATGACAGAAAAATATAGTCTTACTATTTCGTTATCTGATTTTTTAAATATATTGGCCATGCCATTTCCATAGATATTGAGGAAAAACCCTGAAATTTTGCATAAATGCTATAAAACACTTGTCATAACTTTATACTATATCAGTTTTCATTAATTCTTCTTCTAGTAGATTTCACCGGTACATCTGCACCTGAAATTTGTGTTTACAAGCATAATATCTTGAAACTTCAGTTAAAAAAGATCTGTAGCGACTCGTATAACTGTTTTTTATTTTATTTTTAGGTCCAGAAGAGTATATGCACTTTACATGTCACCTCAATCTTTTATAAAAGCTCTTAATATTCACTTCTATACTTTTCAAAAATATATTAGAATTTTAGATTTTTATGTTGTTAAACTATTATTGTATATTTCTTTTTATTAATATACAGTCAACTGGCCTTTCATTTTATATTCATCGACTCTTACAAAACTTTCAATGACTCCGCAAATAACGTGTCATGTAGATGGTTGTGCTTTATCTAATCTGTCTGCATGTATTCCTTCGAGGGGTAATGCAACAAGAGGGCTGTTTAATGATAAACCCAGTTTGTCAATGTCTTTTTGCTCCTGATAATCTAGAGAAGCTGCTGAAGATGTTCCATTAATTGATTACTGCTTCTGTAATGGTTCAGGATGCGCCACACGTAGTCAAAAAACATCGCTATAAAACAAAATATAAAACATTATGAACTATCTTCTTCTTTGTATAATTAAACATGTAGAATAAAGTATTTTATACCACTCTAACCTCAAAATCATAACTTCAATATGATTATTCGGCTCTTGTGGTATAAAATATGTTTCGAAGCTGGTGCGTAAGATGATTTTTACCTTATGTGACTTTTCTCACTTGCTTCGCTTGTGCAAAAAACGTCACACGAGCTTAATAATCACCTTCCGTACCCGTGTCGAAATTGTACTAGGTATTCTAAATTAAATTTAATTTTATTTTAAATACTGCTTACCTAAATGGCTAAATCTATCATTCCATGTTGCTTGTGGAACATCAACTAGTGTTATCACACCTTTGACAGTCTCTCTTGTAAAATATTCCAAGTCTGATAAAAGTCTGCACCGTTGGGCTTGAGAGACAATTCTTAAAATTTATTCCTAGCACCACTATAAAGATTTGGTTTTCATAAAAACTACAATAACTTTAAAAATCTTAAATTAAAACTTGTACCTAAAAATGAAAAATTTATGCTTAGAAATGTATTATTGATAAAGATATTATTGATAAAGAGTTAAAAATCAAGCGTATTAAAAGAAAGAGAATTTAAGTTTAAAAATAAGTGGTACACTTGAGAATTGTGTTCATTTTTAACTTGAAGCTTTTTTTGGTATATTATGTTTTTTTCTGCCTGCACAAAGCATCACTAGCCAGATGATATTCTTTGTTATAGTCTTTGAAACTATAGAAAGATGATTTAAAATAAGAAGAATTATTTGACTATTAAAAATAATATCAACTCAAGAAGATAAAAAGTATATAAATCAGTAGATATCAAAAGAATCTAGAATTATTTGAATAGGCTGGTCCATTTTTTTATTTAAAGCAATAGTTAATGAAATTTGTTTAAAAGAAGAATTTATGAAACACAGCCTCACTAACTACTATGCCAAATTAGAATCAGAAGTTCAGATACCTCGTCCAGCAAAGGTTAAAATGTTGACGAATCTAAGCTTCTAAAAGTCGGACTGTTCTGTGCTTTCTCTGGTCTTCATTGCTTAGGGGCTTTATAAAAATGTTGAAACCTCCACAGGTTAACTTTGTAAAAGAGAGAACTTTCGGTCACCCACTCTAAACCAAAAACTGAAATTTACATCGATTGAACCGGTGCATATCAGTAAGTCCGGATCCAACACGAGTACTATTTATTTTACAATACCTCTGTAAAAAACAAGCATAAATCAGAGTAAGCTCCAAAATTGAAAGATTTCATGAAAAAGATCAATCATTGATACTCACTAAGCATGTACCTGGAAAACAGAGGGATCAAGATTTCGTACTTAACAGGTTGCATCTGTGAGATCAAAGAACAAATTAACCAATCCAGAAAGAAATTGTAGTGCTTTACGGCCTTTGCCAAAGATGTCATCCACAACAGAAAGATTGTCAATTGCTTTCGTAAGAACGCACTGCTCTGAAATCTACACTGTAATAATGTTGTGTTGACTCTGCTCCGAAATACATTCTTAAATAGAGTGATGAAAAAAATTTGTTTCAACAAATTTGCCATATTGAAGCTTGAACCAACTTTGATTTCAAGTTTGATTTTTTTAACGGTGTTGACGCACACAACTTTTTTTTTCTTTTTTTCTTCCAAGAGGTATCAGCTTCAAGCTACGTCCTCAAATCTTATTCATATTCACTAAATTAAGATAACTAGATAACTGTATCATTGTAGTATAACTGGTTCATGAATTATATAGTATTCAGGATTACTTAACCTTATCTTATTTCTCAAGCATAGGATATATCAAACTTATAGAAAGGAATGGATTAGGAGAATTTAAACAAAAAGCTTCAAAAATCATATATGAATAATATTTACTTACTAAAAGAAAACTTAATGTCTAAATATTAAATTTATTACTTATTTACATAATCAAACCACAACCATATAGTAGCATATAAATACGCACACAACTTAAACAACAACTAACTCTTTAAGACCTCAACCAATGAACAAAAAGTTGTAGACACGTCACAACTTTCTCAAATTAGTATGTACCGCGGAACAGTATGGAACGATCGGACCGCACGGTACCACGCATGCGCATTATGTAGAAGTACCGGATACTAATCCCATTACGGTTTTTTATTTTTTACATAATAATTATTAAATATTTATAACATTTGACACCTGGGCAAATTAAATTAGCTCGGGGGCAATTTTTTCCCGTTTGGTAAAATTGATAATACCTTCTTATTCAAAAGATATAGACATTTAAAATTGTGAAAAAAATATTTTTTATTTTGATTTTTCCTGAAAAATCTAAGCTTGGGCAAATAAAAATACCAATGCAGTTGAATTGGGCAAATAAAGATCTGGCGACTAGTATTTTTTTATATAAAAAATATCATCTTTGCAGGCTGGACGGGGGGGGGGGGGGGTTCACAGTTGGCAGCGGCGACGTGCGCGCGTCGGCCTACGCTATGATAGGCCGGCAGCTTCCTGCGGCTCGTGGCGCGGCGGCTGCTAGCTCTCCCCATTCTGTTGACAGCCGTGTCGGTATCTCTCTCTCTCTCTCTCTCTCTCTCTCTCTCTCTCTCTCTCTCTCGTGGCTACAGCTGAGATGGTGTGCCTCGAGGAAGCCGCCGCTGCTGCTGTGAATCCTCTCTCCTCCCGCGTCTGCGTGCATCGGGAGAGAGGGCGGTCGCGCGCGCGTGTGTGTATGTGTGTGCGCGGGCAGTGGCTCATCATCCTCGAGAGGCGAGGAAGAAAGAGCAAGCGAGAGAGAGAGGATCGCGCGTACAGAGTGCAGTGGTGTTGGTGCTGTGCATGTGTGTGTAGAGGCTCGTCGTCGTTGCTCGCTCCGAGCAGTCATCGCTGCGGCGATCAGCTGGGGCCCTTGTGTGGATGTGTGCATGTGTGTGTCGGTCTGCGGCTTTCCTCGGTCGCGACTCTCCTTATCCTCATTCCCTCAACAAAAATAAAATAACAATTCCCCCCATTAATAACAATAATTATTGAATATAAAATGCTCGGCTCTGGTGACGGGTGACTTGGTGGCGATTGACTACCCGTGTTTTAATAACATTGGGACGTGAAATACTCGTCACAGAATATACAGCACACCCTCTGCAAACTCGACAAACTATTGTCATAGACCACACAACACTCTACAATCATTTCAAAGTACCACTCTCACACTAGTTCGTAATTTATCAATTAAAGATGCAGTCGAAATCATTCCAAAATTTACCGGTTACAACATTTCACTTAGAATATTTTTTCACTAATGTAGAGAAGCGAAAAGTATGTTACCGCTAGATTTGACGAGAAAGATTAATAAAAATGTACTTGTTCGGGCAAGCATTAATAAGTGCAAAGCAAAGAACTTTCTATAATATGGATGAAATTATAATGTATTTAATTTCAGAAGCATACGAAGTCGCGTTACGCGAAAAAAGGCATAGAACGGATCTTAAAGTAGAGTTAAAAAACATAGTGTAGCATATTTTATTCGCGGTTTGCAATGGGTTATAAAACGGCAAATGGGCACATCTGAGTCTCTGGTCGCCGCGATAGACCAAGCAATTGACATGGAGTACTATTATGCATGCCAAAATACAGACGATCAAATGAAAATACTACAACCTCCTACACAAACAACAATTAGCGAAAAAGAATCTGCACAAATTAACTTAGTCGATAGCAAAAAGTCAGAAGCGTGTCAAATATGCCATAAATCGCATCATGCAGTGCCTAATTGCTGGTACCGTACCAATAGCGCCAACGCTGCGAAGACCCCGGTCACTCCCCAAAAAAGCACGTGGGCCACGCCCGACCGTGAAAAATCAATACCGACGGACTCACAGGGGCGGCCGCAACGTATCACGCAACTGTTGAAAATACCTGACAATAAAAATCAACACTCCAATTATGTTCCCTCTATCAATGTACCTCAGCCAAACCAAGTCCAAAATGGCGCCACTAAAACATGCAATTATTGCAAAAAGGCCGGGCATTGGAAGAGGGAATGTAGAAAGCTTGCATATAATAACAAAATGCGAGAAATGCAACAGGGAAACGACAACGGGTTCCCGGAGAATGATGCCACCAGGGAAATCCCACAACCCCGGCGTCCAAATTATACGAGAAACAATCAGCAATACAATTAATAAAAAACATTATTTTCTTAAGGGAGCAGGCCTGTGTTAAAATCTAAAAAAAGAAAATTGCAATTTTATTTATACAAAATTTTTTGGATGTGATTTAGAATATGGAAAGTTTTTTTACCAAAAATAGGTAAAAAGACAAAGATTTTCACCGCATAAAAGTTTAAATATCTTGAATCTGTGGCTTGTACCAAATGATTTCTTTCGATACTCTATTTTTCTACTTTCAACCACTTCTCGTAGATTTTCGCAGCAATCAGCCATCGATATAGTCTAAAAATTTGAGAGAATCTTTCTGATATGTTTCCTTACAATATGAGTGGAGCAGATTATTAAAAAAGTCTATGTAGTAATAATTAAAAATATAAACTCTTAAATAATTAAATATTATAATTAATTTTGAGGTTATATATTTTTAATACTTGCTATATAGACTTTTTTATAATTTGTTGCGCTCATGTTGTGTGGAAACATATCAGAAATTTCCTTATAGACGTATCTGGTAGTTATTTTCCAGCTGAGAAGTTGGTTTCCTAGGTTAGCTAAAAACTAAATGAATAAAAATAATTTGTAAAGCATACACAATATATACTTCACATGAGAAAAGTTTTAAAAGTTATTTCAGATCAACGCTGTTAATTTTGAAGTATTTTTTTAAAAAGATTATTATTTATTAATCATTCTGAAATTGGAGAAACTTACAGATCTTAATATGCACCTGGTGCATAAGAGGAATCATCTGGTAATCGTAGTTGAGCTTGTCTCCTTGATCATCGAGCCTCTATTGTGCTGGAGTGTTTTTCTCTCAGCGTGGTAAACCCTTTGCTCATCAGCTGTCTTCACCCAATTCGTGCAAGAGAGTCCAGGAATAATACCAACTTCCATAATCTTCAAATAGCTGGTTCGTCCATCATTGAATAGTGACACTGCGATGTTTACTCCAATTTGCAAAACTGTGATACTACTAAATCATGTCTTGGGAACGAGCTTTCACACTGAGTTGTTAAAGCTTTCGTTGCTGTTTTGTGTGTAACCACCAATACATCTCTTTAGTAGCTGAGGTTCTGTCAGATCTTCATAAATAGGTTTGATATTCTTATATTATAGCAGGTCGAATGCTACTTTTGTGTTTAAATTTCTTGAGTTTCTTGGTTGCCTTTGTCTTCTGCCATTGGCACCAATTGTTGGCTCCTTTTAAACAGAGATCATGTTGAAGATCAAGATCCATTGATATTTTATGGTAATACGTAGCCCAAATTGCATTTGACATACTTTGAGTGCAGTCTTTGTGGGCTCTTGTCGCATTACCATAATATATTGTCAGCTGACCTATAACCTGATCTGTTAGTCTTCCTCTTCCTCCAATATATTTTCGATCCTCAAGTTTCTGCCCACCTAATGATTTTCTCAAATTTCGAAGACTCGTTTCCACCCTTTTTTGCACATGGCCAACACATTCCTTCTTCTCAACAATAAGTTCATTGGCATAAGGCTTAGCATTAATACTGCTTTATACACTTTCGAATCATCATCACCAATATACTGCGAGTACATAACACCGTGTTTTTCAAGAGAACGCTAAAAAAGATACACAATACCGTCTACCTCAGATACCAAGATACTCATTTCTTCTATCGCACTATTACTCATGGAGCCTTCAGCAATCACTTCACAAGCTTCACTCAATTGATCGTTGATATTGTCAAAATTGCTATGCGTCACTGTCTGTGGCAAATCCATAATTCCACAAAATGTTGAAAGTCCAGCATGTCCATGTCCAAGAGCACGCCAAAACAGATGTTCTACTAACTTCATTTGCATTACTTTTTTTACCAAAGAATCTACTTGAATTAATTGACGCAATTCTTGGATTTGTATAATTTGAACAAGAAATGTAAATTTTAAATCCAGTCCTCGTACATCAGATTGAGAGAAATTCAGTTTTCCAAGACATATCTTGCAACATGCAATTTTTTGAAGTTCAGGAAATAGGATGTCAATGTCGATAATTCTATTCCTGATTTCACAAACTTCAGTTATAATGTCCTTAATATTTCAACTGGAAGTTTAATTTCTTGGCTTCTTTGGAGGACGACCATCTCCTTTTCTTTCATCAAAAATCTTATTTCTTTTTGTTGGTCTTCCTCAAGTAAGTTTACCAGGGCCACCCGATACTCTACCTTGAACATCCCTTGGTCTGGCACTCGAAGACATTACATTTACACTGCATATTGATTTGACACAAAAAATGTATAAATATTTATACACAACCCACCACAAACAACTTTTCTTACACTTTTATAAAAAAAAACACTTATGCACTTTAACACTTATACATACTTATATAATTATTCACTTATATACTTATACACTTATACAGTATTATACAATAATTATAAAGCCTTGAAAAAGGCTGGCGAATATAGGTTTTAATTTAAAAATAATGTACAATATTTTTATACAGAAATTGCGGATAGAGCATATCAGCGTTCTGTCAATAATTGGTCGAAAGACTGTTCCAGGGGAACATTCCGGAGTACCTCAGTGCATTGGCATCGAAACGATACCGAAACGCTAAAAATCCCATGTAAATTTCACCTGGTGGCGCAATTTCAAAACAGCGATAGAGTATAGTTTTTATCGAGTTTTATCGAATATATATATATATATATATATATATATATATATACATATGGGTCAATCCATGCCAAAACGCACACGGCTCTGCCCAAAAATGGTAAAGACTTAGAAAAATTTGTATAGGGTCAAAATTTAGGGTTTTTTATGTAGAATCAATAGCTATGTGGCGCTTTCCAAAATTTTCAAAATGGCGGTCCCAAAAACCCGATTTTCTGACCAGTTGTCCGAAAATTTTCCGATTAATCGTTCATAAAAATATAGATAAAAGACGAATTGTGAGTAAGGGTAATTTTATATGTTTTCGGGTACGCTGAATCCGAATCCGCTGACCGTTTAACCTTATCACTCCAGGATTTGCTCTAACTTCAAAAAATACCTCAAAAACGCTCAAACAGGCATGATTATGGCTAGATAAAGGTTCGTGACGATGCATTTGTTCGTTTGCAGGGTCGCGTATTTCAAATCCAAGGTCCATTCAGCTCGTTCAGTCCAAAAGTTGCCCCTAGCCTCAAAATATTTTTCAAAAACGCTCAAATAGGTATGATTACGGCCAGATTAAGGATCGTGACCATAAATTTATACGTTCTCGAGATCGTTGATTTTAACTCTAAGGTCCGTTTATCCCGACAAGCCCAAAATTTGTCGCTAACCTCAAAAAGTACTTCAAAAATGCTGAGCGGGCATGATGACGGCCAGATGAAGACTCGTAACCATATATTTATTCAGAAAGCTTAATGCAATTATACCTAATTACAATCATCCGGTACCGAATATAACTGATATTTTAGGCAAATTGGGGCGCGCAGAATATTTTTCGGTATTCGATTTAGTTTCCGGTGACCATCAAAGTTTTATAAAAAAAGAAGATAGACACAAAAGAGCCATTCATTGTAAATTAGGGAGCTTTTCATTTACGCAGGAGCCCGTTTGGACTAAAAACAAGTGCATCAGTTTTTCTTGCTCTAATCACGGCACTAATCGCAAGTATGAAAGGTGCATTTTTTGATAATATTTGTATTTTCTCTGAAACCATTGAAGAACAATGGGAAATAATAGCTGAGCTATTAAAAAGATTAATACAAGGTAACCTGACACTGCAACCTGACAAATGCGAATTTTTAAAGGAAGAAATTAATTACCTTGGGGACATTATAAGCAGTAATGGCTTATAGCCCGATCTAAAAAAAATAGATGCAGTAAAAAAATCCATAGACCATTAGTCTGGCTAAACTCGCAAAAAGACCCAAGATCTAGAGTAAAGAGATGGAGATTAAAATTAGCGGATTACAACTTTGAAATTAAATATAAACCTGGCGTAATAAATACTAATGCCGATGCACTTTCGCGAAATCCAGTACAATCATAAATATTAATCATTAAAAATACAACAAATAACAATTTGTTAGCAAGTGAGCATGAGCAAGCTAACGACCAGAGTGAGCTAGACTGAGAAATGATTAATCAAGCTTCGGAAAGGCAGGTAGGACAAAACGTTCTAAGTAAATTAATGACGCGCGTACCTAACAGATTCAAAATCAAGCAAATTAATACTACCGCATTTCACCCGCAGTCGAACGGCTCTCTCGAGCGAGCGCATGCGCCGTTAAGTGAATTTCTCAAGATGTTTATTTCTAAAGAAGCCGAATGAGACGAATGGGTCGAATTAGCAATGCTTAACCATAATTGCGGGCGAAATGAATCGACCATATTCACACCTTACGAGCTTGTGTTTGGGCGTCTAGCACGACTACCGTCAAGCGATCCTTCCGCCACCGACGAGCTCTTACCTGCGTACGCCGACTACATGCAAGATCTTATCTCATGCCTGAGCGCCTTACGTGAAATAGCTGCCGAAAGAATCTCCCTAGCTAAGGAGAGAGCGAAACGATATTACGATTTAGAGGCTAATCACATAGAAATCGAAGTAGATGATCACATTTGGTTGCAAAAGGGACCCAAGCCACATAAGTTCGATGATCCGTATACTGGTCCTTATTTAGTGTAATATATTTGGGAATATGAAAATTTAAAAACACCGTTGAAAGAGAATAAAACAAAGGTAGTGCGTATGAACCGCCTACGCTTTTCGCACATTCAACCAAATTAATATGATCAAATACCAATATATAATTCACTGATTTCAGATAAAATCTACACGCGACCTTCAGAAACAAGCAGTTTATTTCAAAATTTATTTAACTAATTATAATATGTAAACATTTGTTTCAGATACTAGACCAACAGTAATAGCAAAATACGAGGGTCTTTTTACCATAAAATTTTAAAATAAAGGAAAATTGTTAATAATTAAAGTATCGCAAACTCAAAGCGAAAGAGAATGACTGAAAATTTTATTTAGCATTTTTACAAATGGATAAAAGAATTTCGAAAACAAATAAAGAACATTTAATCTGACCTAACTCTATTCAGTAGACAATCTTATGCGTGATCATGTAAAAACACAAAATGAGAAAATACAAACAAAATAACTTAGTTAAGCAAAATAGGTAGTGTTATAAATACATAAAAAAAAACAACAAATATCTATATGATCATCAAAATCAATTTATTTTTGCGCATGTAGAAATAAATAGAAAATTAATTAATGTGTAAATGTTAAATTCACTTTATAACTTAAAATCAACATCTTTTATCACGTGTTTATGACTTAAGTCATTTTGTTAATGATATGACCAATTTAAAAAAAATAAATAAAAATAAATTCATATGTTATGTATTAAAATGTTTAATAACCGTCTTATAGCAACATAAAAAATGAGTCAGTTTGTGCAGATATATATCAGTCAATATAACGTAGTATAACAGTCGAAAGTGTCAGTTGTATTAAAATACCACTAGCATTTTGTAATACAAAATATCTAGTCAGTAATGGAAAACCAAAACAAATGTAAAGATATATTCTAAGTAAACGTAATCGATTATTATGACTGACAATCACTACTACCATACAAACGATTGAAAGAAATACTTGATTGATTAAATATATTAGCATATCGATTTATATTCTCAAGAATTTTGTATGTAAGGTTCGAACAAAGATTTAGAATACTTACAATACTTATAACATGCTATTATATCATAGTATATTATAATGGTATTATAGCTATCAATCAATAAATAGACTAGTACCATAAATGTAATCGGTGCAATGAAAGCATTTCTCGTACTGATAATAAATGTAAATTTTAAACGTTAAAGATTTTTAAGTAAATTTGTTAACACATCGCGTAATGCCAATTTTGACGATTTCCACACACATGCAAAATGGTCCATTTCACGACAACTCACCGTCTCAATAGATTCAAAAAAACTATTATATCTCGTTAAATATTAAATAAGTTATAATAATCTTTGTTATAAAATTTTGTATCTCAAGGAACTTTGACAGACTATTATAACACCTCGAATGTATAATAAAATATGTAATGTACGAATGAAGTTGTAATAAGGTATTCCAGCAATATCGTTATTGTTAATTTTTTAACAACTTCATTGGTTATTCAAAAATACAAATATGTATTAATATTTAAATAAGAGTGATGACAGATAGTAAACAAATTGTAATCATGTAATTAATTATATAGAAACAAATCTTCGTTAATTTAGCCATAGTTAACCGAGTAATATTCCCTTATTAATCATAACGAACTATAAACAATCTTGTAAAACTGCGATCAAGTAAATTAAATGAAATATATGACATATGCATGTTCACAATTTAAACAACTTACATTATACACATAAATGTTAACGGAATTACGTAATAAGTATGTGAACAAGGCTACTTTTTCGTATTTATTAATTTAAGAGAACGCAATTCCCGTGTAACGGATTGTGTCATTTGAAAAAGAATCATTGTAGAACTAGATATAATGCGAGATACAGCAACCCAACAGAGGCACTACCGAGACGCCACGAGAGAGCGACTAAGGAAGAAGATTCGCTCCAACTACAAGCACTGTTCCCAGAGGCTATCTATCGAACCGATCTTTAATGGGTACACAAGATGAACTCCACTAACTCGAAATACAAAAGTAAACCACGAACATCAAAAAACCCAATTCCGAAGAAAGAAGAGGATGTGCCGTAGAGACATAAGGCCGATTTCTAAAAACTTCCTATCAAGAACAGACGAGGCGAATATCAAAAGAACAAAGCAACAAGAAGCAACGGAATTCACAGTAACTAATAGAAAAAACTTTGTGTACTTCGATTAGAAAAATTTTAATAAATTATAACCTGTCAATATGTAATGTACTAAAGAAGCCAAATCAAACGCAAACGTGAATTTTGACTAATCACTCCCGTAATACAAATGGTTTATTAATGTATCTATATTTAAATTAAACATAATGTTACGTAACAAATTGGGTCTACTCAAAGAAAAATTGTAATAACTATTATCCTAAATTTAATAACCGCATGTTTAACCGATAATCCAACATATCCTTCGAAATAATCCTAATCTTTTCCTTGAAATAAAAATTCTTCCCAGAAGTACACTAACTGCATATTCACTACATATGACCAGTCTGTATGTTACTGGAGTTGATAAGAAGGTGTATGAAAAATCTTCGTATCTGCGAACATTCAATTGTAAATGCAAAAAAGAAAGTGAATGCCGTATCTATATACATATGTAGCAATTTTATGATATAATGTCAATCAAATGTTATATATATCGTAATGAGACAAAATTGCATTAGGAAAGCTGGATTCGCAGCAGATATTTGCAACGTCAAGACCCAAGCAGGCTAAAAAGGTATCTTAACAGCCGGCATGCACTGACCACTCAACGCAGAACAGCCCGAGTTAAGAAAAACGTCGAAATCTGCACTCGCAGGAGCGAGTAGGCTGTAATTTGAATTGCATCGCACCCGCGACGCGTGTCTGCAGCAGCGGGCCTGTTACGTCTAGATCATCGCCTAACATATACCTTCTCGTCGTCAAGCTATATGCATCTGACCATACTAAATCCTACTTATCGACCTACGCTATATAACGAGTATCCTACCTTGTCTACCTCATACTCCACGATGACACACTTATCCACCCTAATATTTGCCGAATTCTCTTCCGCGACTCTATACCTTTGTCGCCCCCTTCTCGAGTACACATAATCGATTCCTAGTTTAGGCTAAGCATGCGACCCCCGCGTGGTTATAAAAGGCGCAGTTCCCCATGGCTCCTGGCCATTTGCCCTCACACTTTTGCCTTCAGCGTAATAAAGCCTTCTGCATTCGAACTTTGAGCCGTAAGCATGTACGCACCAGTTTGCTATTTAACTTTTCACTTGTAAAAGGAAGACGCCCTTATACTTAACTTTGTACTTCTTATATAATAAATTTGCTCTTGAACTTATTTGCTCGCGCTTATTTATTCGTTGTACCTGCGCTCCTATTCATATCCCCCGCCACAATTTCGATCACGACACCGACCGCAGCGCAGCGCAGCTCAGCCGACCCGACTACAAGGAACCAAGGCCTACACACACAACGTAAGCCTCAAAATACTTTGCTAGTCTTTGTGATCCTATTGTAAACTCGCACTTCCTATTTTCACCACTATCATATTAATTGTCATCTTCGCTATCCTGCTTTTGCTAATGTCTCGACTCCCAGGTAAATTATGCAAGTATTGACCAGAACTAGAGGCGAACGCGATTGAATTCTATATTAACTGCGCGCCATTTATTGCTTACGCATGACGTAACAGTACTTTTTGATTAACTTTCTATACAACTCTTATAAAAAGTAATTAAAATACTTGGAAAAATTGATTTTTGTTCAGAATTTACTCCTCTAAAAGACTACCTGAATACTGTTTTTGTAAAAAAATTTTGAAGTAGTAAAAAAATTAAATATTGGATTCAACCACTTTTGTGGTCAAATCCGATAGGCTTTCACCCTGTGCTATATGAAGTAACTTTGGTACTTCATATAGGGGCGAGTGCCTAAAAACCACAAATATCCTGCTAATTTATCAAGCGTATCATCAATTCTGGGTGATGGATAAGAATACTTGATAATCATATTATTTACTTCTCGAAGATTAACATAAATCGGTATAGAACGGGCTTTCTTTTGTTTTATAAAACTGGAGATTATCATAAGCATTCTGAATATTATGTAACATCCTGTTCTTTCATCGCAGTAATTGTCTTTTCGACCTCTCTTTCTAGGTATAATGGAACTCTTCGTAGAGGTTGTTTAGTAGGTCAATGTTGCCTGAGTTTTATTTTGTGTTCAAGTAAATCACATTTCCCAGCAACATCTCTATTTTGAAAAATATCTTCAAACTTCAAAGTAGTAATTGAGCAATATTATTCTTAAAAACTTCTTTTAAAATATCCGGCACAATTATACTTGGATCAATTATCCTAGATACCTGAGAATTCTTACAACTGTTGACTATACTTGGAGTATCAAAAATATTTCTTATTTGATTTGAACTACCAATTATATCAAGAAAATCACTTCCAAGTATACAGTCGTCGGTTATATTTCCTACAAATATGTCTATTTCAGCGGAATATCTACTTAGATTAATACAAGCGGGAATTACAATATCAACTGAAACGTCTTATCCAGTAGGATATTTGAGTGTTTTAAAATTAATAGGAATTTTCGTATCATTAAAATCTACCAATTTTGAATTTAAAATAGATATGTCAGAACCAGAGTATATTTTAAAATTACAAGTTTTATTATTAATTAAGCCATTTAAATAGAATCTTTTGGAATTCCTATTAATTCTTCCAACAAAATAATTAGTCAGAGAAGAATAAGTATCTGTTGAAGCCTTGTGATATTCTGATGAACTTGTTCCAGAAAGTTCAACACAACCTAGTTTCCCTGATCACCTAACTGATTGGGGCAATCTGATCTAAAATAGCCCTTTTATCCACATTGACATCATTCAATATTCTTTATGATATCTTGAAATCTGGAGTTCCTAGAAAATTGAGGCTGATTTGTCTTCTTTGGTGAAACTGATGTATTTTGAATATTATTCTGAATATTCATAGATGCAGAATTATTCTTTGAATATTGTTGTCTTCTGTTCTGATCGCGGATAACCTTGATTTCCGTAGCACGTGCAAGAGCTATCTTTAAAGAATAAAACCTTTCTATCTCAAGTAGCTACTTAATCGACGAATCAAAAATAGCAATGATGAATTGACCACATGCTATCTTGCCTTCAACTTCGTATGGGCATTCGGAATATATTAGGCTAACTAATCTCTGTAGATCAGTAGCCACAGTTGGAAGGTCTTCACAAAATTGTTGACGCCTATTCTAAAATTGAGAATAATACGAAGGTGGCAGATGTTTTTCACCAAGACGTAACTCTAACTTCGCTTTTAATTGTCGAAATCTATAGTAGCAGGTTCTGAGAAAGTATTCAAAACGCCTTTTGCTTTTTCTCTCAAAGAAGTAGCATGGGTAAAAATAAACCGTCTTTATTTATTCATTCCAATTGTTGTAGTTTGCAACTTATTGAAACTGTTTGTGGAACTCAAGAAATGAGGTAGTTCCATCGAAAAATTTGGTTCGAGATTATATTCTAATCCTGAATTTGTCTCCTGAAAACACGACCTATTCTGTACCCGTAACCTATTAGAATCGTCATCAGTTACGGTATTCGCTATAAACGTTTCGTAACCTAATCTAGTCAGATTTAACGGCCTAGTGGAAGTTTCGTTAGAAATGTTAGGGAATTTCGTTAGAAATTGGAGGGCAATTTATCTGGTTCGCCTGTCGTAGCCTTGATGTTTCATCATCTGCGTCAGACGTTCTCTGGTGTTGCTCGTTAACAAGTTGTGTTTCTGACTCCATATCCTTCACGTAAGCTCGAAGAGAAGCCACTACAGTTTCAGCCTGCTCGAGTCGTCGTTGTACTTGGGATAAATTTTCTTCCGCATTTTGTAATGTCCTGAGAATCTTATTCTGTTCTTTGAGTTTGTTTATTTCGTGTATTGTCATAGGTAGAGACGGATTCGGTTCTCGTCGTTGTTGTTGTTCTTGGTTTGAACAATCTTGTTTTAGCTGTTTTTGTGTTTCTTGTTATTGTTCCGATTGAACTTGTTGTAGTTGTTGTTCTGGTTCTCGTTGATCTTGTTGTTGTTGTGTATCTCGGGCAGGCCTCTTTATTGGAGATCGTGTCATCATTCCGGATCGTAGATTCATTAATTTCTACTCACACAAATTCCAGACGAGTCCCCAAAATGTTACGACCTGGTTCGGAGTAGTTAAACAAAAACTTACTATTTATAAAAAGAAATGCAAAACTCAGACTTTATTTGTATAACCAAATAAAAGTGTTAAACACGACTATTCTCATTAACTGTCAACATCAGACTACTGTTTTTCGAGACTATGAGTAGTTGTCATAGGGTTGACATATAAAGAGGAAAAAACCGCTGTCAATTCAATGTCACGTAGCTTCCCCCAACCTTAGTAAATGTTCCAATAAAAGTTTTTTTTTTTCCATTTAATTCTGTGTTATAAAGTCAAAACGACAAGGTCATTCTTCTTAAATGTCGAGATAAATAGATTTAATTTTTTTAATTAATATCTAAACCTATGCAAAAGTATGGCATAGACTAATAGAACATATTTAAATTGTATAAAAACTTAACAAGTTTTTGCATGTCAGTTAACATTTTTTTTAATTGACAATATAGTTTGCAACATTACAAAATTGTCCGCCAACCTAGAAGAGCACATCCAGCACGTGCAGGCCGTCTTCAAGATCTTGGTCGAGAACAAGATCCGGCTCAACCTAAAAAAATCTCATTTTGCCAATTCAGAGATGACCTTTCTGGGGTACCAAGTTATCACCGACGTTTTCAAGCCACCACAAGATAAGTCAAGATGATCAGGTACTATCGTGCCATCATCCCAAAGGCAGCAGAAATGCAAGCGCCCCTCCGGGACTGCTTCGAGGCACCAGAAAGGAGGAACCATGAAAAATCGAATCGACACCGGAGCGCATAGACGCGATCGAACGAAGCAAACGAAGTCTTATTGTAGTAACACAGTCAAGCTTTCTCGTTCAGGATGCCGCTCTGGCGCTGAGTACGGATGCCTCATCGATGTGTCGCGGGGCGTCTCTCGATAAGCAGGTAGACGACACATGGCGACCACTAGGCTTGTTCTCCAGAAAGCTCTCCCCGGCAAAAACGAAGTACAGTTCATACGATCGAGAGCTCCTCGGAGCCTTCGAAGCTCTGAAATACTTTGAACGCCTACTCGAGGGATGTGAATTCATTCTGCGCACGGACCACAAACCGCTTACAAAAGCGCTGGAATAGTGCCCTGAAAAGGTCTCTCCACGTCAACTCAGGCAGCTGGACTACATTAGCCACTTCTGCCTCACCTTCGTCAACATTGAGGGCGATAGCAACGTCGTCACAGATGCACTCTCGCGCGTGGAGACGATTGGCATGCCGTGAATCTTGGACCCAGCAACAATCCACGAGGCTCAGCAACGAGAGGACGTTACAGAAGACTACGAGCTCTGTGAACGTTTAACCTCTCTTGATAGACGGGCATTGAATCTTCTACGAGACATCACTGGAGTAATCCGGTCCTACATACCACTGGAGCTGCGAAAGGCAGCTTTCGACATCGTCCACTTGCCTGTACACCTCAGCGGCCGCACCACCTCCACGATGCTCAAAGAAAAGTTTGTCTGGCCTGGCATATAAAAACATGCCTTGAAATGGACGCGTGAGTGTATTTCTTGTCAGCGGGCAAAGATGCACCGCCACGCCCGAGTGCCACCAGCAAATATCGATATCCCTAAGCAGCGCTGTAACCACGTGCATTTGAACATCAACATCATGCCCTTAGTAGATGGTTATCGTTAATGTTTAACGATAATCGGTCGATTTTCCAGATGGTACGGACGCAGTACCTCTCAATGACATCCTAGCTATAACGATAGCCCCCGCTTTTTACAACAGCTGGATCGCCATATTCGGGACGCCTCTCACCATCACCACGGACCAAGGGGCGCAGTTTGAGTTAGCCCTCTTCACCACACTCGCCAAGCTAAATGGAACACAGAAGATCTGCACGACATCGTATCACCCACAATCCAACGGCATGCTAGAAAGGTGGCACAGAACCCTCAAATCTACATTGATGTGCCAACTACAAACGCCGTGCACAGAGCGACTACCAACCGTCCTTTTGGGATTCAGGACGGGCTATAAGGAGGACCTGTAAGCATCTCCGGCGGAGCTGATTTTCGAGACGATCCTGCGCATTACTGGGGATTTTTTCACCATACAGGACGGTCCTGCTGACCTTCACTCTTTTGTAGACAAACTACGAGACAACTTCCGCGTGCTGAAGCCAATCCTCACGGCACACCACGTCAAGACGAAGCATTTCTAACAGAATGATCTCAACACCTGTACGCACGTTTTCGGAGGGTCGACGCGGTTAAGCCACCTTTGACACCACCCTATACCAGACCTCACCGTGTGTTACAACGCCTGGACCAAAAACGCTTCATCATCGAGATCAGCGACGTGCCACGTACAACATCGACTAAGGGACTCAAACCGGCGTATATCGACATTGATGAGCCGTCTGCCCAGCCACCAGCCCAGCAGTCAGCGCAGCCACCAGCCCAGCAGTCAGCGCAGCTGCCGGTATGGACGAGCCAACCACCAACCCAGCCGTCAGCGCAGCCGTCGATCCAGACGGGCCAGTTACTTCAGCAGGCACCTCGCAGATCTGTTTCTTTTCAGGAGCCAGCTACTCAGCAGCCAGCTACATCTTCTCCATCATGACATCCTCACTCGTCGGCCACTAAGAGGGGAGTGGCTGTGGCACCACCGTGCTTGACGCCACAAGGCACGCGACCTTCTGTACCGACGGAGAAGCAACAGCGCCGTCCACGCAAGCAGCGCCTTGAGCCGCTCGTCCGCCACAGCTCTGGCCTTAGTCGCTCTACGACTTATGCTTTACTGCACATTATCGGTTCTTATTATTTTCTACGTGTAATTGTCAAAACCTGTACATAGTTAAATATAGTTCACGTATTGTTAATGCTGTTTCTCATGCTGATAAATCCCACCCCAGCATACCTGCATACTTTCTTACTGAACATAAGAGTACAGGGCCTTGAACACAACTACGGTACGGGAGGGCTTTATATTTTCATCATCGCAAAAAGTTTGATGCCCCCAAAATCAACTAATTGTTGCTTAAAAATAAATATTTAGCAATTTAGAGCTCATTTAAGGCCCTTCCTAAAATGTATGTATGGATGTATGCAGTGGAGGGAAAATTCAGTATTTAATTCATAAAATACAAAATACAAATACTTTCGTAAAATACAGTATATCAAAATACTTCTCAAAATTCAGTATTTAGAAATTTTTTCAGAAAAAAAAGTATTAGAAATAAAGTATTTTAAATTACGTATTAAAAGAAATGTATTTGAAATAGAGTATTTTAAAATACAGTATTTGTTAAAGTGTATTTTAAATACGTCAGTTTAAATACAGTATTTTAAAATACTAAAAGTATTTAAAATACTGAATTTTGTGTATTTTAAAATACAGAAAAAGTTAATTTTTGAAACTCTGTGTTTTTTACCGTAACGATGTGCGTGGATCATTTTGCTTCTCGTACGGCGGATGAAAACCGTCCTTCTGTTGCGAAAAAAAACCTGTAGGCATCTATTTTAAAGGGTATTTCGCAGGGTAATGTCTCGTTTAGCATTATACTTGGGTTCCGTAGAGTGATGATGCATCCAGCCCCCCTCTCATACATTTGGAGATTGTGTAGGTCTTTCAGAGTGTGTATTTTTCGGTTTTAGGAAGAGCGCGATATATAGCTTTTAAGACTTGATTTTCACATAATTTTTTACACGTAAGTGACAGGAAATATAAAGTGCTAAAAAAAATTATTTCATAACATATTTTAAAGTACAAAAGAAGAATTCTTTAAGTCCGAATTTGTAAAAATAAATAAATTATATAGACATTAGCAACATAATACGTATAAAGTATAAAGTCAATCAATTACAATATTGTGAAAACTCGACTGCCTTTACATTCTTATTTGAATAAAACTGTATAAATCACTTGAATATAACCACAAACATATTTTGAATGATAAATCTATACAACAAAAGTTATTATTGAAATTAATAATATCATATTTTGTAGAATAACACTCTTTTAGTTTTTTATATGTGATTAAATATCGTAAATCTTACGAAAACACTTAAGTAAAAGAAACACTTAAGTGCATATCAATTGCGTCGGACATTAGCATGAAACTTGACTTTTTCGTCACGACGATTATTATTTTAATATTTACTCAATTCATATGTATGTTTATTAAATAATTTAATCGATAGGCTATGGGTGATTGTCAAACAAATGTATTTTTTCCTATTTTCAAACCAACCTAAAAATCTTCTTTTGCATGTAATTTCAGTTTAAAATTTTTATTAATTATAAAATGAGATACATTTTCCTTATAGACCATTTGCAGGTTAACAAAATTTTTTTATGAGTATTTTTATACTGTTTACTGGACTAAATATGATCATTTTTGCTACGGTAGTTATGACTAAGATAATTACTTTTTGCTAGAAAAATGCCTGCAGTTTTATTTTTGTATAATAAAAAAAAATTCCGCATATGTATACACGATAATATACACCAGAATATTAAGAATACCTAGTAACAAAATTTTTACAAATGTAATGTACCTATTGTTTTGATGGCCAAGGTAATTACGTGAGTTTTTAGCTTTTGTAATTTTAAAACAAATAACCTAAAACCTAACCATCAAAATGGCAAATAAAAGTCGAGTCGCTCGCTTATGTACTTCTTTGATGTTCGAACTAAACAACACCAAAAGTTAGATAGTACCACTAAGTTTACGTATTCATTAAAAAAAGATAAATTACACTAGCATTTAAAAACTAATAAAGTTGGCGACAACATGCATAACATTCATGTAGGCAGAGAAGTTTTAAAAAAATTTCTGACAAAATAAGAACATATTGTATATATAATGTACTTCAAAATCTATTAGGTTAGATATAATTAAATCATAAAGTTTTTGTTTAATAATTTCAGAATTGCTTGAATTGTTCAATGGCGAGAAGCCAGAGTAATTAACTTTAGGCCATATAGCTTGTACATTAAAAATATAGCAAATTTATCTTAACTTTGTTTTCAAGAAGTTCAAATACATTATTTTGAATAACTTCAAATGTTTATAATACCGTAATAATATTTTCTTTCTATTCGGTCTATTGGCGACACTAAAAATACCATTTAATTGACAATAACCCAGACAAGAAATTATTTTAAATAACGTATTTTAAAAACTTCAGAAATTACAAATATATTTCAAAAAATGTATTTAAAATATACGAGAGAAATGGGCGAGAGTGATCGGCTCGACGTTGTCTCCCATGAAGAATACAAGAAAATTTTTTAGAGGACCTGGAAGAGCTCGGCAAGTATGGCAGCCCTAGTGCGTGCAGCGTCGAGGTTAAGTCTGTTGTTGTTATAGGCCCACCTCTTGCTGATCTTCTTCTAGCTGAGATCAGTGGTGATACCAGTATTCTTCAAGTTGTGCTTTTACTGAAGTGTAGTGGTGTTTGTCTGTTTCTAGGTCCTCAAGGCTGGTGAAATAACAACCAACCTTCTAGCCTTACTCTTCAGCTGATAATTTAGAATGATGTTCGCCACTTCTTGTCGGCTGACAAACGTCCTGGCTACTTCTCGTCACAAAACTGGCATCCAGCTTTAAAAGTGCTACGGCGATAGTCTGTGTCAAACAGAAACTCCAGCTCTAATGGAGCAGTTCAATTGACACCTGTACAGGATTCGCTTATGTACAATAAGTAAGTTTTTTGTGTACTAAAAACTTTGTGAATCAGTAATACACTTTATCATAAATAAATAAACTTATTGCTTGAACACATAATTTATAACTGTTCTAAATATGTTAATATATCATCTCAAATCAAAGAGATATCTCTGAATTCAACTGTTAAAATTCTTCGTAATGAAAATAGAAGAATATCTTATTGTTCTGCGTTGCTGCGACTCCAGGAAGCATTTTTTATCTTTAATATTTTGCTGTTTAACAGCTGGAATGGTCTTGCAGATCAGTTTAATTCGAATGATTCGCTTGGTTTAAACTATTAATAATCTTCTTTGTGTTTTTCTAGGTGCTGAATTCTTTAGTGATGTGTGCTGGTTACAAGAGTCTTCCTTGAGAGGATGGGATAGGTTAGACTCAAGATGTGTTTTGGTGTAAGCTGTATATTTATGAGTTATATGTTTTCAGGTAGAGTTTATGTAGTAGTGTATACATGTCACGTACCTCCAAAGCTGCAGTGCAGCATGATCAGCTTCGAGCAGGCTGATATTGAAAGAGAGCATGGCTGTTGCTTTCGTCAACTTCTGTTGCTGCAGAGGTCGCAATGCCAGGGCTCGCATGAGCTTCCAAGTGATTATGCCAATGTATAGTGTTGGCAAGATTCGAGTCCTCCCAGTATTAGCATAGGGCTTATCATGTGAGGGTTTTAGTTTAGTTTTAGGCGTTGTGGGGTCGATAAGGCTGACCAGAGCCTACTCTTTAATCTGTGCATTCTGTTCCGGGTAGGTTTTATGATTTCTGTAATACTGCTTGACTCTAACCAAAATATGTAACCCACAAAGTTGTATCTTAGTTATAAGTTAAGATTCAAAAACTGAATTTATGGCTATTTTGCGCACTAAAATTTGTTATTAAGCATGTATCTTGTGTTGTAAGCATTTTCACTACATAGTTCCGATATAAAATAGTTGTATACCTTTTTAGATGTACAACTTCTATGTATCTTTATTATATAAAATGCTTAGGCTTTGGGTTGAACTTCGAGAACTGATTTTATTGGCTACATAGTAAATTAAAATTCTTCTGTTGCGTTAAAAGCATTTTCAGTATATAGTTCCTGTATAGAAAAGTTGAATTTTTTTGAGATCTACAATATTTGTATGTAACTTTTTTGTTAAAAATTTGTAGGTTTTGAGTTAAACTTGAGAAACCGATTTTTAGTTCCGATATAATTCTGATACAGAAAAGTTGTATTTTTTAAGACTTTACATTTAATATTTTTTTGAACAGGCTTAGTATTCAAGTTATAGACAAAAATCTATTCTTGGCGATTTTTCAAAGTGATCGCATTCTATATATAGGCATCGGATCAGGCTCAAAATAGGTCCATGTACTTCCTATAATAAGAGGAGATACTAAAAAAATTTCAGATTGATTGGTGCAAATCTCGCTGAGATAATCGAATAACATGATTACGTTCATACGTACATCCAGAGCTGGGCAATATTTAAACTACAGTATTTAAAATACCATTTTTTTTTCAATACATTTAAAGTAGTAAATGTATTTCAAATATTCTATTTAAAATACAGTATTTAAACAACTGTATTTTAAATACAGTTGTTTAAATACTGTATTTGAAATACTTTTTTAAAATACAGTATTAAAATATTTAAAATATTTAAAATATCCAATGGGTTCGCTCACATGATTGGCGACATTTACTTAATGCGGGGATTGCGGGGTCTTGTGCGTCTCGAACGTTGTCGCTACCTATTTAGTTCACGACACTTTCTGCCACGATACATCAGCTGAATCGGTCCGAACTTGAGCGATTGCTGTGTAACATTGGCGGACGGATACACGACTCACAATACTAACGCTAATACATCAGTGTACCTAAATATTGTGCTTAGCTCTGAAAATAATTTTGTGCCATCTTACCCATTATTCCTATGAATTAAACAGCGGAGCATGTTGTTTGTTGTTTAAGTGGCATGTGGAACTTGGAAGTTCATCGCCTCATCTACCCCAGCCTTCCACACAGCTCTATCATGTGCCTACTGCATCCATGATGCTCTCTCCCACCCGATTTCTTGTAAATCCGCCTTTACATTATCCTCCTATCTGCATCTGGGTCTACCGAGAGGTCGTTTTGCATTATAAAGACTTGCACCTCAATATGCGCACCGCCGTACGTTCGGCTCCCATTCTTGCTACGTGCCCTGTCCATCCTAATCGGCGCGATATCATTATCCTGTTAATATTCGCTGACGCGTATTTATTATATAGTTCGTCAGTATAAAATTTCCTCTATTTCCTAGTATACTCATCTTTCTTCGGCCCATATATTTTTCGTAGAACTTTATTTTCGAATACTCTAAGACGGTTTCCCTACGCTCTAATGAGGGCCCACGTTTCGTACCCTTACAGAATTACCGATAATATTATGGTTCTGTATATCGTTGTTGTAACGTTGTTGGATAGCAGCCTCGGCTTTTAAGGTTCAGACAAGCTGCGAAAAATGCGACGCAAACGCAATGCAAACGCGTGAATTATGCCGATTTCAAATTTTTCTTTTTAATTACTATTAGTTGAAATTATATTTGTTTTCGATTAAACAGTATACTTAAAATATTTAAGGTTATTGATTACAATTTTGACGATCTAGACTATTTTTAAGTGTTAAAAAATAATAATTTTTGACGTATATGCCCTTTCGAAGGTTGGTTAGATGTCGCAGAGCCCGTGTAACTGCCATTGAGTAGTGTTCAGCATATCGCATCACCTTGGGATCTGTATCGACTATAAATCTGAAAATTTTTTCCTAAAGGTAGGCCATAATTGCTTTTAGAGACCGAAACTAAGTCGTCCCATCCTACTCCCTACAATCGAAGGTTCTGCAGCATTAGCTTGGGACGGATTATTATAGGAGACAGCCACCCGACGGGTTCAAAGAGCTTGGCAATCTGTGACAACGTCGATATTTCTGTAACGATCTTTGGAGACTCAGCAACAGAAACTCTGAAATAAAAACGATTTCCTGCAGGAATCCATCGCAGCCCTAATGTGGACAGCACATCGGTTTCACTAAGCTCTCGTTTGTTTACGAGGGACTCTCCTAAATTGAAGTCATTTAATAAATCAACGTGGTTAGCAGCATTTTACCAACACTCATACCTGCTGAAGCGAGAATTTCGTCCAGCTGATTCTTGCTCTTCAAAGCCTCCGTCAGGTTCTCTCCCCCGGCGAAAGAGTTGTAGGCGTAACGGCTCTTTCAGAGTACCAGGGCCCCTTTCGGAAAGTGATGCTCGTCATCAGCTAATTGTAGTAGACAAACATTAGTAATAAATGTAGCACAGGCAATATCGTAGGTTACAGTTGTCAACCTTATCATCTCTATCAGTGCGTCATGTTGAAATCGCCAGGTAATTCGCTGCCACTCCTGATATTCGGGGTGCACGAGGAACTGGCGGAATATTTTGACGACATCGCGTGAAAAAACGTATTTCGGAAAGCACCAGCGAATTAAGGAGGCTGTGACATCCTCCTGAAGTATTAGACCTGTATGCAGAGAGGAATTCAGAGACGCGCCAGCAATGTCGCTTTGAGAAGCATTAAAACCTACGCGAATCTTGTTGCTGCCATCCTATTTAATGACAGTATGATGAGGTAGATAACATAAATTATTTACTATTTTCTCATCGTAAGGTACGACCTCCATATGGTGCCTGTTGTCTTTACAAATGTTCATTCATAAATTGAGCGTATGCAGCTGCTAATGTTGGCTGCCTCGGCAGTCTGCGTTCCAAACGGGAGAAGAGGCTTCTGCTTCTGTGCATCCGCCGTGTGTCCTACATCATAGTGGATATAGAGAACGGCAAACGTACCACAAAACGCCCTTCAGAATTGCGAATTTGGGTGGATTTTATGTGCAAGTAGCACTCTTCTTCAGCAGGTGACCATCGAACAGATGCAGGGTCTTCCTCGGTTTCCAAAAATCGTAATACTGCATTTGTTAATTCGTGGTCGATGGAGATATGATACATTTCAGCATTTTCGTCTTGTTGATCGGTAGCAACTCCCGTGCTTCCAGTGATTACCCAGCCGAACACTGTGCTCAGTGCGGCAAGGAAACCAGGTACCGGACCTTGCCTGATGTCTGGCAGGATAAAAGCAGTGTATACTTCAGCATTGAGTATATAATCAATCCTCCCTGGAGTGTTGAAATGTGGATCGGCCAGTTGAAGGTTTTTTAAGTGAGACTACTCGAGTTCCTAACAGCCCAAGCAGCCTATGCACCGGTATTCCTGCAGAGCGCTCAGCCACTCTCCTTCCGTCTTCCTCACCAACCAGGCATATATCAAGATGTCGTGTATCTAGAACGAAATACCATTCTGTTGTAGCTGTAGACAGAGCATCGACGCAACGACAATAATCGCGTGCGGTCGATGATGTTGACGACTTGAAGAGAAATATCGCAGCTTCGACCGACAGTAGAAAGAGAGAAACATACAGTAAGATGCTAGGCCCCTCTCTTGTCCTCGTCCGTCATAGTTGATGAGGATGTCACACAGCCTTGATGCTCCTCCCTGAAACACGGTTACGCGCTTTTCTCGTTATGCCTTTAATGCGAAAGTTGCGTTTTTAAAATAACACAATTTTCAAGTTGAGTCTCGCACTACACACAATTTTTAATACACTGACACTGTTCTGTTGATTTTGGGGCATACGAAAGTCTTCCATAATCACAATAGTACATACCGACCTAATCAGTGGTTCTTTCTTCACGACAGAGTTTACGAGCACTTAAAGTTTTGCTTCAGAATTAAGTTTCTTCGACATTACTTAAAATCACTTAAACACTGATTTTAAGAAATCATCTTTTCTTTGCCCTATTACGTCCGACTCGAAGGAACAAAAAATGGAGTGGTGACTCTATCAAAAATCAGAGTTTCGCAGAGGCATGAAATTTCGCAGTGTTGCACTTGATGATTGACGAGGATAGCAGAAGAAAAATGGTGGCCAGCTAGGCAGAACACATTTGTAACTGAATACTTGACCTCAGATAAATGTATTTATTGTTTAACACACATTATTCACAGATCGCGATATATCCTAAACTAAACTACTTACTCGATGGATGAACGTTGGCGGATATAGTGTATGTCGCATTGTCACTAAATTAGTCACATGGTATGTGGCGATGGGAAAGAAAACCCCCGAAAGCATTTTCCCGAGACTCGAGAAATTCATTGTCTCGCTTCAACTGGCAATACCGTTGCTACTATCGTTGACAAGAAGAGCGCAATAATTTGAATATAACCTCAGCGCCAACAACATAACGAATAAGACTTCATTTAATTGTATTTTAGTTTTTTGTCTCAATGGCTTGCTTACAGTATACGCAGAATATATTATTTTTTCCACCTTGTTAAAATTATTTCTATCAGAAATATAATTTTCTTTGAACTAAAATTCCAAATTTCCATTAATACTCATTCAAGTCATAGGTTTAAACTAATCTAAAGTTTTAATATATTTGTTACAATATGTAAGATACAAAGGTACAGAATCAATGAAGCTTAAGTTTAGAATCGACATAAATTTGAATATTCTTCATAAGTCTTTTACTACTTCCTTATTATTTCACTATAAAGTTGAAATAAGTAAATCTTAATAATGTTAATTAACGTACAAGTTAAAAAATAAAAATTTAAACAATAATTTGTTTGTGTTAGAATATTATTAACGTTATAGTATAATACAAGAGTACATTGAGTGAGAAAAGAAAAATATTTAATAAAAATTTCGATATTGTAAAATTAGATATCGCGTGTAACACCACACTTGGTGTGTGCTATATATTACACAGTCAGTCGAATCTGTAGGCATATTCGAAACGAGCTGCTCAGAAGAAGTCCAATGCTCGACTCAATTTACATTTCGGAAACCTAACATCGAAGAAAAAGCGTATATTGAAGACAG
Source organism: Gastracanthus pulcherrimus (assembly GCA_949152435.1). Classification (NCBI taxonomy): domain Eukaryota; kingdom Metazoa; phylum Arthropoda; class Insecta; order Hymenoptera; family Pteromalidae; genus Gastracanthus; species Gastracanthus pulcherrimus. The sequence continues at coordinate 98,309,054 of OX424575.1, read as the reverse complement.
GCTCTACGCAGCCTCGCATACTACCCTCTACTACTACACTCTAATCTAATCCATGCTCCACAACACTATCTCACTCACTACACGCACGAGTCACTGAAATAAAATAACCTCTTGATGATACACATAGAGCAAGCGAGCTCTTCGACACCCTGAAACAGTTGAAGAAGACGCACAGGCTGTCATCCCATATAGCATCTGATAGGCTAGAGTCGGATTGTCCTGGCTGAGGTACGCTGAGCGTGTTCTGGTGTCCCCTTTCCTTACCCCGCTCCTTTTGAACCAGCCTGAAAGCACATACAACCTATATTGGTAACCTAGAATATAAGTAGAATGGTATTGGAATAGTACCCACATGGTTTGATGACCTGAAAGGCATATATAGAATCACCGTGGGCGGAGCGGTTGCTTCTCAGGATACTCCAGAAGCCTACAGCATACACCCTGAAAAACATAAAGAGGGGTTAGCCTACAGAAGATAATAAGAGAAAACTGGAACTCTTACCTAGTTTTGATGGTTTGTAGAGGCAGTGTGGCCTCCCAGACGCAGCATCGCAGCCCAGCTCCTAACCCGCTTCTCCGTAACAGCAGCAGCAGCAGTCACAGAAGCACTTACCAGTCACCTAGTTACAACATAGCATTAAGTAGAGTGAAGAAACAGTGAAATTGGAAAGAGCAGCGTGTCAAGCTACTAAGTAAATATGGTCTCTTGGAGGTTGACCGCGTCCCATTGCTTTGCTGCAAGTTCGCAATCCTGGACCATGCAGCTCTTGTCTTCGCTCCACTTCGTCGTCGCAGTCGTTCAGGTACACTTGCTGCTGGATCCCTCGTCGTACTTCCTCGTCCCGGCTCCCAAAACACCGTCTGTGAGTGGCTGACTGTGCGCCTTATAGCGTGACGTCACCGCGAGCAAACACTTCCATATAACGAGCTGCATGCGCCCGACTTCGACCGAGTCGACGATAGCCGATATACGTAAGCAGCCCCACCAGTACGAAGTGACATACTCGCTCACTTCGTACTGAGCAGCGCTCGCGTGCACCTCGTACTTAGATTACTATGTTTTGTAAACATTTTATACTAGCTTGCATATTGCAACTTTTCAGACGATCTTCTCATTCCGCGTGTGCCAACCAACTTGTACTCTACGTTTCCGAAGGAGACCACGCCGGATTTTTAAGAAAAGAGTAAATTGCACAGAATATTATTGTGTTTAGAAAGTGCTATATATATATATACATGCTAAGTAATATACAGGGTGTCCAAAAAGTATGGAAACACCTAAATGCTTTTTCAGATAAAATATTTTTCCAACAGCTCAAGCTCATTCTTATAGTAACTTTCAACGAGGAATTCAATGGTGACCTTGAATTAGACCTTGAGATTGACCTTCAACGTCATTTCAAGGTCAACTTTGTTTTTTAAATGACCTTTAGCTGAACTTCAAGATCACCCTTGACCTACGACCTGAGCACATATTTTGACGAAAAATTTCCCGCTCTTTCGATTGCCGGTATCAAAAATAGGGGTTACTATTTAAAAAAACAAAGTTGACCTCGAAATGACCTTGAAGGTCAATCTCAAGGTCGAATTCAAGGTTACCATTGAATTCCTCATTGAAAGTTACTATAAGAATGAGCTTGAGCTGTTGGAAAAATATTTTAACTGAAAAAGTATTCAGGTGTTTCCATACTTTTTGGACACCCTGTATATATTGGAATCTAGCGTCGCGTGTGTTTGTCGAGCATCGTGCCGCGCGTCCCCTTTAGTGTTCGTATTTCACCGTCGTATATTTTGTAGAATTCACATTCCTGAGAACTAACTTCACCCTCTCTCGAACATATACCGTTTCCCACCGTACCGCAGTGCTCACCGTAGTTAGTTTTAGTTTTTTTAAATAATTCTATGTGTATTTTTTCCATCGTCTTATATTCTTATTGTTGACAGGCAGCTGGACTAGCGCCTGGCCATCACCTGATAATCGTTTCAGCTTTGTTGGCCCTTGCTGACCCTCATTTGCACTCTAAATTTTGCACCCTCAAGAATATATACAGAACCGAGTACGTGCTGTGAGACCTGAGCTGCATGCTAGGCTACAAGGTGCTAGCATACTACTATTCGTCATGCACACACATTGCAAGTACTACACGGGATCGTCCAACTTATTTTAACTAAGGTCTCAACGTACTTCACTAGAATACGAACATCTTTGTCGCATCCACTGTCATCCGATCAACTCCAACCTGTTAAAGGCTATCTATCTTATATGTATATAATATACCGTGGTTATATAGTAAACAATACTATCCAAATAAGTGCGCAATGCACATCCAAGCAGCGCCGCAACTGGCCAGCGACTTAAGGTGGCTCCCAGGTATTTTTTCATGATTTTCACCAATTTTTCTATTATTTTTCTTTTCATTAATAATATTCACTTTTCATTTATTTAAAATTGGAAACAATTTCGTTTATTCGATACTATTATTATATGTATAAAAAAAAGATTTTGTAAATTAAAAGTGTTTTTAGGAGTTATAGGCATCTTTCGGTGAATGATCTTATTCATGAATCAAAGTCCTGAATTTGGAGATAAATTGATCTTCGCGCATACAAAAATTAAAATACCACTATAAATGCATTAGTACTTAGCTTCGTCCAACATGTTAATGGTTTCTATATGTATTTATTTGTTCTATTTACTTCTGCGTTGAAAGGTCAAACCGACAAATCCTTTTTTATGAATGACGAGATAGATTTAAACTTTCAAATTATCTTTTAAACATATGCAAAAGTACGTTTTATATTATTGAAACATATTTGAATTGTATACAAAATTAAAAAGTTTTTACATAAATTTTGTAATACTAGAAAATTGTTTACTCAATTTTATGGAGTCGATTTGCACTTAAATGGGAAAAAGTTTAACCCCTTCCTGTCCTTGGATTTAATGAAGAAAACAATATTAACTATTCAAAATATTATACTTTGTCATCTATTTAAAAAAATATTTCAATTTTATAATCAGTACAGCTGTCAAATTTCAAAAATAGAGTTTGTAGGCAAAATATTGTTACTATATGACGCCCAAGAGTGCAAAATGTTAATTCTTCTGTAATTTATTTTATTTATAATTAATATATCTAGAATTTCATGAATCCATAATAATTTGAATTAAAATATAAACTGTTATAATTTTTTAAATTTATTATTATGCGAATGGGGAAACCGCTTAAAGCAATATTTTATTTTAATCATGTGACACCCAAATATGTATATATCTATCTAATAATTAAAAGTGAATAAAACCTTGCTCTTAAGAAATATAAAATATTTACAAGCAATTTATAAAATTATGTTATTACTATTTATTTGATTTTTACAATAATTACATAAAAATTACACAAAACAAACATTTTATGTTCCTTAAAAAGAAACTCGCTGAGGTATCTACCTCATAGTAGGATGGAAATGATATCGAAACACTGAATTACACTTTCAACGAATGTAATTTAATAAACAAGTTAATCTGTTGTAAGATTTTTTAAATTCAATATAACAAATTCAATATCGTTAACCAAAAAATATTAAAAATTTGGTTTACTATTTTGAATTTTATATTTGTGTTAGCGAATTCTTGATCAGCGACTCCAAGAGCAGCCGTTAGCAAGTTTCAAGCAAATACAGTTGATTTTATAAAAATAAAAAAAAAGTTCAAATATTAAAAATTTTGTTTTAATATTAATGCTATTTTAAAATAGAAAAATCGTTGTAAAACAAAAACGTATCTAGGAATCTTTATTTATTTTTTTGATTTCGTATGTTCATAAGAAAAGTAAATAAGAATTTGATTGTTTAATAAAAGAAGACTGCAATGTTCTCAAAATACAGGCAATCGATTTTAGAAAAATATAAACTCAACTATTTTAAAAGACATAAGACCTAATAGTCTAAGCTAAGAGCTGAGCCAATATATAGTAGAAAGCCACCTTTTCTAGCTCAATTTATTTTAAAGATTTCCCATCATACGAGTATGATTCCGAAATATCGCCATTTAAAAGAAAAACCGTTTTCGTGTATAATAAATGAGAAGATAGATAATTGTGCGCTCTTTCGAGTGCATTTACACTGAAGCGATAATATTATTTCTAACATACCAAAATAATTAAACTAACTGATTTCAGAGTATCCTAAAAAAAGTCAATATAAACCGAAAACGAGTTGACGAATCTTTATTTTTAATTCCAAATATTCACTAAAAAATGAAAAAAATTAGCCCCAGTTGGCAAAAAATGACCGCGCCGTTCTCGAGATATAAGCGAACAAAAATATTTCTTTAAAGAATATAACATCAAATATCTTAAAAAATTAAAGTCCTCAGGATCTGGGAAAAGGACTTAGCCAAGAGATAGTTAAAAGCTACCTATTTGGTAATTTTCAAAGAGAATAATGTCGTTTTACTCAAATTATCATACGACATAGAAAATCGATTTTTTTTATAAAATTATGTTATCTTTCGGAAGCAGAAAACTATTAAGACTCAAAATTATTACGTAATATTTTTCTCCATACTACTGATCACCTTAAATTTTTTCAATAAATTTCCATGAAATATTTCCGAGATATAACTATTTTAAAAAATTACGTGTTCGTATATAACAAAAGAAGGGAATTACCTTATAAAAAATTTCGGATCGGTAAAGAGAGTGAATTCTTAGCTTTTTCAAATGCAGATTTTCCGAATTTATTATATTAATTTTAACCTTTAAAAGAACCTAAAAAACTAAAACCCAAAAATCAAAAGTCGATAAAAAATGATAAGCATCGAAAACTCTCTAGGTGAAAGCAAAAACTATTGAAACATTGACAATATATTCTTTCAGGAATTTTCAAAAAAAATCGCTCTATTGTGACAAATTCGTAAATACGCCCTAACATACGCGACGCGTGCATGCACGGTGACCACGCGGACGACAGACGGATCTCGGCTGCTGCTGCGTGCTTGCGCCCCAACCTCGTAGGGAAGAAATCTACGGCATTCGAGAGTGAGTATGCTGAGTGCGTATGGATATCAGTGTGAACCAGAGCCACCTCCAAGTAGCCGCGGGTGAAGGAATATTCGAAGCCAACCGCCTCCAGGGCGGCAAACGTGAGAGGCTCGCGACGACAGGAGCGGCAAGAGCGCGAGAGTGCGAGAAAGAGAGAGAGAGAGAGAGAGAGAGAGAGTGAGAGAGAGAGAGAGAGAGAGTCGCGAAATCGCCGACGGTCGTCACGCTGCTCAAGAGCCACGAAGGGCTGCACACTGACTATAAAGTAAGTGTGACGTCAGCCGCCAGGGTTACGGCCCTGGCTATATGTAATTGCGCGACCGAGTGCAGCGGCATTTAAGCGAGGAACATGTTGTCTTGCGCGCGATCATCAGGACCGCGCTCCCACTTGTAACTTTGTTGTGCACGGCTAATGTAGAGATCGGTGATATATACACACACACACACACATACATATATATACACACGCGCGTGTTACATTTGCGCGTTTTCATTTCCGTGTGCTGCCAACCCCGCGGGTTCTTTTTCCCCCTTACCCCTCAGTCACATCGGCAGATGGACATACCGCCGTATCTGAGAAGAAGCTCCGGTGGAGACGCTCGCAAATATCGGTAGGTGTCGGGTGAAAAATCACCCCCCGGCGCGCTTAGAGACACGCGCGGGTATTTAACACATATTCTTCATTAACAACTAAAAGTCGTGTATTGAATAAATATATCCGTTATATGGCCCCTTTATTAACATGTTTCTAAGGGGAAAAACCGCGAGCAGCACATCATGCGATAAAAGAAAAAGCCCAGTATTATGGCACGCTTCAATATGCAGAGGGAAATACCGCACACGCTTCACCCCGCATTGCACGGCCCCGCGCGCACCACGACTGCGACGGGAAATCGGACTCACGCACATCAATTCTAAGAGGCAATCAACGACTTACGCGCTGCACGGCCGAAATATAGGCAGCTTTTCGTGCGCGCAAGTAGCCTCATAGGCGGCAAGTACATTGCACAAGCCGCGAGAAAATAAACGTCGTGCGCTTAAGCTGATGTTTGCCCGTATGACTGAGCGTCCCTTTTAGGATTTCAGGAAACAGTGCGTATACCTGTGTGAAGCACATGCAGTGCAAGTGCGTCGCAAAGGTGAATTGCAGGCGGAAAAGCGAAGGATTCGAAGCATTCCTCGCAGGAAGCACAGAGAAAATTCCCGAACGGTTTTTTTTTTATGTTTAAGGGGTTTTTGGAAAGTTTTCTTGTATCAAGAGAATCTTTCGTCCGAACGAGAACGACTGCAACAACAGCAAGAACAGTTAACGCAACAGTAGCAGTGGTAGCAACAGTAAGAGCAGCAGCTACACCAACAGCAGTTACAGTAATAACAGCTGCAATAATTAGAGCACAGCGCCAATGCGAGTGCGAACTGCAGCAACAACAGGCATACAATTTGCAATGACAGCAAACATACGCTTTGCGACAGCAACAGTTGCCAGACAAGCACTTACCATAACAGCTACAATCACTACCACCCGGCACCGAGGCCGTAAAGAACAACCAGAGACTCTAACCAGTCGACCGACAGCTCACCTACAGCAAACACAAGCTACCACGATAGAAGCCGGTGGAACCGTGAGGTCCATAGAACACGCAGAAGACACGACGCTATATTCTCCGTCGGACAGACAATTCGAAGTACTGGTCAACTTCATCTCTGTCCTGGAAGATTCACGTAGACCAACCGACGCACTCGCAGAGCAGGTCACAGCGTTGACAGCACTCATAACACAAGTGCTACAGACAGCCGTGAGCCACAGGGGCATCGCATCAAGCACGCGCCTGGAAACAACACACAACAGCATGCCTGGAGTTACGCAGAGACCTCGTGTCAACTTCCAGGACACTTTTGATATACTACCAGCCGCTCATCCAACAAGCAATGTTATTTCTGGGATAAAGTAGGATGGGTTTTTATAATAAATAAATTAACACAAACAATTAAAATATAAATAAAATATATTAAGGCAAGAAAAACTTATGAAACTAAAACAAACGTCTTACAATGCAACGTCTTAAAATGTAATTTCCGAAATAATTATAGTATGAATACGTTAATATGCTAACAAAGAATATAATAATAACTAGTTAAACTATCGCGTAATAATGAAAAGAAAGCTACTATAGCGAAGGGCTAGAGTGAAGTGAAGTGTCACTCTTCTAGTCGCCCTCTCGCAGCGGCCTTTTCCTAGCGGTCCGCCACTGCCATCGACGCTGCACCGCACATGGCCCTGCCGATAACTGTCGAAGAAATACGAAGCAGCCCGAAGCGCGCGCCTACACTAACCGAAATAACACAGGCACATACGCGTAAACATAAGCATGCGGCGCGATACCTCCCACGGCTATAGAGATAGACTCTATAATAGCCTGACAGCCACAGGTCAGCCTTTTGGCTTTCCCATGCTGAACGACCTTCACTGCAGAGACAAGCTCCCTACGAGGTCTGTGATAGTCTAAGGACGACTGCAAAGTCGCCCCTAACTAGGGCCTGAAGCCAACGAACCGCTCATGCAGATTCGCGCGAGTCGAGAAACAAGCCGCGAAGGAACCACCGCCATGCTCTCAGTACAATAAAATACTCTATTAATTATATTCTATACGCACGCTTCGTACATACTTCATGCTTCTTTAACATATGATATTCTATCCGTAACAATTCTCCTCCTCGTACAAAATCTGTTTTAATTTTGTACTTCATTAAAATTTAAAAACCTACTTAAGTATGTGCTGTCTGCGTTCATGAGCGCTTGCACGGACTCAAAAAACACATAATCTCTGGTATTTGCCTTATGCCTCCAAGAAAACCGTGTAAACTTGGAGAAGGGAAACGACATTGGACACTTTTGCGATTAATTATCAATACACCTAACAAATAAATCATTTAGTTTCGTACTTCCTTCTCATTTAACAATCTTATCAATTTATGTACAGGCCTCGTATACTCGCCATTTGCAGTCCTAACCGTAACTACTCTAACTACATTATCGGCGCCCCTAAAAACTTGCTCTACAACACCTTTTTCCACGCATTTCGAGGTAATGGCAAATCAATTATTATTACGATATCGCCTACGTTAAGAGGCGCTTCTTGCTCAATCCACTTTTTTCGGGGTAAAAGAGTTGGCAAGTATTCGCCCAGCCAACGTCTCCAAAAAGCGTCTGCAAACGCTTGCGCAATCCGCCACTGCTTTCGTAAACAAACAGCTTCCGCTTCATACTTCCCTAATTTAATCTCGCCAGACGAACAACCGATTAAAAAATGATTAGGCGTTAAGGCTTCATTATCACGCGGGTCTACTGAAACATGTGTCAAAGGTCTTGAATTTACTGAGTGTTCAATCTCTGTTAATAACGTATATAAAACTTCTTCGCTTACCGCCTGATCATTTAATATCGCTTTTAATGCTGTTTTTACAGATCTAATAAGTCGCTCCCACGCTCCTCCCATATGGGGAGCGTCAGGTGGGTTAAACAACCATTTCATACCATTCTTTAACGCATAACCTCTCTGTTCGCTTATATTTATATTCTTAATCTCATCTTTTAATTCTCGACAAGCACCGCGAAAATTAGTTCGATTATCACTATATATAATCAAACGGCAACCTCGACGAGCAGATAATCGCTGCAAAGACATAATAGCAGAACTCGCCGTCAATGAGTGCGCTAGCTCTAAATGAATTGCTCGGGTTATTAAACAAGTGAAAAGTACACCCCATCGCTTTTATATTCTGCGGCCGATTTTTACAAACATTGGTCCGAAATAATCTACGCCACAATGACTAAATGGTCTTATCTTATAAGCTAAACGTCCCGCTGGTAACGACGTCATCATCGGGCTCTGCGGCTTGCCCCTACGCCTTTTGCAAATAATGAACTTAGTTATAATGGATCGCAATGCTTTTCGTAAACCTACAATATGAAACTTCTGCCTTATTTCATTAACTACTGTGTCGCCGCTCGCATGATAATACCGACAATGGTATTCTTTAATTAATAATCTCGTCGCTGGTTGCTCGCCTGCCAAAATAATCGGCTGATTATTAAACCATTCCGTGCCAACCTCGTTACGCGACCTTCCACTCTTAAAAGTTGATGTTCATCCAAAAACGGCTTTAAATTTCTAATTTTACTGCTTTTCTTTAGTTCGTTATTATTTTGAATAGCATATATTTCTTTTGAAAAAACATCAGATTGAATATCGCGAAACCAAAAGTTTTCTAAATATTCCCGTGCGTAATCACTTTCGTCACTCAACTGTTTGCGCCATCGATCAGCACAGCTCCGCACTCGTCGCGCAACAGCTAAAAAGCCTTGCCATCCAAAAATTTTGGCAGTAATTGGAACATCCAACGTCGAAGAAGCAATATAAACGGTAGCTTTTCGCAATCTCAAGCTCGTCTACACTTTTCTTTTGCGCATCATTTAAGACCTTCTGTATACGCCACTTCTCTTCTAGCCCTCATAAAAAATCAGGTCCAGCAAACCAAGGGTCATTTTCATGAATTGCATCATGTTTCCAGCGCGTCGCGATATCCGCGGGATTTAACTTGGTCGGCACCCACCGCCACTCCGAGCAGGTGGTAAGCTCGCTTATATCTCCCAATCGACGTGCCACATACATTTCGCGTTTTTGCGTTTCTGACTTAATCCAGTGCAAAATCGTAAGCGAATCAGACCATAAAAAACGACGATTTATTTGAATCGGTAATTCTTTTGCAACGGCTGAAATTAATCTTGCAGCTAAAAGTGCGGCTTGCAATTCAAGTCGAGGTATCGTTAGCAGTTTTAATGGCGCCACGCGCGATTTTGACATAATTAAAATTACATGTGCCAGCGCATTGTTTATAGTAAAACGCGCATATATAGCGGCTGAATACGCTACCATACTCGCATCGCAAAACGCGTGTAATTGCACGCAAGAATAAGACAAATACCTAGGTGTTATGCATCGCGGCACTCGACATGTCTTTATTTCGCAGAGAGCTTTTAACCACGACAACCAACCTACATATTCCTCGTCTCTTATCTGTTCGTCCCCAGTTACGCCACTACGCCAAATTTCTTGCATCAGAATTTTAGATTTTAATGTAAAAGGCGAAAGCAATTCAAGAGGATCGTATACCGACATAATGACTCTTAAAAGATCACGCTTCGTGGGCTTTCTTTTTCCGTCAATCAAGTCTTTCGGCACGCCGTCAATTCCTACATTAAACTCTAGAGTGTCTGCCTTCGTATCCCAAAACATACCTAGAACACGTTCTTCCCCTCGGTCACCGAGGCGCATCTTAGCCGCCTTTGTTTTGCGCGCGGCTTCAGGCACTGTAGAAAGGCTCTCGCCTCGTTGCTGGCCCACCCGTGCATCGTAAAGTTTGCCTTTGAATTTATGGCAATATCATCTCGGACCAGTTGACGATCTTCTTCGAGTGTTTTTCGACTAGACAAAAAATCGTCGGCATAGCTATCGCGCTTTATGCTCTTAACAGCGTCCGGTTTGGCGTGAACGAACGATTCCGCATTCTTATCCTTTACTTAAATCGCACTGCACTGCGACGGCTTCGCCCCAAAAAGTAAACACGTCATTTCGTATATATCGGGTTCGCGCTTTCGATCGTTACCGTGCCACAGAAACCGTTGTTATCCGCGATCGCGCTCGATCACATACACTCGCATGTGCATATCAGAGATATCTGCTATCACCGCAATTGCTTATAATCTATAACGTAATAATACGCCTAGTAAAGACTGTAAAAGATCCGGCCCAGAATCCAATTTATCATTTAAACTTAACCCTTGTGTTTTCGCGGCCGCGTCAAATACTATCCTTGTCTTTCCCAGTTTATTCATATTTGTCACACCGAAATGCGGCAAATACCAACTACGAGATTGTGCTGTATTACTATCGTCGACTTTTCTCGCGTAACCATTATCAAGAAGACGTTGCATTTCTTTATAATATATTTTCGCGTATTCACAATCACGATCTAATTTTCTCTCTAATGATAAAAGTCTCGTCATAGCGGATTTCTTGTTGTCATTCCGCGGATTGACGTTATTCCATAATAATCCGGTTTCCCATACGTCACCTATGCGCCTTGTCGTTCTATTCAAAATCTCGAGTGCGCGCGCGTGCTTCATACTCGGCCGGTTTACTTCCCTCACGCCGAAATTATCGAGAGAAAGGTAATCCTTTATTAGCCTTTCAAGTAGCTCGTTTATACTTGCTGCCCCATTGTCGGACACCCCGTTATAATGGACCCTTTGTTCACGCGCGCAGGTCACTAGCTCCGAGTTTCCTGAGCGGAGTCTAGTTACTGCTGCCCACCCTAGCGGCGTAAGCGTCAGCACCAGCAGGCTTTCTCGGACCCCGCGCGTTTCTCGAGTGGCAATTAAAGGCCAGTTGTCTTAGCCGATTAGGATTTCGGGCCTGACTTTTTGATATGGCTGTACAAACACGCTCTCTGTTCTCGCGACGTAGTGCACGATGTCTTTGCTTAACGTTTGTGTAGGAAGACATAAATCCGTCACGGCGACAGCGTTCGAGATCTGGTGTTTTTCGAACTCGCCAGTTATTTGAAACGATACTCTTTCACAACGCGTGTATACTGCTTCTCTATCGTCAATCCCTTTCAACGCTAAATGTACACGTGTTCCTCTTACTCCTATTTCACGAGCTATACGTTTATTTAAGAGCGTTATTGTTGAACGGTCGTCCAACAGCGCGAACGTTTTTAATGTTTTCGTGGGACCCGATACTTCTAAAGCTATAATTTTTAACAACGCGCCCGACGAATCTGGTCATGCATTTTTCTTTGTTTTCCATGACGTACCGTTGATTTGCTGAGGCCTTTTGTACGACTTATAATTCGTATTTTTATTCACATTATATTTCGCATTCGCGCCTATTAACTCATGTAATAATACATGATGCTCTCCTTTACATTGCGTACAATTTTCGCCTTTACATGCCAATTGCTTATGTCCCGCATGCAAACACTTAAAACACAGTTGATTCTTCCGCGCAAGGAAGATTCGTCTATGTGAAGGCTCTCGCGCAAATGTATTGCACTTTGCCGTCTCATGGTTACTTCTATTACAAATTACGCAAGAATTATATTGCACACTCGCTGTATTTACGCGCATCGATTCAGCATCATCCTCCAATTCATTAATGGCGGCAAAAGCATTTATCGGCCTTTTACGCATTGCCGTTTTCTTTATTAAATTTGCGGACTCGTCGATAAACTCAATATCCGCCTCAAAAATCCCGCCTGCTATAGCCATTTCAGCTTGGCGTAACAAAAACTTAGCAAGTTTTTCTAACTCGGCCTTGTGCTCGTCAGCTTCCGAGGCGTGTTTATTGTATGCGTATTTTAATGCCGACGGCATTTTCCTCGCGACACTTTGCACTAATTCCGGGCTATATAAGTGATCCGTTAATTTAAGCGATTTAAAGGCTAAAACAGAATCGTGTAGTTTGGTTGCAAACTGCGTCAACTTAATTTTTCCAGACTCTAATGTTGGCAAATCTTTTAGTTCCTTCGCGATTTTACTAGCTATTACTTTTTTGTTCCCGAAATGCATTTCTAGCGTTTTCATTACGGCAGACGCGTCGCGGTTAATGGCGAATAGAGTGCTGACAGCTTCTCGAGTCTCACCTTTGAGAGCTGTGAATAATCGCGCGATGTTTTCTCTTTCGCTATAATTTTCGAGTTCCGTGGTGATTTCGAAAGTTTCTTTGAAATGGTACCACTCGAGCGGGTTACCTGAAAACGGGAGCAACGTTTTAGCCGATGTCAATCTATTAACTAGTAGCGAGTTGCCCTCGCTCATTGATGATTCGCGGATGATGCTGAGGGTCGATTCTATCGCCCCCGCTAGGCGCGCTATCGGATCGTTTGCGGGTGTTCCATAATCGATTACATTTAAAATACGTGGAAACCTGGTACTATTTACCCACCCGTCTCTTCTTACAGGCGCCGGCAGCGGTGGTGTCCTCGAACGTCCGCGAGCTTCGCCGATCGTGTCCTCCTCGTGTGGATCTCGCGCCCTATAACCGGTAAGTTGGGTGCGCCGATGCCTCTTGCATATATTTACTTTTTCTGACAGCTTGTTCACTCCGAAGAGTGATTATTTCTAGCGGATAGGACCCTCCAAAGCGGCTCTCACGCTCACGCTAAAAAACCACACATCTTTGTGCTTTTATGAGCCTGGAGGAAAATTCCGCGTCAAGCTATGCTAACATAACCTCGAACCTCACCTTGCACGAGGAGTCACGGTGCGTCGTTCACCATCCATCATACACATCTCTTCAGTGGTGGTTTGCTGCATGGATCACCAGCAAAGGCTTACCAGCGAAGGAGCGGGAGAAGTGAATAAAGAAATAAAGAAATGAAGAAATAGAGAAGAAGATCTTTAAAATTTGAGGTTAGAATATCTATCTTTCTCTCTTATACCAATTTCGGTCTCGGCAACGTCGCCGCGCCTCGTCAACCAGGCGTTTTTGCACCAGAGTGCAGCACCATCACCTTATGACGATCGGTAACACTGGCTTGTGAGTGTCTCAACTGTTCTACAGATGCCGCTACCATCATGAACATCTTATTAAGCGCGAACTTTTAAAATATGTAATGAGTGTGGCTCACCTTTCTTTTAATATATATACAATATTATGTGATTACCGGCTATTTCATATTTATTATAATAGTTTTTAATTATTGCACGCCTGCGTAAAGATCGTCAGAGCCGTACAACTCTTACATGTTAACTCTTAGGCTAGTAGTTTTTAAGTTATTTTAATTTACTTAAATATCTGACAACACGTAGACTTTTTAAGTAATTTTCTGACTAGATGTAGATCTACTCTACTCTTTTTGAGATCTTGGCTGACCACTTCGATAGCTAACTACTTAATTTTTACACTATGTCTTCCTCATCGTGTAGCAAATGTAAGAAAATTTACCGCAAAGACGGGATTGTGCGCAGGTATAAAATATGTAATAAGAATTACCATAATAATTGTCGTGTCATGAAGTTAGATGGCGCGGCGTATATCTGCATTGATTGTAATAAAGAAAAGAAGGCGAAAAACAAGAGTTTATCTGCAGATAACAGCGGTTTAAATGCCACGAGCGTTGGTCCTTCACCGAGTAGTGCAGATGTGGGTGGCGGGCTCACTGCATCGACACCCACGGTTGCTTCTGCAAAGACTAGTGTTAGTACTAGTACCATGATCAACGCTTCTAGCATATCGGACTCAATGCGTTATTGTACTCTACCGTCATCTATGCTCGACCTGTTCGATAAACAGTTTGAGTTACTTACAAGAACAGGGAACGATCACTATTCTTCTCTAGTGAAAAAACTTGATGCTATCGGCAATGTCCCAGCATCAGCACCAGCAGCTGAAATGCTAGTCGATAAACTGACTGCTCAGGTTTTGTCGCTAGAAAAGAAAATAGATGTGCAGACTTCCCATCTGGAGAGGCTGCGTCAAGATCGGTTGCTGTTACAAAGCGAAAATCAACTCCTGAAAGAACAGCTTCAAACGCTGATGCATAAAATTGAGGTTATGGTTGCCAGCTCGAGCAGTACACGTAGTAATAACGCGGATATTAACACCATTCCTGACGCTAACGAGTCACACATTCTAGTCTCGCTTAGAGACATCGACGGGTCGATGTCAAGTAGTTGTAAAAATAATGATAATAATAATTATATGGTTAAGTCTGTACATAGTAGGGTTAGTAATAATGATAGTATTAATAATACTTTGAATAACAAAGTAGACTTTGATAATGCGCGCTCTGCTCCATCAGGCAGCGTTCTGCTGGCGGACTCTGACGGGTTCCGCACACAGAGTCGTCGCCGTCGAACTCGGTGCCAAAGTTCTAAAAACGTAAATCTTACTGACCGGAACAGGTATTGTTCAACGTTGAACGGGATAAATAGTGGCGAAGGATCGGCGGAAATAATTATTACTAATATTTTTGAAGGTTCCGAATCGCAGCGTGAGGACGTAGTCCATGCCATCCTTACCACTGTTCTACCGTCCATCGTAAGGGAAGACTTAATGCCTATACGCCCGCTTCGATCAGAAAGACAGACCGTTGCGAACCAACCCGCGAACAAACACCAGCGTCGACGATCCCCGTGGGTTGTCTGCTTTTCTCGTAGCAGCTTGGTAACTTAGATTATGAGGGCCAAAAGTAGATTTACAGCATTTAGCACTAAGGATGTTAACGTAACGCTTTTGAATCAGGACACGAGTAATAGACATATTAGAAGTAAAATTTTTGTTAATGAACTTTTAAGTAAAGAATCTTTTACTCATTTCAACACCTTAAAATCTATTGCACGTGGTTTAAGCTACAAATATATTTGGCATAGGGGCGGTCGTTTCCTGGTTAAGAAGCGAGACGGTGAATCGGTGCATGAGATCACAGATCTGCACGCATTATCTGCATCTTTACGTAATGAGGCTAGCGATAGCGTTAACGCGGCGGTAACACAAAATACTTCCTCAATGCAACATTGCTATCTAAGCATATCAGTATGTTTCGTCAGTTCCTTGTGACTGCTCGTCCTTTCTATCATATATTCGGCGTGGCTAAGGCGCGTTTCGAGGATGGCGATGATGTTGGCGTTCAGATCGACGGGTTCTCGTCAATTAGGCAGAACAGGAATAATAAAGGAGGAGGGGTGGTTCTTTACGTACGTAATTCTTATAAAGCAACGGTGCTGTGCTCCTCAAAAACAACGTTAGATAAAGGCAAACTAGGTATCCCTGAATATTTGATGTGTAAGATTCAGCAAGGCAACCATCCGCCAATTTTCGTGGCCGTCATATATTGACCTCCAGGGATTTCATTCACTGACGATTCTGACCTAATACAGAACCTGACGACTTATTCGGTAGGGTACGATCACCGGATTGTAATGGGAGATCTGAACGCGAACATGTTGTCGACATCTCAGGAAGCGTCGTTTGTTAGAGAGTTAATTTGTGAATTAAACCTTAAATTAGTTGATCATGTCGCGACTCACCACGTCGGAGAATCTCACACTTGGATTGATGTGATCTTCACTGACGACAATGATGTGGTGCTGGATGCGAACAACATGATGGCGACCTTTCCGAGTAAACATAATATAATTGATGTCACAATCGACATCCAAACTTCAAAGTCCGCTGCTCTCAATAACTTTTCATATAGGGATTTTAAGTCTATTAGGCTGGAGGAACTTCTATCCCTCCTTACTGCTTGTGATTGGTCGCCCATCAGTTGCCCAGATAAGAATGTTGATAGTAAGTTAGAACATCTTAGCCACAACATCTTGGCGATCATCGACGAACTTGCCCCTCTGAAACAGTTCACACTGAAGAAGAAATGTCTCCCTCCTTGGGTGGATGTTGAGATGAAAGAACTCTATATTCAGCGTGATGCTATAAACGGACTCGGGACAATAAGTTGTGGCAGGAGTTCCAGTCTCTTGCAGCTCAAGCAGAACAGCGCACAGTTGAAATGCGAGAGGCTTTTATACAGAGCAGAATTTTTGATGCTCTGGATAATAACAAAAATATCTGGAAAGAACTTCGGCACCTTGGACTGTTACCAAAGGCTAAAGAGGAGCTTCATGGTTTCACTTCGGATGAATTAAACATCCACTTTGCTGGGGTCTCTGTCTCTCAAACGGAGCATGACGAAAATCTAGATAACATCTTATCGACGGCCAGCGATGATGGCTTCACTTTTCGTAAAGTTACCTTCTCGGACGTTGTTCTGGCCGTTGCTCATTTCTCGTCACAGGCAAAGGGCGAAGACGGAATACCCCAAAATGTCATCGCAAAGTCTCTTCCGGTTTTAGGCCATCATTTGGCTAAGACTTTCAACTCCTCTCTGTCTAGTGGGGTTTTCCCCGGGACCTGGAAGAAGGCTCATCTGGTGCCATTAAAGAAGACAGCAATTCCATCTGCCGTCTCGGACTTTCGTCCAATAGCCCTGTCGAGTTTTCTCTCCAAGGTCTTGGAAAAGATCGTCCACGAACAGATTTCAGAGTTCATATCATCCAAGAAAATCCTTGATCCACGTCAAACTGTCTTTCGACAACATCATAGTACGCAAACAGCACTACTGAGTCTGTCAGAGGAGATTCGTGATGGTATTAATAGCAAGAAACAGCTGCTTACCATACTCCTAATGTTTGATTTCAGTAAGGCGTTCGATACTATTTCGCCCTCTAAATTACTTCGTAAGCTGATCAGAATGGGGTTTTCTAGGTTCATAGTCCTGTGGATCAAGTCATATATTACAGGTCGTAACCAGCGAGTGGTTACAAAATGTAATGGGGAATCTGATTGGTGCACAACCAATCTTGGCGTTCCACAGGGCTCGGTTCTTGGGCCCCTTCTGTTCAGCCTTTATATTAATGATCTTGGAGACATACTAACTGCTTTCAAAAATCCCCAGGGTTAATTATCGGATGGTGTCGAGCATTTGCTTTATGCTGATGATTTACAAACCTATACACAGGTTGCGAGAGACGATCTTCAGATAGGCATTGATCGCCTGTCAGCTGTGGCGCGAGCAGTGTCGGCTTGGGCTTCTGAGAATGCCCTTCACCTTAATGTCGGGAAGACTAAAGCTATAATTTTTGGGTCGGATTACAATATTAATAAATTGCAGGAATTGCACCTTCCAGGTATTGAGGTGCAGAATAACGTTTTTATTCCCGTTGCCGATACTGTAACTAACCTCGGTGTTGTTATGGATTCTAAATTAACATGGAAACCGCAAGTGGATGCAGTTAGTCGGAAGGTTAACAGAGCCTTATATGGACTCAGATCTTTTAGATCCTTCACCACCGAAGCGTTACGCAAACAGCTCGCAGGTGCTCTTGTTGTCTCTCACTTAGATTATTGCTCTCTTGTATACTTCGACGTATCAGGTGAGCTGCAGACCAGGCTTCAAAGGTTGCAAAACTCCTGTGTGATATATGTGGTGTTAGAAAGGATGAGGATGTCTCTCCCTACAGGAGGAAACTGGGCTGGTTGACTGTGGAGATAAGAAGGGAGTATTTTGCGGCGGTAATGCTTTATAAAGTAGTTGCCATGGGACAGCCTCCGTACCTTGCGGCCCTTTTTGAACAAAATCAGTCTAGAACCTCAGGTAGGAATCCCAAGGAAATAAAAATTCCAGGGTCGCGTACTGATGTTGCCCGTACTCCTTCAGAGACCAAGGTGCTCGCCTCTGGAATTCGCTCCCCCGCGCTATTAGGCATCTTCCGTCTCTAAATAAATTTAAAACGGCAATACGTAGGCATATTATTGAAACCTGCGACGAACGAAATGTGTTCTGTGATAAAAATTAACTGTGTTATACTGCTAAGTAATTAATTAATTAAGGTTCTATATTGTGACGTGATAGTTAAGACTACTGACATAAACTGTGCATTTATAATAAGTCTATGTGATGAAATCTAACGATGAATCTGTGATATGGATACAAATTTAATTTAATGTATCGAAACTATGTATATATGATGTATAAATTTGACTTGTGCAAAATAAATCTTAATCTATCTATCTATCTATCTATCTATTTATCCTCCCCCGGATAGAACTCGCTCTCGATGTCGTCGTACATGTCCGTGTGACAGCCTCTCGTCGATGTGCTGATTTGTTCATTTTCATTTTGAACGATGATTTTGGGTGACAGCGGCAGCAGGGATGTCGGTGGCGGCGGCGGCAGTACTTCCTCTATTTCGTTGAACTTCGTATTTCTTTTCTTATCGGCGCCGCTTACGTTCTTGGACGCGATATTTTTATTTTTCAGGTAGTCTTTACGCGCCTTCTTTATTGGCGGCTGATAATTGATCTCCGCGTCCACTTGGTTTGCCTTCTTGGACGCTGTTGTGATTCTTTTCGGCGGCATTATGATTATTCACAACACTTCACAAACAATAATAACAAACACTTTTTAGTATACGCGCTACTTTATCCCTTAACCCGTTATTATATCCTCGGTTTCGGCACCAAATTGTTATTTCTGGGATAAAGTAGAATGGGTTTTTATAATAAATAAATTAACATAAACAATTAAAGTATAAATAAAATATATTAAGGCAAGAAAAACTTATAAAACTAAATCAAACGTCTTGCAATGTAAACTAATATTTCCGAAATAATTATAGTATGAAAACGAGAATATGCTAACAAAGAATATAATAATAACTAGTTAAACTATCGAATAATAATGAAAAGAAAGCTACTATAGCGAAGGGCTAGAGTGAAGTGAAGTGTCACTCTTCTAGTCGACCTCTCGCAGCGGCCTTTTCCTAGCGGTCCGCCGCTGCAATCGGCGCTGCACCGCACATGGCCCTGCCGATAACTGTCGAAGAAATACGAAGCAGCTCGAAGCGCGCGCCTACACTAACCCAAATAACACAGGCACATACACGTAAACATAAGCATGCGGCGCGATACCTCCCACGGCTTCTATCTCTATAATAGTCTGACAGCCATAGGTCAGCCTTTTGACTTTCCCATGCTGAGCGACCTTCACTGCGGAGGCAAGATCCCTACGAGGTCTATGATAGTCTAAGGGCGACTGCAAAGTCGCCCCTAACTAGGGCCTGAAGCCAACAAACCGCTCATGCAGATTCGCGCGAGTCGAGAAACAAGCCGCGAAGGAACCACCGCCATGCTCTCAGTACAATAAGATACACTATTAATTATATTCTATACGCACGCTTCGTACATACTTCATGCTTCTTTAACATATGATATTCTATCCGTAACAAGCAGCACACGGCAGGCCCAGCATCTGACCCAGCAGCAATATCTACCGCCGCCTACCGGCGCTTGGGGGTGACTTCCAGGTCATTCGAGCAACAATATATACATTGACTCGATTGGAAACACCGGTAGAGCGTCGGAAAAAACTACAAGCGCGACCTGGGAGACATCGTACGCATGTGGGGCGTGCAGTATGAAGGGGAGTGACAACTTCCTGATGAGAGTAGAGGAGTGCCGCGAACTCGGCGATCTAACGTACGCGTATAAATAATAAGGAACTGGTTCATCTGACCACAATTTTGTAAAGGTGCGCGCTTCTGGTACGGCAGAGGAAGGGGACACCAGCAGGAGCTAATCGCTGAAGCCTACTCGCCCTCGCAGGGGAAACACGAGCCTGTCCGTGACTTTATCAGCGCGCAATTAGATCTGCTGCACCATTAAATGATGCCCACGTAGTATGGCGATCCGATGTAACGACGATCCTTGAACTGCTAGAATTGGCCACGCAGATAGAGGTAGCGCAATATTGGAGAAAATCGAGGAGACCTCACCCCCTCCAAAAACTACCACGCTCCACAAGCAGTCAGGACGGCAGGGGCAACGATCTCAGTGGTAGACACGCCAGCCGAGTTCGTCGAATCTCTACTCTGCGTGAATTGCCCTTGCATTACTATTGGCCCAAGATGTACGCGGACGTGGAGATGTATGTACGTGCCAGCAGAGCAAAGTGGAGCAGCGCGCATCAACGGCCGAATGGGGTGACGCATTGTCAGCCGTCCATGGCAGGTAGTAGCCGCTGACATAATCAACCAGAAACCAAGGATGGCGCGTGGCTACGAATATATACTAGTCTTTCAGGACTTGTTTACCCGTTGGATAGAAGTTATACCGGTAAAGAAGGTGAACGCAAAAACGCCCCCAAAGTATTCCTCTCGGATAACGGCACCGGGTTCAAGAATCAGATGATAGACGATTTCTTGCAGAAGCGGGGAATACCAGATAAGACCACTACGCCTTATCACCCTCTAGCGAATCCGGTGGAGAGGATGCACAGGTCAGTGAATACAATGATTTCGTCATATATCGATGAAAATCATCGTACCTGCAACCAACACCTACATGAGTTGGTGTTCGCCTATAATATAGCCCAATATAGTGCAACTGGTGTCAGTCCCGCACTACTAAACTATGGCTGCCAGCCGAATCAGCCAGCAACCACGCATAGAGCCAAGTTTCGGTCAAATACACACCAGTTTGTCGATGAAGCGGAGGAGATGGTGGAAAAGATCCCCGCCGATCAGCTAAAGAGGGGTTATTTGGGGGACCCAGGGGACGAGGAGCGGGTAGATAAAGAGGACGACCTCGAGAGCGCGTTGAGACCTGCGGGCGACATGTTACTCTGTGAGTGCGCAGAGTGTAGCGAGCGAGTCGGAAAGCGAAACTCCGACGTCTGTAACGCAAGCGATCGTTATCCCGGCTATGCGCGTTCCTTCGGCGGAAGCCATGATTCTGAGAAGATGGGGTAGGCCGCGGAAGACGACGTACGCGACGCATACCCCGAGGACGTAAGCCGCCCTGGATGCGGTGACCCAGGCATCGCCCAAGCGAGGGCGGGGACGAACACAGAAAAACGTCTAACCTCAAATCATCCCCGGTGGAAAGCGGCTGACAGGCTAACCTCCATTTTTGTGTTATAGCCTATTTCAGACCGAGATGGATCCAGAACAAGTCACTGCCCTGTGCGCTCGGTTCGTCCGCTTGACGACGAACGCGAGGTCCGAGCTGGCCGCCAGCAGAGCCCCACTCTCTCTCCGAATCACTGAATTGGAAAATGACCGTGACTTGCTAGGCCGGGCCATAGAGGGCGTCACCGAGGTGGCCGACAAGACCGCAGCGCCACAGCCGGCTCCATTACGGCGACCAGCAACACAGATCCTCGAGGAGCCGCCTTCAACGTCTTCGGCCCTCGACACGGCTAGAGCCGCGGAAGCCGCAGCCGATTGTACACCTGCAGCAGCGGTCACCTCCTGCCACTGAAGACTTCAAAGGCCTCTTGCCAGCTATGTGGGCGCCCGGTGTACACCATCCGGGTAAACCACCTCGGCCGGCGCAGCCAATGTTAAGCGAAAGCGCTAGAGGCCCGAAGCGTTCGGGACGCCGCCTGGTGGCCTGGTCTACGCTCTTGCCTTCGCCCACATAGCTTTAATATTTTTCTATTTTTTTATAAAAGGGCCTGCCTCAATAAAAGGCCAAAGCGCCTCTAAAAGTATTCCCCCCGTGTACCTTTATTTTGGCGTATCGCACCTATACCTCCAGTCGCGTATGGATTTCGTTCAATGTCGTAATCGGGACGACTGGTCGAACCTGGAGGGGGGGGGGGGGGGGGTTGTGACGAATTCGTAATTTCGCGCCAACATTCGTGACGCGTGCGCGCGCGCTCATGAATGTCCGGGTAATTAGGTCCTGTCCCCGACGCCGCTAGCGCTGGAGGTGACCACGCGTTCGCGAGATGGATCTCGACTATAGCTGCATGCGTGCACCCTAACCTCGCAGGGAAGAAATCTACGGAATTCGAGACTGAGTGTGTATATCAGCGCAAACGAGTGCCACCTTCAAGAACCTCATCGTCGACATCACCTCCTCCCGCGGGTCAAGGAATACTCGACGCCAACTACCTTCAGGGCGACGATCGCAAGAGCCTCGCGACAACAGGAGCGGCAAGAGCGCGAGAGTGAGAGAGAGTGTGAGAGAGAGAGAGAGAGAAAGAGTGAGTCGGGTGATGGACGACGATCATTACGCTGCTAGAGAGCCACAAAGAGCCACACCGGCTATAAAGTAAGTGCGAACTTCAGCCGCCATGGTTACGGTCCTGGCTATATATAGTCGCGCGACCGAGTGCAGCGGCACTTAGGCGAGGAACATCGTCCTCTGTCGCGAGATCATCGGGGCCGCGCTACAATTGTATTATTGCGCCATCTTTAATAGGTTGAAGTGACATCACCTGTAACCGCTCTGCCATTCTATAATATACTTATAGTTTATCACTCTGAGGAGTGATTCTTTTATAATGGAAAGGATCCTCTACTAGGCTCGCACGCTGACGCCAAAAACCACACCTTGCTGTGCTTTTTATTTGAGCCTGGAGGGATTTCCGCTAAAGTGTGACAAACATAACCTCAAAATACTACCACTACATAAGGTGCAGGAGAACGCTGTTTTTCATCGTGGCTATATCTCATTCACGTCTTTCAATCCAATGAGAGCAGGTGATCTCGCATTACTCCGGAGGAGTCAGTCGGAAATCTTACCGAAGAGGAGGAGAAGAGAAAAAGCAAGTAATTATAGAGGTTAGAATATATCTCTCTCTCACACTCTTTCCTGCGCAATTTTTCCGGGACTTTGCTGTCGCCGCCTGGTCGGAGTTTTTAATTTTTGACATCAGGGCGCAATACCTTTGCCCCTAATGGATGGTACTCGGCAGTTGGCAACGCATTATCCCCTGTTGCAGCAGGTAGCATTGATCCACACTTGCGCGCGAATATATAAATATTTTTATAATTCTGCAACGAAACAATGCGCACGAAAATTTGAAAATTTGAACATTTGAAAATTTGATAATTTGAAAATTTGAAAATATGATAATTTGAAAATTGAAATTTTAAAATAATTTTAATATAAGGCAAAGTTTACGAAAAATGTAAATTGTTGAATCTACATGTGCAATTTATTTATTTATTTATTTGTTTATTTGTTTGTTTGTTTGTTTGTTTGTTTGTTTGTTGGTTTTTCGTCTATTATTTTTCTTTTTTCATCTAATGTGATACGCAACATTATTATTTAATTCAGTTTAACAAGTTCTGGTTTTATTGAGCAATATATTACTTCTTTTATTTATCTTGTTATACTTAACAGTATGGCGTCTTCGTGCCAGAAGTGCAAAAAAATTACAAAGCCTAATTCATTTATGCGTAGATGTAAGGACTGCTATAAACCGTATCACAATTTGTGTCATGACTGGACGGCAGTAAGCGCAAATAAATATAGAAGCCTAAAATGTAAATCAGAAAAATCAAATAGTCCTGATAATTTGAGTAACACAGGGAGCAGTGAATCAAACAGAAAAAATGATAATAAATTAATTCTAGATGTTGAAAGTGCGGATGAGTCCCTCAAGGATATTAATAAATTAACAGACAAACATATTTCCGCGTCAACGCCGTTTGTCCCGTCCATCAAGACCATAGCAGATAAAAAGCAAAAAATATTGAGGCCTACTGCAACTTAGATCTAAGCGCTATCCGTTATTGTATGCTGCCTTCATCGATGCTTAATTTATTTACCAATCGATTTGATTTGCTTGAAGCAGCAGTAGGTGATCTTAAGTCTCTTGTAGTGGGGAAAATATATGCTATCGGAACAGTCTCAACTCCCGTCCCAGCAATAGAGGGGCTGATTGCTGGTTTGGCTGTTAAGTTTTCGTTAATTGAAGAGAAAATTGCTGCGAAGTCTTCTAAGCTGCAAGAGCTGCACAATGATCAATTGCAGCTGCTTCAAGAAAACAGAGTTCGTAAAGATCAACTTAACTCCTAACTCACTAAAATCTCAATATTGGTCGAGAGTACTGAGCAGCAGCGCGATGAGGGTGGTCAAAAATGCGTCAACACCGATGATTCTCAAATATTTGTGTCACTCAAGGACTTAGACAAATCTGCCTAGTTTTTAAACGCTAATAATAATAATAAGAGTAACTATAATAGTAGTAATAAGAAAAGTCATAGTTGTAAGGATAGTCGTAGTAGTAAGGCTAGTCCTTACAATGCGAAAATAAATAAAAAAAACGATTACCGTACTATTTTCGTCCGTGTGGATGTACATGCTGCCCCGTCGGGTCTCACCCTGCTTGTCGAACCACCTCTTGACGGGTTTCGAACGCAACACTATCGGCGTCAAACCAGGGACCGTCGCCACATGTTAGATGACCCCTCTAATTGGAATAAGTATTGTTCTCCCGTGAATAGGACAAATTATGGAGAGGGCGCGGAAGAATTAATTATTTCTACTATCTTTGACGGTACTGATAAACAACGTGCGGACGTAATCCATGCTGTCCTCTCCACAGTTGTCCCGTCCATTGCAAACACCCATATTAGGGGCCGCAATCCGTGGGTTGTCCGGCTTTCTAGCAGCAGTCTAGTAAGAAACGTGATGTTCTCTAAGCATATATGTACAAGATATAGTAAACGAGACGTTGATTTCTCGGGACTTGAACAGGAAATGATTGATAACGTGAGTAGTACGTGAGTAAGCGACCTTTCTAAATCGACATAATATCATTGACGTGACTATTGACCTCCCAACAACTAAGACTTCGATCATAAGTAACTTCTCGTACCGTAATTTTAAGGCAATAAAGTAGGAAGAGCTTCTGTTTCTCCTGCAAGAGTACGATTAGTCGTCCATCAATTGTTCGGATGCAGACGTGGACACTCGATTAGAACTTCTGGGTGTAAATATCATGAAGGCGTTAGATAAAGTAGCTCCAGTTAAAGAATTTCGGTCGAAAAAAGTGTATAACCACCGAGGGTTGATTCGGAACTTAAGGAGCTATATAACAAGCGTGATACCTTGCGCCGTCGGTTTCTCCGCACGAGGAATCAAGAAATTTGGTAAGAATGTCAGACTCTGGTGACTCTAGCGGAGGATCGAGCGATGGAAGCACGAGGTAACTTCATTCAAAGTAAAATTTTTGAGGCCCTTGAAAGCGGGAAGGACATATGGAGAGCTTAGAACCCTTGGACTTTTACGGAGAGCTCGGGAGGAACTCCATGGTTTCTCTCCAGGTGAACTTAATTCACATTTTGCGGGAGTATTCATTTCTGATACAGAGTGCGAGTACGATTTAGAAGATTTAATGTCGTCAGCTAGTGATGAAGGTTTTACCTTTAGTAAGATAACTTATTCGGATGTGGCCCTAGCTGTCGCGCATTTTTCTTCTTAAGCAAAGGGTGAAGATGGAATTCCCCAAAGTGTTATTGCTAAAGCACTTCCGGTCATCGGTCCTTTTCTTGCTGACATTTTTAATGACTCTCTTTCAAGTGACATCTTCCCCAGTACCTGGAAGAAAGCTCATTCGGTACCGTTAAAAAAGAACGCCATTCCATCTACAGTCACGGACTATTTATTTTCGAAAGAAATCCTCGATCCAGTTCAGACAGATTTTCGTCAAAATCACAGTTCGCAGAAAGCACTACTGAAATTAACTGAAGACATAGGATCCGGTATAGACAATAACAAGCGGCTAATTACCATCCTTTTACTATTTGCTTATAGCAAGGCGTTCGACACTATTTCGCCATCCAAGTTGTTACGCAAGCTGGTCAGAATGGGGTTCTCCAGGGGAGTAGTCATGTGGATAAAATCATATATTACAGGGCGTAACCAAAAAGTTGTTACGGCATCTAATGGTAGTTCAGATTGGCTCACAATCAATCTCGGCATACCACAGGGCTCTGACTTGGGGCCCCTTCGGTTCAATCTTTATATTAATGTCCTACAGGAAGTTTTATCGGGCTTCGAAAGTACGAGGGATATTCTGACGGATAGTGTATCGCATTTATTATACGCGGACGATTTGCAAACCTACACTCAAGCTACTTGCGATAATTTTCATCAGGGGATAAGACGCTTGTCGGCTGTGGACAAAGGAGTGTCGGTGTTGGCTTCTGAGAACGCTGTGTGTCTCAATGTCGGGAAAATGTAGGCAATTATTTTTGGGTCAGAATCTGACATTAAGAAAGTACAGAGTATGGATTTTCCTGGCATAAAGATTCATGGTAACATCTTTGTTCCCTTTGATGACACTGTTACTAACCTCGGTGTTGTCATGGATTCGAAGTTAACATGGAAATCGCAAGTAGATGCAGTTAGCCGAAAGGTTAATAAGGCCCTACATGAGCTTAAATCATTTCAATTCAGCACCACCGAGCCGTTACGCAAACTGCTTGCAAGTGCTCTTGTCCTGTCTCATTTAGATTATTGCTCTTTAGTGTATCTTGATGTGTCAGGTGAGCTCTGGATGAGACTGCAAAGATAGCAGAATTCATGCGTGAGGTACATACGTGGTGATATAAGGTATGAGCATATCAGTTCCTACAGGAGTAAACTTGGCTGTCTTTATTTTTATTTTCTCTTTATCTTTGAGGGAAGAAGGGCGTATTTTGCGGCGGTACAACTATACAAAGTTACTAACATGGGTCAACCCACGTATCTTGCAGCTATTTTTCAAAAAAAACAGGCTCGGACCTCTAGTAGGACTGATTCTAGGGAGCTCTCGACTCCATCGTCGCGTACTGATACAGAGTTGAAATCTTTTCAATCTCAACTTGCGCGCATATGGGATACTATCCCTCGACGTATTAAGAATTTGCCCTCACTACGCAGATTTAAAGCGACAATTGGCGACTATTTGCTGTGTAAGCCCAGGGACATGGACCATATATATCTAATGTAGAATGACGCTAATCATACGAATGTTGACTATAATAGAAAATGAAGTTTGATGGTCACAAAAAATGTATTATTCGTAATGATAAGAATATGTGATAAGTATAATGACGTGATTGATGTACGACACACGGTGGGCAGGAAGGAGCGATAGGTTTGACCAAAATGACGATAAATTCGGGCATGAATTTACATCTCAAATCCGTTCGAATCAAAATCCGATCGGCTCGTGTTTTCGAGATATCGTCAATTTACGTATTTTAGCTAAATTATTGATGTAAGCGAATGAGTTGTACCTTAAGAATGCATGGAACTTCATTATATAATCAACGAGGATATAGTAGTTCTATGCATTCTTAAGCCAGAACTCATTCGCTTCTATCAATAATTTAGCTAAAATACGTAAATTGACGATATCTTGAAAACAGGAGCCGATCGGATTTCGATTCGAACGGATTTGAGATGTACATTTATGCCCGAATACCGCCCCGCAACCCGATTTTATCGTCATTTTGATGTAAGCGAATGAGTTGTACCTTAAGAATGTATGGAACTTCATTATATAATCAACGAGGATATACAAAATATGTAGATATGATGTATATTATATAAATAAGTAGGATATATTGTGTATATACATGTAGACCTGGTTATCAAATAAATGGAATGATGTATATATATATATATATATATATATATATATATATATATATATATATATATATATATATATATATATATATATATATATATATATATATATATATATATATACATATATAAATATATAATTTAAATAAGAAGTCATATTTAGGCTGGTGCATTGGATGTGTAAGTGTATTATATTGATAATACGTACTTTTCCACAATTTGTCATTTTGTTCAGAAAGTTATTATCAACGAAAAAAATCATATTTCTTTATATATTTCCTGAAGAAAATTGAACGACAGCCTTTTTCAGTTTTGTAATATAAGCAGGATCCTGTATAGAGTTGCTTTTGTTCCTTTCTCAAAGTTTCAAAAATTTTCTGTGCACTGATTCGCCAGCCTGCTCAGACCATAATCCTAGCCCATCATCATTGTCCAAATATGCAAGGCAGTCTTCTAAGTGCTTTAGAAGTACATCGATTTTTAACGATTCAGAGACTCCAGTGCTCTTAAAAGCTTCCGACAATGCAATCAAATTTTGATCTAAATCAACTCCGGAATTCGTTGTGGAAAAACAAGACTCAATAACCTTGTTCATTTCTGTAAAAGCAAAGATGAAATACTCTATTTGACTATTTTCGACTTCCCCAAAAATATCAGGTGCTCGAAGTTTATCTGCTTGCTTCAGTAGTCGTCGGCAAGAAAATTGCCTTCAAAAACTCTGCCCTGATAATTTTTTGAAATTAAACCCATCTTTGTTCGCCAAAGTTTAGCTTTCTCTTCTCCTAAAAGTAAAACTAGCCCATCCCAAAACAGATGATTAACAAATCCCTGCAGAATATGTAGTTCGGGGATTACAAATTTTTGAATCACATAAACAGCATCGTTCTCTTCAAAGAGAGGACGGTTAACTGTGCTATGACATTCCTTAGCCTTTTTTTTTATCCTTGCGCAAGGATTCGAATTTTTCATAATCTTTCTTCAAATCTCCATAAGTTTTCAATTTCACAGAGTCATCATAGACCTCTTCAGAACTTGTATCTGTCTCTTTTCGTAAGTTACGTAACTCGAGCTGTTATGCACACGTAACAATTACACTCATCAGAAGTTCTAGTTTTTTTAGGCAAAATTACTTCTTCATAGTTTGGTATACTCTGTAAAGGTCTTTTTTTTTAAACATTCTTTTTTCGTTCACAAAGTGCAAGACGACAAGAGACGCAAATACTTAATGGAAACTTCGAATTAGATAGATCAAAATCTTCATTTATGTATTTTCAAATCAGTCCTTCATGAGACTTAGTTCTCAAAAAATCTTGTGATCTTTTCCTTTGAAACTTATTTTTCTACCACATGGCGTACAAATTTTCATTATATTCTCCTCATGATTACACTTATGATCCATTTTAGAATGAATGGATTCATAATTCTTTACAATATTCGGGTAATTAAAGGCTAATTAATGGCGGATGAATTCGCCACAGGCGAGATTCTAACCGAAGCTTGTTTTAGACTCTCGTCAACAGGCAAGTACACAATCCACTGCGCTATTCCTCCGCACCGGCTGCCTCGCTTCGTTTCGAATATATCTTCTATTGCACCTGCATTTCTCGTGACTCGTCACACTATACACGGGACACTACCGAGGCCCCAAAAAACAACGACCTCGTCTTTATACTTCATTTGGTTCCTCCTGTAAATTTCTTTCTTGTCAACTATGTGCTGCTCGGATCCGCGTGAAACTCATCTACAAACATGAAGACTCTGTTAACTTCGCTACTGTAGGCACCGAACGCAACACACCTATATGAGGCATCATACATATAATTCTTCATTATTATACGTCAGTAGGCAAGGCAGGCAACTGCGAACAGACAGTACACTTGTGGGAGACATGAGAAGATCCTTCTTTTTAACACCAGAATGTTACGATTTATATTCGGCTAATTAAATTATAAAACGGCGGATGAACTTGCCCGAGGCAAGATTCGAACACAGGCTTCTTTTTGACTCTCGTCAACAGGCGAACACGCCATCCACTGTGCTATTCCTCCGCACCGTCCGCCTCGCTTCCTTTCGAGTATATCTCCTATTGCACCTGCATTTCTCCTGACTCGTCACATTATGCACGTGGCATTATTTCTAGCTTTAAAAACATGATAGAATTTTCTTAAAAGTGTAGAATAATGTGGTGTGCGCGAGGGATATTTGGAATATAATCTACTTTCACTTAAAATTAACACATTATGCTGAATGA
This sequence comes from Gastracanthus pulcherrimus, assembly GCA_949152435.1. Classification (NCBI taxonomy): domain Eukaryota; kingdom Metazoa; phylum Arthropoda; class Insecta; order Hymenoptera; family Pteromalidae; genus Gastracanthus; species Gastracanthus pulcherrimus. The sequence continues at coordinate 98,278,761 of OX424575.1, read as the reverse complement.
CTTTGAATATATAGGCTAAAAAAATCTGAAATTTTCTGTCAAACTTGATATAATAATTACAAATATTCCGTGTAAGCACCAGATTTTAAACATTTAATACGAAGATTTCAGAAATTTCATCAGCCACCTTAAGGATGGAGCGCAGTTGAGAATCTATATTAATACTAAGAATTTTGAAAATTTAGCAGGATATATTATACACAAAAACTAAGAAAAAGAGCCCAGAGAGACCTACAAAGTCCCCTTAAAAGCTGATATATACCTCAAAATACATTAAGAACGGTAAAAAAGATGAAGATTTTCAAAATAGTCTTTGCGATGAATGATTAGATGGTGACAATTTCCCTTGCATAGTTAAACTAACGTATACATCATAAAGAGATTTGTGGTCTGGAATTGATTTAGAAGAATGATAACAAAAGTTACATGTGTTAGAATGTACAACATTTTAAAAAGCAAATTTTTTCAGTGTTTTTTCATTAATTTTATTGTATAAATGTTTATCTTATTTCTGAAACATATTCATTTCTAAAACTGTACCACAAATTGCTTTGTTGGTATTGCTCTAAAGAATAACAACAAAAACTTCAAGTGGATTCGTTTTATATTTCATCGTACTGAACACTTTGAAGCCTGATCGGTAATAAAAATATTAATTCGCAGACAATCAATGTTTCGTAAAGCATAAATATATATGTATATGGGTTGTAAGAGTTCTTAATTTGTATATTATTTATTATTTAAAGAAATAGATAATTATATTTTATTCAATTTATTATTATTCCACCGAGGTACATTAATGAAAGAAAAAAATAGGCAATTTGGAAAGATTCATATATGTGTATATAAAAGAAATAATATTATAATTTTATGTTACGCAAGTCGAATATCTTGCTTTTATTTAATACCATAGTTCCACGCCATAAAAGCAACTTACACTCACTCATATATTCGCTAATAGTAATAAGTAAACTAGCGAGTATATAAGTTAGCTGTCCAAATCATTTTTTAAGAGGAGTGGGGTCCTGCTTGCTAAGCGACTGCGTCATGACTCCTGATTTTTACATCGACCCGCAAATTGAACTGCGATAGGAACCGCGCCACTGGCGTCGCTAAGCAACCAAGTTTCCATTCTTCTCACTCACTCCATCATTTTCAATTTACATGGATGTAGGAACACATTCCTACTCTCCGCGATTCTTCTTTGTGCGGATATTCGCTTCGCGAGGATCAGCCTAACGCGCAAACGCGATTTTAAATTCATTTATTCATCTACACTTCATTTATTATTATCATTCATTCTTTGCATATATCAACAATAAAATAGTATATAAAATTATTCTAATAAATAAATAATTAAAATAAACCCATATTCATACCATACCAATATAAACCGTTGCAGGGTGATTCCATGTCAAGTGAGCAAGTAACAAATTTTAAAACTCTGAAACTAAGAAAATGATGTAGTTTGTACCCAAAATATGTAAAAAAGATTCATACAATTACCTCTATTGGTTCAGAATTTATGCCAAGCTGAAAAATATGATTATTTGCATCTTTTTTACTTTTCTTATAATGTATGTACTTTAATCTCAAGAACTATACAACTTAAAGTACTTCGGAAGTCCGTGTGTTTTGAAAATAGAATTTGATGCAGAATATGGTAGTATTTTTGCAGCACCAAATTTGATAATTTTGATTGGTCGACATTTCTAACAAGACACCGATGAAATTTTAAGCTGAGTACAACAAGCAATTATTTTGAAAAAATCTTCAATGATAGTTTTAGATGTATGTTTTGAGATAAAATAAGATTTAGAATGGTACTATAACTCAGTTACGAGAAAAAAATCAAAGAAATTGGTTTATTTTCCCAAAGATAGACTATTATGGGATTTAACATGTAAATCTGTTTCTGATAAAATAAGCCAATTTCTTTGATTTTTTTCTCGTAACTGAGTTATAGTACCATTCTAAATCTTATTTTATCTTAAAATATACATTTAAAACTATCATTGAACTATTTTTCAACAAAGTTGCTTGTGGCACTTAACTTAAAAGTTCATCAGTGCCTGACAAGAAATTTGGACCAATTAAAGTCATCAAATTTGGTGATGCTAAGAATACTATCATGTTCTGCATCAAATTCTCTTTCCAAAATAAACGTACTAAAGCACATAGACTTTATCATTTATAGTTCTCGAGATAAAAATACATAGATTGAGAAAAATGAGAGTAATGCAAATAATCATGTTTTTCAGCTTGTCGTACATCCTGAACCAATAGAGGTAAGGGTCTGAAATTTTTTTACATATTTTGGGTATGAAATACATAATTTTCTTAAAGTTTCAGAGTATTAAAACTTTTCACTTGCTCACTTGTCATGGATTCACCCATATATAAATTATATATATATATATATATATAGTTACGTAGGTAGAATAATATATATGTATAAAATAGATCATTATCTTCTTTGCTGATATTGATATGGTGAGGTTTAATAAATGATTTTTGCAAACCAAACAGACAATTTTGTTTGCCAGCGACGTTTCGGCAGCATTTCACGGCCCTCATCAGGCTATACCTTTATTTAAATATTTCATATTACACCATTATTAAAAAGTATTATAAAAAAAAATATATTTATATGTGATTTATATGAAATTTGTTGTTAACATAAATACTTACAATATTTACATCGTACGGCAAATCATCCAATTACACAGAAACGAGCGATGATTTATACTTTAGTGGATAAGGCAATTTTACTTGCACAGGAAAAATATCACGTTAATAACTTGAAGATTGTAAGAAATTTATTAAGAGATAATGCTTATCCAAAAAAATTCTTAGAATTTCATATAAAAAACGTTTAGATAAAATAAAATTTAATAATAATAATAGTAACAATAACAATAGGATCACAAACACAGGAAAAAAAACAGTAGTAACTTTCCCCTATATCCCAGAGTTTTATGAGAAAGCAAAAAACATTTTAAGTCAAAACGATGTTCAAACTATTCCAAAAACACATAAAAATTTAAGTTTTATTATTACTCAGGGTAAAGACAAGCAAGAGACAGGAGCTTGTACTAATGTGGTTTATAAAATAGAATGCCATGATTGTAATGCTTCATACGTAGGTGAAACCAAACGTCAGCTGACTGTACGTGTTGATGAACATGAAGCGAATACGAATATTGAGAATAAATCATATGCTATTAATGACCACATTAGGAACGGTCACTCCTTTAATTTTAACGATACAAAAATCCTGTATAAAGAACGTAATTGGAAAAAGAGATTAATTTCAGAAATGGTAAATATAAAACTACAAATAAATTCTATTAATATTAAAGAGGACACCCAAAAATTAAACTATCATTACTTTCCATTGATCAATAACATGAAAAGCAAATATAATAAGTAATAAATATCTTTTGTTTGAAGTAGCTATACACATACGGTCACTGACAAAATTGACGAGTATCATTATTGTCATTATATTCACGCACGCGCGTTGCGTATACAAAGAGATGCGTGCGCACATATAATAACAGGCATTAAAAATTTTAAAAAATTTTCACTAACTTCATGTGATAATTTGTGCATTATTAGAGTTAGTTTATCTATATTAATAATTAAGTTTTTAATAGTTAAATTGTGATTAATTGTGTAATATTAGATAATGCTGTTTTCTTTAATGTAATTTAATGCGAAAATTTTTTTAAAAATAATAAGTTTCTTTTATCTAGTCTACAAACTAGTCAGTTTTATATATTTTGAAATCACTCCATCAAAAGGCTCTTTTGAGCATGCTCAGATATTCAAAATAATGTCTGGTAACCGTCTGTGATAGAAAAGTCTTGTCATACCTACTGATAGTATTAAATCTTCTGTGATATTTTATTTTTTACTTATTTATAACTTATAACATTTTTTAACTATGGACTTCTTTTATTGATATTTATATTTACAATGTGCTATTTATTGTTTTAATATTATAAGTTTTAAAATAAGGACGATTAAGAAAATGAAAGGTATTTATGGCAACTTAACCTCAACTTCTGTCCAATTAAGAAAATAGTACAAAATCACTAACTTATTATTATACATATATATTTTTTTTTATATTGTGCATATAGCGAGTAACGTATATATCTTGTACATGTAGTGGTCTTAAAAAATGTAACATCCGTACCATGTAAATATTGTAAGTATTTATGTTAACAACAAATTTCATATAAAATCACATATAAATATATTTTTTTTTACAATACTTTTTAATAATGGTGTAATATGAAATATTTAAATAAAGGTATAGCCTGATGAGGGCAGTGAAATGCTGCCGAAACGCAGCTGGCAAACAAAATTGTCTGTTTGGTTTGCAAAAATCATTTATTAAACCTCACCATAATAATATATATGATTAATATATATATATATATATATATATATATATATATATATATATATATATATATATATATATCAATCAAATAGATGCTACGAGTTAAATTGAAATTATAATATATAATATTTAAACTTTATTATCTTATTAACAGATAATTTATTTTAAGCTGATAATCGCAATAATTCAATCGTAATTTAAATTTTGTGCGCGAATACTTAAGGATGTGGCCCACTCGAGAATTGCCCAGGATTATGAAGAAATCTATTTTTGAATTTTGATATATTTTGCTTATATATATATATATATATATATATATATATATATATATATATATATATATATATATATATATATATATATATATATATATATATATATATATATATATATATTATATATATATTATTTGTAATAAACGTGGGCTAACTAAAAATAAAGTATTTTATATTAGCAATTTTTAATAAGCAACAAGTCTTTTGAAGATAAATGTAGAAATATAAAAACAAATTGCAATAATTAAGTTAAAATAAGAAGCTCTTTTATATTATACTTTTCAGTATAGATTTTCTTCCATAGATTTACTAAAAACTAAAAAAGTATTGTGGACATGATTTGTTACGTAATAAATTATCTTTTAACACAAATAGTATAGCTTATTTGTATTTGACATTGTGTTAGAGGAGCCATGATTTATGAAATAATTTAACAAATACGATAAACTTGATACACGTAAAAAAAGTGAATACGTAAAATCTCCACATACCGCCTGCAAATTGTAGGGTTCATTATGTATATTGTCATCAGTTTGTAAAACCAAATTCAACTAACTACTATCAAAACCGGAAGCATACTTATTGTCCAGAGATTTGCACCAAAATATTGATAATGAAATTAATAGCATTAATCGCCATGAAAAACGAGCTATTTGACTTCTCACAATTATCTAACGACGAATTTTCAAAGTATATGTCTAGAGTATACATATGCAAATGTCAGAATTGTCAAATTTTTGAAAAATTGTACTCGCACAAAAAAATTTTTTAATTGTGTAACGTACAAAAATTTTAGTCAGTTCCGTCCCTACTGTAAGCCACTATTCAAATTATATTTATTGATAAACAGAATGCATTTTCGCATAGTATTTGGTAGACATAAGAATAATCTATGCGGAAAAATTTTAATAACGAATATACGAGACCTTACGAACTTACGCGCTTTTCGGAGCGCCGCGACGAGCGGTTAAGGTTCCAAATCGCTAAAGCTGGCTCTTATTGGCTAATCCGCGAGAAGAAGGGAATCTCACCTTGTAGCCGTTAGAATCAGTTAGAATTGAATTTAAATACATAATACCCGAACGAAAACATTCCGCCCACCTCGTTTCTTATAGAACGATATAACAATATAATTTGTTGTAATGAAAATATCAAACGCGTAACAATTTAAATATTTGCGTAAACTAAAGATTCGAATAATTAACATATGGTCTCTTGACGTATCATCTATTTTGAATATCTGCATCGTCTTCTTGCCCGGTCTCGTTGTCCAACAATTTGACCAATTTACTGATTGACCTACGGAGCGTAGTGGTGGAAGTGAAGAGAGAGACTACTCTCACTAGACCGTCCTTGCCTGGATGGGCAACAACTCTGGCCAAAGGCCACTTTAAAGGTGCCGTCATCTCATGCCTGATTAGCACTATGTCGCCAATTTTGAACGACGGTTGAGTGTCCTTCCGTTTTAAACGCCTCTGCAGATGCCTCAATTAGTCAGCTGACCATTGATCCCAGAAATGCTGGTTCAGCTGCGACATGCGGCGCCATCGTTGCATGGGAGTTAGCTTCTCCTCGGTGATCCTGGGCTCTGTAATCAGAAGACAAGACTCACCAACGAGGAAATGAGCAGGTGTCAAAACAAAAAGGTCAGCCGCATCCTCAGTAAGGGGCGTGAGGGGTCTAGAATTCAAGTAGGCCTGGACTTGACAGAGGAGAGTAGAGAATTCCTCAAAAGTCAAAATAGTTTCACCAACTACCCGCTTTAAGTGATACTTAGTCGACTTAACTGCTGCTTCCAATATCCCGCCAAAATGAGGAGCGCGAGGAGGGTTAAAACTCCATTTCGTGCCGCACCTTGTAGCGCGGGACCTACGGCCTTTACAAACTCCGAACCCTCAACATACATCCGACGGAGCTCTGCGTCAGCACCAACAAGTTTCGTGCCTGAATGTAATTCTAACAAGCGTTCTATGGAGCTACAGACTTTGACATAACTCTTCAGTGATAAATGATAACTGTGCACCCTCATCAATTAATGCTCGAGCCTGGCGTTGCCTGCCATTTTCAACTTGCATCACTCGAGCTGTAGCTAAAAGAATTTCCTCGGAAGTCTATGCCTCTGCAGCATTATTACCTAATAGGGATGGACCTGCGGTCACTAGATTGCCTGAGCTTGAGCGAGCAC